>CM061236.1:87108734-87708734 GCA_030848705.1 Heracleum sosnowskyi | reverse complement strand
GTTTCATTGGTACAAACGGTCCGTTCTCTAATATGCCAATATACAACGGATTAGATGCCTTGATAAATAACAGCATCTTCATCTTCCACAAACCGAAATCATCTCTAGTGAAGGGGGGAACTTTAATACCAGCAGTTGTCTTTGGAGCACTCATGGTTTCTGAAAATTTCAAACTGTTTAAAATTCAAGAAATTCCAATTAAATGAAAAATTTTGAAAGTTAAATAATTTGCTTCAAATTTTCAAGCCTTGTTTGATTTTGGTCTCATTCACCGGATCTGATTTGTACGTCAATCAAATAGCTCTGATACCAATTGTTAGGTCCAAAGTATCGTAGAAGGGAGGGTTGAATACGATACTCACAAATTATTTAATTTCGTTCGCGGATAAATCATTCAGTTCAACTACGAAATCAAATGCACCAAATCAAAACACGAGTCGGGGAATATATCGTTTTATAAATATAAACCGCGAGGGGTGCTACAAATCTAATCCGTAGATTAGCTTCAATGAGTTCAGGTTAACGTAATCAATACAAACTTTCGAAATTAAGGCACTATAAATTTTCTCCAGTAATTGTTCTTGAGCTCTTAATTCTTCAGAGTAAATACGATCACTTCTGCCAACCAACTGAAGAAGAACACTGTCTTCATTCTCTATTTGTAGTCTTCATTTGGAAAGCTATCGAACCAAATTAATTGAATAATCTTGGCCGTCCATTTTCCAATCAACCTGACACAAATACTAAAAACTCACCTGCTCCATCAATTAGAAAACCATCGAATGAATAAGTAATTTCTCCTTCGATAGTTTTTAAATAAAAACTATCGAATGGCAAATTACTTTGAAATGGTTTTTCTAATAGTTTCTCTTAATCATATACGATGGTTTTTCTTAAAAGAAAACCATCGAACCTTTTCTTTTATTCCTTGATCCTTTGAAAATCCTTTTGAATTTCAGGGTGTTTTTAGATTTAGACTTAAATCAACTTCTTCCGAGACGATAAACATCTTGATCATTTAAGTGCTGACAACTGGTGCAATTGGTCTGGTTCACAGATGAATACCACTTGATCAATTCTTCTATGCGTTCAATTCAATGCTGCTGATAAGTCCTTTGTCGTTCTGGTTGCTTCAATTAAATCACTGGAACCCTATGGTACTAACTCTTAATCATTCAAATACTTCTGTAGTCTTGAAAGTCTTGTTTCTTTATTTGTCACAGAGGCTTGAACATTTTAATGAACTTCTTTCCGTGACCTGTTTACGGACTTCAAAAATACATAGCATATTTTGATTTTTTGAGTTTACCTTTTCTTCTTTACTTCTGGATTCCTGTGCTTCTTTTAATATTACTGTCTATCTTGTCCTTTGCTGAGTTGTAGTTATCTCTGTTACATCTTATGTTACATTATGCTTTACATCCACTCATGTTCGGATGTTAAAATTTTTTTTTTGTTGGAAAAACCTGAGTTTCCCATGAATTATTTTTAAGGTTGAAAAATATAAAAATTGATCATGGTATCGAAATTAGACATTGAGGCATGCAAGGCTCTTAGTAAAGCTTAAAAGAAGTCATGAACTTCGAGTTTTACTATTTTACTTAAAAATTTAAGAGTTTCAAACCCGTCATTAGATAAGTATGGGACCTCGTATCAAACAAACTTCCTCGAGACCCTGTATATAGATAAATCAAGGCACTTTGTTTCACATCATATCAATGTGGGATGATAAGTGGATTTTTAATCCACTTGGAACGCTTCATATCGGCTTAAATTGATGACTTGAACTCAAGTATGTGGCGTGTTTAATGTGTTTTCATTAAGTTTTGCAGAACCAAGAGTTGGAGGTTAATTTGATTAAAATTCGGATTTTCCGGGTAGGTTGCGCAGTCTTCACTGTTTTGGCCATATCTGGACTTCTACAAGTCCGATTCTGACGATCTTACAGCTCACGCGAAGAGGACAACATTTTCTATAATTCTAGGCAGAAGGTTCTGCGTGGGCGCCCAGGAATTGTACTGGAATTCTGCGCGGCCGCCCAGGAAGTCAGAATCGCCAGAAATTGCCAGAATTCGATTTTAATAAGGAAAACTTCACAAATTCGACTTCTAATCATTATGGTAATTGCTTGGGGCGGCCAAAAAATTCCAGAATCAGTTGTAAACAAGGAATATGCAATTCTTATTGCATTCAAAGATGGAAATTGCTGTAATTCTATTCTAACTCAAAAACGACAATTGCTTGGAAGAGGGACAACTTGGAGCTATAAATACACACCTTGGGGGGACATAATCAACACATCACAATACATCACAACACACCAGAGATCAGATTCAATATTGGAGCACAAGATCGAGGAGCCAAGAACGAAGAACGTGACTACGAGGAGATCTAGACATAGTTTTTTCTTGCATTCTTCAATTTTGGTGTAACTTTTGGATGCTTCCGGATTTGTCCTCTAAACCTTTAACTCTTATTCATATTTACATCATTGATTTCTTGTTTTTCATCATGCTTTCATCAAACCCCGTGACGATGAGAAGTTCGATCATGAACTAATCGTTGTCATGGGGTCCTAGCGGATTTATTTATGGAATTTAGTAGTTAATTGTTTTAAAGATGTGTGTGTGATGGCTAATTGATATCCTAGTTTGGTTGTGCTTATTCTTCTTGGATGCGTAGCTAACATCTAAGATTGTTTGTTAATCTCTATTGAATGCGAAAGTGGATATAGAGGTTTAGAACTTGCCATGCTAGCATAGGTTTATGTATGTTTGTCATGCATGATTCGTAGGTGATTTTAACCATCTTACCTACCCTATGTAATCTGAATGGATAACTTGCTCGTTAAACCGTTATGTTTTCAAATCTTATAGACATATAGGGTCTAAGCATAATTGGTGTCTGCCCAACTTCTATCTCTTTTGTGGATGTTTGAGTGGTTTGGTAAACGTATACTGAAAGGTAGCGTGTACTGATTTCGTGTTATCCGATTAGTTATCACAACCGTCACATGCATGGATTAAAGACAAAAGACTCTGAATGAAGTATTTAATGAAGTTAGGATCCCATGTTTTATTCTCATAAGTAATTCAACAGCAATCTTTAGTTTAATATTGTCTTGGTAAATTGTTTAGTTAATTTAGTTAATCAAAACACAACTTTGAAAGTTTTTGGCGCCGCTGCCGGGGATCATCGGTGTTTTATTTTAGTTTATGTGCTTGTCATCAGTGGTCGTTAGAGTTCACTGACTCGGATTGTAGTTGTTTGTTCTGTGTGTTTCAGGTACTTGAACGTGTATGCGAACACGTTCTCAGACTCGTAAATTGGAAGAAGAAAGATTAAAGTTAGTAAAGATGGGAGACGTACCAGAAGGAGTAGCACCTGCAGCTAAGGCTTTGAAGGACTATTCTCAGCCAAAGATCAATGATATTCAGTCGAGTATTGTCAGGCCGGCTATTGCAGCTAATACCTTTGAAATCAAGCCTGGCACGATTCAGATGGTGCAGAATTCAGTGCAGTTTGGGGGTGCTCCAACGGAAGATCCTAATATGCATATTAGGGATTTCATCGAGATTTGCGACACCTTCAAGACCAACGGAGTGTCGGAAGATGCCGTGAAGCTGAGACTTTTCCCATTTTCTCTGAGGGATAAGGCTAAGGGCTGGTTGCACTCTCTACCAGCAGGTTCTATTACTACATGGGAGGATCTTGCTCAGAAATTTCTTACTAAATTCTTCCCCATGGCTAAAACTGCTACGATCAGGAATGCTCTTACTCAGTTTTCTCAGCATTCTGGAGAAACTTTATGTGAAGCTTGGGAGAGATACAAGGAGATGCTTAGGAGATGTCCACATCATGGATTGCCCGACTGGATGGTGATTAATTGTTTTTATAATGGTTTGGGAGGTCAATCTCGACCAATGTTAGATGTAGCATCAGGTGGAGCTCTATGGGCTAAGAGCTACGAGGAAGCTTATGAGTTAATTGAGATGATGGCTGCGAATGAATATCAGAATCCTACTCAGAGATTATCACAAGGCAAAGTAGCAGGAGTTCTTGAAGATGATGCAGCTACAGCTATAGCAGCCTAGTTGAAGGCTTTGACAATGAAGGTGGATTCTTTGACGAATTATGGAGTTCATCAGGTGGCTAGTGTTTGTGAGCTTTGTGCGGGCGCACATGAGACGAATAATTGTGCCATATCTAGTGAGTCGGCCCAGTTTGTGAGCAACTTTCAGAGACCATCACAGCCAGTTCCAGCCACCTATCATCCCAATAGCCGGAATCATCCTAATTTCAGCTGGAGCGACAATCAACAATCTCAGCAGCCTTATCAGCCATTCCAAGGTCAGCAATTTGGAGCAAAGCCTTACAATCCTCAGAATTTTCAGCAGCAGCAAGGGCAGAATTTTCAGCCACAGTATGCTCCTAGGTAACAATTTCAACCACCAGGATTTCCGCAACAACCTCATGCTAGTGTGGGGCAGTCTGTTAGGAATATGTTGTTCTTGATGATAATTATAAAAACACTTAGTAGATTTTGTATTAAGTTATTTTGTAACTGTCAACGAAATAGCATGCTTTGCAGTGTTTCGTTGACAGGAAGCTCATCAACGAAATGAGTGATGTAGCAATTGCACTGTACATTACTTCATAGTTTGATATGCAGTTTGTTGAGTACTAGATAGGTTTTCTAAGTCATGTTGACTAAATGGTTAGATAGGCAAAATAGGTTGGTTAATTGTAAATATTTAGTGCCTTGTAATTTTGCCTAAGTGAAGACATGTCAACGGAATGAAGATTACTCTATCAACGAAACAAGGAAGCTCATCAACGAAACAAAGAATAAAGCTATCAACGAAACACATCTCTATGCCATCAACGAATCATTATTGCTTTTCTATACAATTGACAAAGTGATAGTGACAGGTTCCTGACAGATCAAAAAGGAGATGTGGAAGTGTACTTTGCATTGGAAACCATTAAAATGGACATGGGGAATAAGGAAACATCCCAGTTTCCAATTGGGCTCTTGGGAGTGATCATAATAAGCATGAAGTCAAAAGCAAGGATCTCCAAGGACCACTGGACAAAGGGATGAAAAGCAAACTATTGGCGGTTACTCATTGTACTATTAGTGTAGCCAAAAATAGGGTTGTAAACTTGGGTTTATATAACCAAGTGTAGCAGTTACTTTATTGAGTGTGAAGAAAAACAAAGAGTTTGTATTAGCTATCTTTGAGAGCATTTTTCTTCTCTACCACCTTGTAACTGAGCAGCTGTGTACATTTGTATCACAGATTATTTCCGCAATAAAAACACTTCAGTTGGATCATCAAACAATCCAACTGAATTATTTATATCTTGTGTTTTTATTTATTCAGTTCAGTTTAATTTTATAAAGTATTTTCAAGTTAAAGAAATATCAAAATTGTATTCAACCCCCCCCCCCCTTCTACAATTCTGTTAGGTCATTTGGGATTAACAATTGGTATCAGAGCAAGCTTCTAACATACAAGAAGTTTAAAGATCAAGACCAAAAACAGAAACCATGGTGAAGAAGGATGCAGGTGTGAAGATACCAGTTCTTGATAAGGACAATTACTTTCACTGGAAAGTAAAGATGCATTTACATCTCATGTCTATGGATGAGAGGTATGTAGACTGCATTGAGAAAGGTCCACACGTTCCCATGAAGCTTGATTCTAGAGTTGGATTGCCAGATAATGCTCCTGATGTAGAGATTCCAAAACTTGTCTCAGAATGGACTGTTGAAGATGTTGCAGAAGTCCATAAAGACAAAAGAACCATGAACATTCTGTTTAATGGTTTGGAGCAAGAGATGTTTGACAATGTTATCAACTGTACAACCTCTAAGGAAGTATGGGATACTGTTAGAACTCTCTGTGAAGGAACTGAGCAAGTCAGGGAAAATAAAATGCAACTCCTTATACAACAATATGAGCATTTTCATTTTAAAGCTGGTGAAACCCTAAATGACACGTTTAGTAGGTTTCAGAAGCTTTTGAATGGATTAAAGCTGTATGGGAGGATCTATCAAACTAAGGATTCAAACCTTAAATTTCTCAGAGCTCTTCCAAAAGAATGGAAGCCTATGACTGTTTCTCTTAGAAACACTCAAGAGTACAAAGACTACACTCTTGAAAGGCTTTATGGAACCTTGAAGACTTATGAGCTGGAAATGGAGCAAGATGAGGAAATTGAAAAGGTACAGAAGAAGGGTGGATCTATTGCATTAATTGCATCTGTGAACCAACTGGAAGATGACAACAAAGAAACTGCAAAGGCCACAACTAGTCGACCTAGTTGTAGGAGTGATGTTAGCAAGGGTAAAGACAAGATGACAGAAGAAGAAGAAGAATCAGAACCAGCCAACTTGAATGACTTAGATGAGATTGATGAGCATATTGCTTTTCTGTCTAGGAAATTCTCTAAGTTCAAGTTCAAAAGAAACTCAGAAGCAAGGCCACCAAGAAGAGACTTTCAACCTAGCAAAACAAACTGGATTGAAAAGTCTAAGTCAAAATGTTTCAATTGTGGAATGCTTGGTCACTTTGCTGGAGACTGCAGAAAGCCCAAGGTTGAGAAGGGCAACAGGAAATTTGAGCCTGTTAATTATAAAAAGAAATACTTTGAACTTCTCAAGGAAAAAGAAAAGGCTTTCATGTCTCAGGAGTATGACTGGGCTGGTAATGGTGAAGACTCTGATGATGATGTTGAATATGTCAACTTGGCTCTTATGGCTGACAATCATGAGCAGGAAGCAAGTTCCTCAAGCAACCAGGTAACAATTACTAATCTTTCTGAGCTTTCTAAAGAGGAATACGATAGTGCAGTAAATGAAATGTCTACTGTACTATATAATTTGCGTGTTACTCTTAAATCACTTACCAAGGAGAATTCTAGAATAAAAGAGACTAATTTGCTCTTAAGTGATAGGAATGCAATGTTAGAAGCACAGCTCATTGAATTTGAGAAAATGAGATGTGTTAGTAGGGATGCTAAGAAGGAACTTGAGAACGTGTTACAAAGGGAAGAAATTCTTAAAACACAACTTGAAATAGAACAAGGTGTGATTGCAAAATGGAAAGATTCCAGGAATGTTGCTACCAACATCATTAATGTTCAAGGTATGGAATCTTTCTGTGAGGAATCATGGAAAAAGAACAAAGAGAAGCTAGGGTGTGTTGGTGAAACCTTAGAATCAGAAACAGAGTCAACAAACAACAATGATCATTTGTTGGAGGTTGATATGTCAACGAAATGCAATGTTTCGTTGACACATGAACCATCAACCGATCAGGCTGTTTCGTTGACAGACAAAAGAAAAGAGAAACTCACTAGACTTAATGACAAGTATGGTCCTGTCACCAAGAACTTTGTTCAAGGTGAGTCTAGTAATTCAAAGAAAGTTGAGAAGCCTGTTGAGAGAGCTAATGTAGGTCACTTGTCTAACAAGCAATTGAAAGACAAGGTAGAGAAAGTTCATAATGAGGCTAAGGGAAATAAAAAGAATAACAGGAATGGCAAAGTAGGAATTAACAAACACAACAATTACACACCTGATAAATATGCTCCTAGAAAGACATGTGTTAATTGTGGAAGTGTTAGTCATTTGTCTACTAACTGCAAATCTGTTAAGAAATCTGCTAATGTGAAAATGCCCAAGCCTGCAATGAACAGTTCCATGCCTACAATGCCTGTTATGCCTAACATGTTTGCTCCATATGCACAATTTCAGAATCCATATGCTAGCATGCCATTTGTGTCTAATCCTTACATGAATATGTTTAACATGCCACAAATGCCATGGAACATGAATAACATGATTGTTCCTCCAACTATGCATGCTATGAATGAAAATATGAGCAACCCTCAGAAATCAACACCAAGGGTAAAGATTGATTTGAATCAATCTGAGTCCAAAGTGAAAAATGGTACAAAAGGGAATGCAAAGGCTAACAAGACAGGACCCAAGGAAACTTGGGTACCAAAATCAACTTGATTTGGTTTTATTGTGTGCAGGGAGACAAAAGGAATCTTTGGTACTTGGATAGTGGTTGTTCAAGACACATGACTGGTGATTCTACCCTGCTCACAGAGTTTCAGGAAAGAGCTGGCCCTTGTATTGCTTTTGGAGATGACAGCAAAGGCTACACAAAGGGATATGGCTTGATTTCAAAAGAGAATGTCATCATAGATGAGGTTGCATTGGTGGATGGTCTTAAGCACAATTTGCTTAGTATCAGTCAACTCTGTGACAAAGGATTTTTAGTTACTTTTTCAAAAGAAGCCTGTGTTGTTTCTAAAGGAGGAAACAACAATGTGGTAATGACTGGATTCAGAAGAGGGAATGTGTACATTGCTGACTTTAGTAGCACAAGTTCAGACACCATCACTTGTCTTTTCAGCAAAGCAAGCAAGGATGAAAGTTGGCTATGGCACAAGAAATTATCTCATCTGAATTTCAAGGTTATGAATGATTTGGTGAGGAAAGATCTTGCTAGAGGAATTCCACAGGTGGAGTTTTCCAAGGATGGTTTGTGTGATGCCTGTCAAAAAGGGAAACAAAAGAAGGCATCATTCAAAAGCAAGACAGAGTCATCAATTGTTCATCAGCTTGAGTTACTTCATATGGATTTGTTTGGCCCTGTAAATGTCATGTCTATTTCAAAGAAGAAATACTGTCTTGTGATTGTTGATGATTTTTCTAGATTTACATGGACTTTCTTTTTGCCCTCTAAAGATGAGGCAAGTGAAATCATTATCAATCACATCAAGATGGTAAGCAATCATCCTGATTTCAAAGTAAGAAGGATTAGGAGTGACAATGGGACAGAATTCAAGAATTCAAGCATGAAGGTGTTCTGTGAAGAAAATGGTATTTTGCATGAGTTTTCAGCAGCAAGAACACCACAGCAAAATGGTGTAGTTGAAAGGAAAAACAGAACACTTATTGAAGCTGCAAGGACAATGCTAGATGAATCAAAGTTACCAACTTATTTTTGGGCTGAGGCAGTTAACACAGCTTGCTTCACTCAGAATATTTCTTTGATTAATCAGGCCAAAGGAATGACCCCTTATCAGTTACTCAAAAGAAAGAAGCCACTATTAGATTTTCTTCATGTCTTTGGATGCAAGTGCTTTGTTCTGAGAAATCAAGCTGAGCATTTGGGGAAATTTGAAGCAAAGGCAGATGAAGCAATATTTGTGGGATATGCAGCAGGGAAAGCTTACAGAGTCTTTAATCTCAGAATCAACATTGTTATGGAATCTGTACATGTTGTTTTTGATGATCTCAAAATACAAGGTCTCTGTGATGAAGGTTTCCATGAAAGTCTCTCTTTTGAGAATGAGGAAGGAGAACATGTGAATCATGATAAGGCTACTGAGAAACAGCCTAAAGTTGTTGTATCTAGCACAGATGAAAGCAGCAGTGAAGATGAAGTTGCTGCATTAAGATTGAAAAGAATAGCTGCTAGTAGACCAAATGATCATTTCGTTGACAGTCAAAATGAGCGTTTCGTTGACAACCAAAATGGTCATACCGTTGACAGTCATAGAAATGGTTCTAGAAGTGATCATTTAGGGACAACAAACTCAGGGGGAGTTTCTCAAGGACAAATGTCCAATCAAGGCAATCATGATCATGAAGCTACCTCGTCTAGAGCAAATCTACCTCCCTCAAGAAAATGGACTAAAGATCATCCCTTTGAACTCATTATAGGTGATGTTTCTTCAAAAGTCCAAACTAGAAGAGCAACTCAAGAAGAATGTCTATATAGCAGCTTTCTGTCTCAAGATGAGCCAAAGAAAGTTGAGGATGCACTTCTAGATCCAGATTGGGTTTTGGCTATGCAAGAAGATCTAAACCAATTTGAAAGGAACAATGTATGGAAGCTGGTGCCCAAGCCTAAGGACAGGAGTGTCATAGGCACAAAATGGGTGTTCAGAAACAAGATGGATGAAAATGGCATAGTCACAAGGAATAAAGCTAGATTGGTTGCAAAAGGTTATTCACAGGAAGAAGGAATCGATTATGATGAAACCTTTGCTCCTGTTGCAAGACTAGAAGCAATAAGGATTTTCCTAGCCTATGCAGCCCATGCCAATTTCAAGGTCTATCAAATGGATGTTAAGAGTGCTTTTCTAAATGGGGAACTGGAAGAGGAGGTGTATGTGAGTCAACCTCCTGGTTTTGAAGATGATGATTTTCCAGAGTATGTGTACTTTCTCCTCAAAGCACTCTATGGTTTGAAACAAGCACCTAGAGCCTGGTATGACACACTTTCACAGTTCCTTCTTGAGAATCACTTCACTAGAGGTACTGTAGATAATACCCTTTTTCATAGGATTGTGAATGGCTCTACAATACTTGTTCAAATTTATGTAGATGACATAATTTTTGGGTCTACAGATGAGAAACTTTGTCAAAAGTTTGCCAAGCTTATGCAAAGTAAGTATGAAATGAGCATGATGGGAGAATTAACTTACTTTCTTGGTCTTCAAGTAAAGCAAGTTAATGAAGGCATTTTCATTAGTCAAACAAAATATATTTTTGATTTATTGAAGAAGTTTAACTTAATGGAATGCTCTCCTGCCAAAACACCCATGCCTACTGCCACCAAACTTGAATTGAATACTAAGGAAAAATCTGTGGACATTTCAAGTTACAGAGGCATGGTTGGCTCACTTTTATATTTAACAGCTAGTAGACCTGATATTATGTTTGCTACATGTTTATGTGCTAGATTTCAGGCTGATCCTAGGGAATCCCATTTAGTTGCTATTAAAAGGATTTTCAGATATCTCAAAGGAACATCAAACCTTGGCATTTGGTATCCTAGAGAATCTGGTTTTGAACTAATTGGTTATTCAGATGCAGATTATGCAGGATGTAAAATTGACAGGAAAAGCACAACAGGCACCTGTCAATTCTTAGGAAACAAGCTTGTGTCATGGTTCAGCAAGAAACAAAACTCAGTTTCCACCTCCACAGCTGAGGCTGAGTATATTGCAGCTGGAAGTTGTTGTGCACAGATTTTATGGATGAAAAATCAACTACTTGATTATGGATTAAGAGTTGAGAAAATTCCTATTTTCTGTGACAACACTAGTGCCATTGCCATTACTGAGAATCCAGTGCAGCATTCAAGAACCAAGCACATTGACATCAAGTACCATTTCATTAGAGAACATGTTATGAATGGTACTGTGGAGTTACATTTTGTTCCAAGTGAACAACAACTTGCAGACATCTTTACCAAGCCACTTGATGAATCAACATTCTCAAGATTAGTAAGTGAGCTAGGTATGCTAAATTTCTCTTAATTATTTTTGAGATATTTGCAAGTCATAATGCAGCCAGAAATTTGCTATGTTTTTTCTGTGAATAAATTTTCTCAGGAAAAGGTAAAATTTTGTCTAAGTCAAAATTACTATGCCAACGGAATGCACCATTTCGTTGACAGTCTTAGCAGTTTTCTGGGTGTTTCGTTGATAGCTCTTTTATATCAACGAAACGCAGCTTTATCAACGAAATAAGACGGGACTTTAACCGCCCAATCCTGATTCGTTGATTTAGCGCTTTTTATCTGAACCGTTGAAATGTGACACGTCTTTTACCACGATCTATGCATACACCCCTGTAAGTATAAATCATGGTAATACTTTAAGAGTAACGGTTATATTTTTAAGCCAATCCAGTAATTTACATTTATTATTGGATTCATTTTCTGAGAATTTTTGGGGGAGTATTTAAGAAATTTTAGTTTTATTATTTCTTTTTACCTGTTCTCAAAAATTTCAAAGGCTTTTTCTCTCTTCTTTTCTCTATCAATCAATTCAGTTCGAAGCTTTCCTTTAATCAACAATGGCACCCATAGTCAAGCTAATGTCTGCTGGAGGGTTCATCTATGAGAAGAACAACTCCATCCCTTTTGTTGTCAAGGAAAACCCGAACAGTCTGTTCTTCAAAATGATGGATTTCATGAAGAATTGCAAGTTGAGCTATGCAATGTTTCACTCTACACCACTCTACAATGAGATAATCGAGGAGATTTGGACCTCATGTGAGTATAGTGGAACAAACTGCACACTACAATTCACTCTTCAAGGTAATGAGTACATAGTTAATTCTGATGTTTTGCAAGCATGTTTACATATTCCTGATAATAACTGTGATGCTTTGCCTACTAACACTGAAATAACTACCATGTTAAATTCTATAAACTACTCTTTGCCTACTGATAATCTGGGTAGAATAATTAGGAGAGGTTTGGTTAGAGAATACAGTTATTTAGCTGATGCATTCATTAAGGTCTTTTCTGGAAAGATTAGTAATTTTGATGCATTAACTAACTCTATGTTAATTCTCCTAACCATGCTTCTAAATGATAGATATCACAACTTTAGCACCCAACTTATGTATGAAATTGGTGCTAAGTTGGGTGACAAAGCGAATAGGAAGAAAAATATCTATTATGCTAGGTTTCTGATGATGTTGGCTAACCATGTTAGTCCAGCACCATTAGTTATCTCTAACCCTAATGCCAGGTTCGAGTGCTTTGTGCAAGAAAAGAGAGTATTGACAGACATACTCAGGCTGAACCACAATGGTGATGTTCCAGTGGTGTATCTGCCAATCATTGAGGTAACTACTACTATCCCTGTTAGTGTAGCTAACTCCTCTACTGTTTTACCTTCCAATGTTGCTATGGAGTCTGTAGCTGTGACCCAACAGGCTCCTACCCTAGCAACAAAACCTAAATCAAAGAAATCCTCCAAGCCAACCTCAGGTGCTTCTCAAAAGGCACCTGTTGTAAAAACTACCACACAACCTAAGGGGAGTGAGTCTGGAGTTGTAAGAGGTGAGGGAAGGGGTGAACATCAAAGAAACCCCAAGGATAAGGAAGGACAGGTTAGTGTGTACCAGCCAAGCCCCATTGTGTCTTCCCAACAAGGCACAATGAGTAAAATGGATTTAAACACAAGTCTAATTGCATCCTCCCAAAAGGATGTGATTATTGAAACAAGCTCTCCACCAAGAGCACAGTCCAAGAGGGTAAGGGACACTTCAAGCCCAAAGTCTACATTTTCCCAATACCAAAGGAGAGTGAAGCAAAAGTCCAAGGGTACACAGGGTGCACACACACTGGAAGCAACACTTCCAGTTTCTCAAATTCAGTTTGATGTAACCCCTATCATTACTCTGGGGTTACAGTCCCATTCTCTAAACATCAATCTTGAATTATCTCCATCCAATTCACCAACTCAATCTTTAGATGTGGACATGATCCATACATCTATTCCTGATTCTCCAACTCTAATCTTGGAGAAGCCCCACTCTGAAGCTGGTGGCCATCACTTGTTAAGTGATTTGTTGGGCCATCAACCAATTTTTCCTGAAGTTGCAAGGGGATCTGTGGACCATTCTTTAAAATCAATCACCACAGACTCTACTGTAATTTCTCATTCTCAAAGTGCTTTCTTGACTTCATCAACGAAACAGTCTATTTCGTTGACAAGTGTTTCTCCATCAACGGTATCCATACCGTTGACAGTTCAAACTACCATTCCGTTGATAGTTCACTCTGCACCTTTAATTGAAAATCAAGTTGTTCCCACAACTAGTGCAGATGATCTAGTGGTAGTTGAGACACTTCTAGGACTGAGAGGGAGTGAAACTGAGAGGCTGGCTTGCAGTCAGGCAAAAGGAGAGAATGTGAGTGAGAGGCTGGCTATTTCTTCCAGCCAGGCAAAAGGAGAGATTGAGAGTTCCACCTTAGAAGGTGAAGGTGAGGGTGTGAGAGGTGTGAGCCATGGGGAGCCCATGATGCAAGAACAGAGTGGAGAGAGAGAAGGGACTACAGGAGAAATAAGGATGGAAGCAGCCATTGCTAATGAGTTAATGGAGGTCAGTGAGGGAGAAAGGGAACCTACTTTCCAAGAGGTTTATCAACAAACTCTGGATAGTATTTCCCTGGATCCTGAGACCTTTACTCATCCTGTGCCAGCCTATCAAATTATGGCTCAGCAGGGCAATGTGGAGGCAGAAAGGTCACTAAATCTAATTCATACAACTGCATCAATGCAAAGAGCAAAGGATGCCCTGACCAATCTACCTTCAGGAGCTGCAGCAAGTGGAGAATTTGAGTTTTCTGATGCTGAGGACAGCTATGGTGATAATCTACAGGTGGCCACCACTTCACAGACTGGGACTTCTGTGGTGCCTCCTACACCAGGCTGGCTTTCTCAAGGTATGCATGGTAGAGCCACTCTAGATGCTGCTATCTCCAGGCAGTACAATGAAGCCTACTTAGCTCATGAGTCTGCAAATGCAAGAGACAAGAAATTCTACAAGGCCATCATGGATTCTCTGGAAATTCAAAGGCTACAAATGATGCAGACAAGGATTGAGGCTACAGAAATCAAGGACTCTATTAGCAATTTCAGGGATGCTAACTACAGGATGATGGATGAAAAGCTCCCTCTTCTCACTATGTCCAAAATGAACAGGTTTTTCTCTAAGGAACCTGAAGTGGCTACCTCCTTGAAGACTCTCTCTTCTAGAGTGGACAAGGTGGAAGCTACTTTATCTCAAATGCAAAAGGAACAGGAGAAGCAGACTCAACTTTTGGCCCAGCTAGTGGCAGCTCAAGGACTCCCAGTTGTCTCTCTTGATGATAACAAAAAGGGGGAGAAATCTCAGGAGCTAACCATTCAAATCACAAAGGTGCTGGTCCCAACCATCACATTGCCACAGGAGCCACTAGCAATGGGGGAGTTTGGAAAGAAGAATAAGGATGGCATTGACTTGATCCAGGAAGCTTCTATGAGGATACAACTTGCAGCACAGATCAAAGATCATTGGTCCAACATAGAAGCAAGGTTCAAGAAAATTACTGAATCTTCAAAGACAGATCAGCCATCAACAAATGCAATGGTGACTGCACAAGTGGAGCCACAGTTCAAGAGCTCTTATGCTATAGAGCCCCTTCTACATGGAGTCATTCAAGGACCAAGAAAGGAGAAAGGACAAACTTCATGCATTAGGGATGTGGAAGAAGCTACATTACAAAGAAGCTTATCTCCCAAGTCTCCTGCTAAACCAAAAGGCAAAAACATAGCAAGGACTTTCTATCCTGCACCTTATCCAGATGAGCTCAAACTACTTGGACTTCTCATCACAAAAAGCAAGGAAAGTAATAATCATGAGATAAGGAAGCAAAGGGCAATTGTCTACAGGAATGGACAACAAATCTGTGTTTGGGCTGGTCATCCAAACTTTGCTGAAGCCAAGGCTGAGGAATCAGAAAGAGCAGCTATGCAAGCTCTTGCAGTAGCTCAAGCTCTAGATGAAGAAGAAAGACAGCAAGAAGAAAAAGCCCAAAAGGAAAGGAGTGAAAAGAAGAGTACAAGGCAACCAAAGGCAAGGGCTAGAAGAAACATAACCTTTGAAAATGATGACTCTCAGAGTATTGCATCAGACTCTTCTGTACCTCCAACAATTCCTGATCCATCTTTAAAGTTAGCCTGTGATCCCAAACATCTTGTTAATTATCATGATCAGCCAATTGAGCCAAAGGAAGAGCCAATTGAGTTTGATGAGGCTAACTTTCCTAAATTCCTTTTTGAGATGGATCCAAAGAAGAAATTGAAGCAAAGGGCTGTCAAGACAAAGCCAGTATTTGTGAGAAAGCCACAACCTCAAAAACCCCCTTCAAATCCAGAGGACTGCATGTACATTGCTGACATCAGGGAAGAATCCAGCTTGCATCTTGATTTAGACAACCTGGTGGAAGTAAGGGGCATTGCAGCTTCTCAGAAGCTACCTGAAAGATTGGTTTTCACATACAAGGGTGGTAGAGAACAAATTTGGCCTCTCTACAGAATTCTAGGAGAAGACTACCAAACACTACTCACAGTGTTTAGATGCTTGAAGAAAGACTTTGGCTTCACCAAAACAGCCAAGTCTGAGGTGGTCTCCAGAATATGTCAAATAAAGGCTAGCTGGAACAAGCCTGAGGCTCTTCCCAGGATGCTAAGAGTGCCCTCAACAGGAAAGAAGATCCATCTTCAACCTTTCTGGATGATGGAATTCAAGGACAAGGACAACTGCAGAAGGTTCTTCAGGATGGAAGACCAGCTGGACAAGGCATCTAATCAAACTCTAAGGTTTATGCAATCCAAGCTTGGTGATCAAGATGAAGAAGAGAAGATCTTCTACAGAAGGCTACAGGTCCAGATTGAGGAGAACAACTCTAGGAGAGGGAAGAAGACTATGCCCCAAAGAAGACAAAGATGAATTATTTGCTCAGTCTGGAGGAGCACATTTGGGCATTAGTTTTGTAAGTCTTGCATTATTTCTAAAAACTTTATGAAGCTCAATACAACTTTTACTTTTATCATGTGTAATATGCCTGAGTGTTTTTGTTATCATCAAGGCTCTTGATTTATGGTTGTTATTCTATCAGTCATAAATTGGGGGAGATTGTTAGGAATATGTTGTTCTTGATGATAATTATAAAAACACTTAGTAGATTTTGTATTAAGTTATTTTGTAACTGTCAACGAAATAGCATGCTTTGCAGTGTTTCATTGACAGGAAGCTCATCAACGAAATGAGTGATGTAGCAATTGCACTGTACATTACTTCATAGTTTGATATGCAGTTTGTTGAGTACTAGATAGGTTTTCTAAGTCATGTTGACTAAATGGTTAGATAGGCAAAATAGGTTGGTTAATTGTAAATATTTAGTGCCTTGTAATTTTGCCTAAGTGAAGACATGTCAACGGAATGAAGATTACTCTATCAACGAAACAAGGAAGCTCATCAACAAAACAAAGAATAAAGCTATCAACGAAACACATCTCTATGCCATCAACGAATCATTATTGCTTTTCTATACAATTGACAAAGTGATAGTGACAGGTTCCTGACAGATCAAAAAGGAGATGTGGAAGTGTACTTTGCATTGGAAACCATTAAAATGGACATGGGGAATAAGGAAACATCCCAGTTTCCAATTGGGCTCTTGGGAGTGATCATAATAAGCATGAAGTCAAAAGCAAGGATCTCCAAGGACCACTGGACAAAGGGATGAAAAGCAAACTATTGGCGGTTACTCATTGTACTATTAATGTAGCCAAAAATAGGGTTGTAAACTTGGGTTTATATAACCAAGTGTAGCAGTTACTTTATTGAGTGTGAAGAAAAACAAAGAGTTTGTATTAGCTATCTTTGAGAGCATTTTTCTTCTCTACCACCTTGTAACTGAGCAGCTGTGTACATTTGTATCACAGATTATTTCCGCAATAAAAACACTTCAGTTGGATCATCAAACAATCCAACTGAATTATTTATATCTTGTGTTTTTATTTATTCAGTTCAGTTTAATTTTATAAAGTATTTTCAAGTTAAAGAAATATCAAAATTGTATTCAACCCCCCCCCCCCCCCCCTTCTACAATTCTGTTAGGTCATTTGGGATTAACACAGTCTTCGAATGAAAAATCTGAATTGGATGAGCTGAGAATGATAGTTAAAAGCCAGGCGGCATCGCTCAAGACTTTGGAGAATCAGATGGGGCAGTTGGCAAGTGCCTTACTCAGCAGAGCTCGGGGAACTCTTCCTAGCGATACAGAGCCTAATCCAGGAAAGACAGTTGTCCAAGAACATGTGAAAGCAGTTACATTGAGATCGGGAAAGGTCACGGGCAATCAAAAATCAGCAGTTGAAGAAGAGGAAGAAATTCAGCAGCATCAGGTGGAACCTTCTAAGGAAAAGCCAATTTTTGATTTGGCAGCTAAGCAGTTGGACGGTGAGGCTGAAAAGAGCAAAAATTCTGTTGACAAGTCTACTTCGGAGCAGACTATTTACCCACCTCCTCCATACCCAAAGAGGCTCTAGAAGAAGACTACAGAGAGTAACCAGATCTATCCTCCTCCTCCATATCCAAAGAGGCTACAGAAGCAGAATCTTGACACAAAATTCGCCAAATTTCTCGAGGTTTTCAAGAAGTTACACATCAACATACCTTTTGCAGAAGCTCTTGAACAGATGCCGAGCTATGCTAAGTTCATTAAGGGTATTCTATCTCGGAAGTTGAAACTCGAGGATTTGGACACCGTTGCTTTGACAGAGGAGTGTAGTGCAGTTCTACAGCAGAAATTGCCACCGAAGCTTAAAGATCCGGGAAGTTTTACCATACCTTGCACTATTGGCAATCAACTTTTCAGCAAATGCTTATGTGATTTGGGAGCTAGCATTAATCTAATGCCAATGTCTGTTTTTAAGCAACTTGGGTTGCCTGAGCCGAAACCAGTTAATATGACCTTACAGTTGGCTGATCGGTCGATCACATATCCGAGGGGTATAGTGGAGGATGTCTTCGTAAAGGTGGATAAGCTGATTTTTCCTGCTGATTTTGTTATTCTTGACTTTGAGGAGGATAAGAAGATTCCTATCATCTTGGGAAGACCTTTTCTGGCTACTGGCCGAGCGTTGATCGATATTCAGAAAGGAGAGCTCACAATGAGGGTGAGTAATCAAAAGGTCATCTTTAATGTGTTCAAGGCTATGAAATTTCCGACAGAGGAGGAAAAGTGTTTTAGCTTGAAGATGGTTGATACGGGTCAGAGAAAGGAGTTTGATCAGCTGTTGAGCAAAAATTCGGACATGCACAAGTTCGAGCATCACATCAGTGATTCCATTGACAATTCTTCCATTCGAGATCTTTCGAATGTCAATCTTGGAAAACTTCCACCATATTTGAAGTATGTCCTTCTGAATGATGAGTTGGTGATTTTTAAAGAGTGTGAAGATAATGTGTTGAGAAGGTGGAACAAGGATGATGAGGTAAAATAGTTTTCTTATCAATCGACGGAGAAGCATAAACACCTTAGAGGTGTAAAGAAGAAAAAGAAAAAATCGATTGGTGGAAAAGTCAAGGTGAAGTTTGATTTGGAAAAGATGTGGGAAGAAAGCAAGAAGGTTATCAAACAATGGGTGAATGGTCCTTCTGCTAAGGACAAGTCAAATGCGATCTTCGAGCCACCATGATTTGATTCACATTTGTCCGGCTAAATGACATTAACGACAGCGCTTCGTGGGAGGCAACCCATGTGTTAGGTATGTTTCTACTATCTTTCTTATTACCTTCAATGAGGGCATTGAATATTCTAAGTTTGGGGGTGATTTGGGGATAAGTAGTGTTGTGGTGTTATGTGTTCATGTAGGAAATCATATTTTGCATGTTTGTGGTAATTCATTCATGTTTTGTTCGTATTTTGCATGTTTGTTTCATGTAGGACATTTTGTTTATGTTTTTATTATATGTGTCATTTTAGTTGCATGGCATGCATATTTCATGATCCCTTAGGACGAGCTATTTCTGTTTAGTAGGTAGATGTTGATTTGATTGTGGTAATCATAAATAGAGGGATGATTTAAGTTCTTATGAAATTGACATGCATTTTATGAAAACAAAATCTTTACACAATTCATCGTTTGCTTTTGGGCTAGATTAGGGCCATGCCTGTTTGGATGTTTTGAGGCTTAATCATTTGTTTATAGTTAAAATGTTCTTTATTCCCTTGATGGCATAGGAGCACCAAAGTATAAGTTTGGGGGAAAACAGGGATTTCATGCTAAGTGTTTTTAGTTGTGTTTAGTTGTTAATAAAGGCTAGGCGTCAAATGGCTAGTAGCCAGCTCATATTTTATGAGTAGTCTAGGATGAATGAGATGGAGCGAAACGCACTCATTCTTGTATACATCAAAAAAAAACAGAGAAAGAAAAAAAAATGAGTGTTTGTGAGAGTGTGAGTGTGTATAATTGACTAGGGTGAGCTCTTTAATACTCGAGTAATTAATTCTGAGGGGTACTTGTACCTGGTAACCTAAAGCCCTTTGTGGTTTGGGATTGCCGACCTAACACTCGCTACATGGGTATTATTGTATAAGCCTTTTGGGGTCTCATCCATTGCACGGTCAAATAAACACGTGTGTTATGTTGTTTTGTTATGTGTTGTAGTTGTTAGTAACAAAGCATGAATTCCTGTCTAACTTAAATGATGATGGAGGTGTCTCTGAGTTATGAAGTGTCTAGCGTTCATTCTTTTTATAAACTAGTGATTGCCTTGACGAAGAATGGGTATGATTTTTGGTCTAGTGTTAGGAGTATATCTGATGAGTATCGCACACACCACGTTTCCGTTCATGTATTGTTAGTATACGGGGATTTAGTCGAGCTCTGTTCGGAAGTTATTGCATGATTTGAGATGTTTGCTTATTGAATGGTTATGGTTAGGTTAAAGGGGATCTTTGCATTTTTTTCATGTAGTTGCATTCATATAGTTTGCATTGTTAGTTGCATTGTTAGATGGATTTTGTGGGTACATTCGCTATAGGCCCTCACGAGACCTTACTCGTCCACTAGGGCTGCCTAGGGGTTTAAAGGGCTTGTTGCATATGCCAAATGCAACCGTGATCACCTACGGAAGTGGTACTAGTTAGTTGTATATAGTTATATTATTTATGCTTGAGGACAAACATCAGTTTAAGTTTGGGGGTGTGATAAGTGGATTTTTAATCCACTTGGAACGCTTCATATCGGCTTAAATTGATGACTTGAACTCAAGTATGTGGTGTGTTTAATGTGTTTTCATTAAGTTTTGCAGAACCAAGAGTTGGAGGTTAATTTGATTAAAATTCGGATTTTCCGGGTAGGTTGCGCAGTCTTCACTATTTTGGCCATATCTGGAGTTCTACAAGTCCGATTATGACGATCTTACAGCTCACGTGAAGAGGACAACATTTTCTATAATTCTAGGCAGAAGGTTCTGCGCGGGCGCCCAGGAATTGTACTGGAATTCTGCGCGGCCGCCCAGGAAGTCAGAATCGCCAGAAATTGCCAGAATTCGATTTTAATAAGGAAAACTTCACAAATTCGACTTCTAATCATTATGGTAATTGCTTGGGGCGGCCAGAAACTTCCAGAATCAGTTGTAAACATGGAATATGCAATTCTTATTGCATTCAAAGATGGAAATTGCCGTAATTCTATTCTAACTCAAAACGGCAATTGCTTGGAAGAGGGACAACTTGGAGCTATAAATACACACCTTGGGGGGACATAATCAACACATCACAATACATCACAACACACCAGAGATCAGATTCAATATTGGAGCACAAGATCGAGGAGCCAAGAACGAAGAACGTGACTACGAGGAGATCTAGACATAGTTTTTTCTTGCATTCTTCAATTTTGGTGTAACTTTTGGATGCTTCCGGATTTGTCCTCTAAACCTTTAACTCTTATTCATATTTACATCATTGATTTCTTGTTTTTCATCATGCTTTCATCAAACCCCGTGACGATGAGAAGTTCGATCATGAACTAATCGTTGTCATGGGGTCCTAGCGGATTTATTTATGGAATTTAGTAGTTAATTGTTTTAAAGATGTGTGTGTGATGGCTAATTGATATCCTAGTTTGGTTGTGCTTATTCTTCTTGGATGCGTAGCTAACATCTAAGATTGTTTGTTAATCTCTATTGAATACGAAAGTGGATATAGAGGTTTAGAACTTGCCATGCTAGCATAGGTTTATGTATGTTTGTCATGCATGATTCGTAGGTGATTTTAACCATCTTACCTGCCCTATGTAATCTGAATGGATAACTTGCTCGTTAAACCGTTATGTTTTCAAATCTTATAGACATATAGGGTCTAAGCATAATTGGTGTCTGCCCAACTTCTATCTCTTTTGTGGATGTTTGAGTGGTTTGGTAAACGTATACTGAAAGGTAGCGTGTACTGATTTCGTGTTATCCGATTAGTTATCACAACCGTCACATGCATGGATTAAAGACAAAAGACTCTGAATGAAGTATTTAATGAAGTTAGGATCCCATGTTTTATTCTCATAAGTAATTCAACAGCAATCTTTAGTTTAATATTGTCTTGGTAAATTGTTTAGTTAATTTAGTTAATCAAAACACAACTTTGATAGTTTTTGGCGCCGCTGCCGGGGATCATCGGTATTTTATTTTAGTTTATGTGCTTGTCATCAGTGGTCGTTAGAGTTCACTGACTCGGATTGTAGTTGTTTGTTCTGTGTGTTTCAGGTACTTGAACGTGTATGCGAACACGTTCTCAGACTCGTAAATTGGAAGAAGAAAGATTAAAGTTAGTAAAGATGGGAGACGTACCAGAAGGAGTAGCACCTGCAGCTAAGGCTTTGAAGGACTATTCTCAGCCAAAGATCAATGATATTCAGTCGAGTATTGTCAGGCCGGCTATTGCAGCTAATACCTTTGAAATCAAGCCTGGCACGATTCAGATGGTGCAGAATTCAGTGCAGTTTGGGGGTGCTCCAACGGAAGATCCTAATATGCATATTAGGGATTTCATCGAGATATGCGACACCTTCAAGACCAACGGAGTGTCGGAAGATGCAGTGAAGCTGAGACTTTTCCCATTTTCTCTGAGGGATAAGGCTAAGGGCTGGTTGCACTCTCTACCAGCAGGTTCTATTACTACATGGGAGGATCTTGCTCAGAAATTTCTTACTAAATTCTTCCCCATGGCTAAAACTGCTGCGATCAGGAATGCTCTTACTCAGTTTTCTCAGCATTCTGGAGAAACTTTATGTGAAGCTTGGGAGAGATACAAGGAGATGCTTAGGAGATGTCCACATCATGGATTGCCCGACTGGATGGTGATTAATTGTTTTTATAATGGTTTGGGAGGTCAATCTAGACCAATGTTAGATGCAGCATCAGGTGGAGCTCTATGGGCTAAGAGCTACGAGGAAGCTTATGAGTTAATTGAGATGATGGCTGCGAATGAATATCAGAATCCTACTCAGAGATTATCACAAGGCAAAGTAGCAGGAGTTCTTGAAGTTGATGCAGCTACAGCTATAGCAGCCTAGTTGAAGGCTTTGACAATGAAGGTGGATTCTTTGACGAATTATGGAGTTCAGCAGGTGGCTAGTGTTTGTGAGCTTTGTGCGGGCGCACATGAGACGAATAATTGTGCCATATCTAGTGAGTCGGCGCAGTTTGTGAGCAACTTTCAGAGACCATCACAGCCAGTTCCAGCCACCTATCATCCCAATAGCCGGAATCATCCTAATTTCAGCTGGAGCGACAATCAACAATATCAGCAGCCTTATCAGCCATTCCAAGGTCAGCAATTTGGAGCAAAGCCTTACAATCCTCAGAATTTTCAGCAGCAGCAAGGGCAGAATTTTCAGCCACAGTATGCTCCTAGGCAACAATTTCAGCCACCAGGATTTCCGCAACAAACTCATGCTAGTGCTAGGCAGTCTTCGAATTAAAAATCTGAATTGGATGAGTTGAGAATGATAGTTAAAAGCCAGGCGGCATCGCTCAAGACTTTGGAGAATCAGATGGGGCAGTTGGCAAGTGCCTTACTCAGCAGAGCTCAGGGAACTCTTCCTAGCTATACGGAGCCTAATCCAGGAAAGACAGTTGTCCAAGAACATGTGAAAGCAGTTACCTTGAGATCGGGAAAGGTCACGGGCAATCAAAAATCAGCAGTTGAAGAAGAGGAAGAAATTCAGCAGCATCAGGTGGAACTTTCTAAGGAAAAGCCAATTTTTGATTTGGCAGCTAAGCAGTTGGACGGTGAGGCTGAAAAGAGCAAAAATTCTGCTGACAAGTCTACTTCGGAGCAGACTATTTACCCACCTCCTCCATACCCAAAGAGGCTCCAGAAGAAGACTACAGAGAGTAACCAGATCTATCCTCCTCCTCCATATCCAAAGAGGCTACAGAAGCAGAATCTTGACACAAAATTCGCCAAATTTCTCGAGGTTTTCAAGAAGTTACACATCAACATACCTTTTGCAGAAGCTCTTGAACAGATGCCGAGCTATGCTAAGTTCATGAAGGGTATTCTATCTCGGAAGTTGAAACTCGAGGATTTGGACACCGTTGCTTTGACAGAGGAGTGTAGTGCAGTTCTATAGCAGAAATTGCCACCGAAGCTTAAAGATACGGGAAGTTTTACCATACCTTGCACTATTGGCAATCAACTTTTCAGCAAATGCTTATGTGATTTGGGAGCTAGCATTAATCTAATGCCAATGTCTGTTTTTAAGCAACTTGGGTTGCCTGAGCCGAAACCAGTTAATATGACCTTACAGTTGGCTGATCGGTCGATCACATATCCGAGGGGTATAGTGGAGGATGTCTTCGTAAAGGTGGATAAGCTGATTTTTCCTGCTGATTTTGTTATTCTTGACTTTGAGGAGGATAAGAAGATTCCTATGATCTTAGGAAGACCTTTTCTGGCTACTGGCCGAGCGTTGATCGATGTTCAGAAAGGAGAGCTCACAATGAGGGTGAATAATCAAAAGGTCATCTTTAATGTGTTCAAGGCTATGAAATTTCCGACAGAGGAGGAAAAGTGTTTTAGCTTGAAGATGGTTGATACGGGTCAGAGAAAGGAGTTTGATCAGCTGTTGAGCAAAAATTCGGACATGCACAAGTTCGAGCATCACATCAGTGATTCCATTGACAATTCTTCCATTCGAGATCTTTCGAATGTCAAGCTTGGAAAACTTCCACCACATTTGAAGTATGTCCTTCTAAATGATGAGTTGGTGATTTTTAAAGAGTGTGAAGATAATGTGTTGAGAAGGTGGAACAAGGATGATGAGGTAAAAGAGTGTTCTTATCAATCGACGGAGAAGCATAAACACCTTAGAGGTGTAAAGAAGAAAAAGAAAAAATTGATTGGTGGAAAAGTCAAGGTGAAGTTTGATTTGGAAAAGATGTGGGAAGAAAGCAAGAAGGTTATCAAACAATGGGTGAATGGTCCTTCTGCTAAGGACAAGTCAAATGCGATCTTCGAGCCACCATGATTTGATTCACATTTGTCCGGCTAAATGACATTAACGACAGCGCTTCGTGGGAGGCAACCCATGTGTTAGGTATGTTTCTACTATCTTTCTTATTATCTTCAATGAGGGCATTGAATATTCTATGTTTGGGGGTGATTTGGGGATAAGTAGTGTTGTGGTGTTATGTGTTCATGTAGGAAATCATATTTTGCATGTTTGTGGTAATTCATTCATGTTTTGTTCGTATTTTGCATGTTTGTTTCATGTAGGACATTTTGTTTATGTTTTTATTATATGTGTCATTTTAGTTGCATGGCATGCATATTTCATGATCCCTTAGGACGAGCTATTTCTGTTTAGTAGGTAGATGTTGATTTGATTGTGGTAATCATAAATAGAGGGATGATTTAAGTTCTTATGAAATTGACATGCATGTTATGAAAACAAAATATTTACACAATTCATCGTTTGCTTTTGGGCTAGATTAGGGCCATGCCTGTTTGGATGTTTTGAGGCTTGATCATTTGTTTATAGTTAAAATGTTCTTTATTCCCTTGATGGCGTAGGAGCACCAAAGTATAAGTTTGGGGGAAAACAGGGATTTCATGCTAAGTGTTTTTAGTTGTGTTTAGTTGTTAATAAAGGCTAGGCGTCAAATGGCTAGTAGCCAGCTCATATTTTATGAGTAGTCTAGGATGAATGAGATGGAGCGAAACGCACTCATTCTTGTCACTACGCCATAGATGACCGGATGTAACACTTTTCAATTGCAACACCTACTTTGTGTTACAATTGATACACTATTTTTGAACTACTGCAATACTCTAGAGATAGTGTTACATTACACATAAATGTCATGTTGCCATAGAACAGACTCTGTTGCAGAAGACTCATTGTGTTACTCTATCAATCTTCTGTTGCATTTGATATTAATTAATAATTAATTTTTAATTAAAAATAATATTTAAAAAAATGGGCCCCAGAAGTGGGCCCCACTAATTATTCTAATTTTTGATTAAAAATTAATTAATAATTAATTAATAATTAATTTTTAATTAAAAATAATATTAAAAAAAGTGGGTCCCACCGAAAAAAGTGGGCCCCACAAGTGGGCCCCACTAATTATTTT
Source organism: Heracleum sosnowskyi (assembly GCA_030848705.1). NCBI lineage: Eukaryota > Viridiplantae > Streptophyta > Magnoliopsida > Apiales > Apiaceae > Heracleum > Heracleum sosnowskyi. The sequence continues at coordinate 87,682,702 of CM061236.1, read as the reverse complement.
AATTTTTAATTAAAATTTAATTAATAATTAATTTTTAATTAATTTTTAATTAAAAATAATATTAAAAAAAGTGGGTCCCACCGAAAAAAGTGGGCCCTATTAATAATTCTAATTTTTATTTAAAAATTAATTAAAAAGTTATTATTAATTAATTTTTAATTAATTTTTAATTAAAAATTATATTTAAAAAAGTGGGTCCCACAGAAAAAAGTGGGCCCCACAAGTGCGCCCCATTAATTATTCTAATTTTTATTTAAAAATTAATTAATAATTAATAATTAATAATTAATTTTTCATTAAAAATAATATTAAAAAAAGTGGGTCCCACGGGAAAAAGTGGGCCCCGCAGTGGGCCCCACTAATTATTCTAATTTTTAATTAAAATTTAGTTAATAATTAATTAATAATTAATTTTTAATTAAAAATTATATTAAAAAAAGTGGGTCCCACAGAAAAAAGTGGGCCCCACAAGTGGGCCCCATTAATTATTCTAATTTTTATTTAAAAATTAATTAATAATTAATAATTAATAATTAATTTTTAATTAAAAATAATATTAAAAAAAGTGGTTCCCACGGGAAAAAGTGGGCCCCACAGTGGGCCCCACTAATTATTCTAATTTTTAATTAAAATTTAGTTAATAATTAATTAATAATTAATTTTTAATTAAAAATAATATTAAAAAAAGTGGGTCCCACCGAAAAAAGTGGGCCCCAGAAATGGGCCCCAGAAGTGGGCCCCAGAAGTGGGCCCCACTAATTATTCTAATTTTTATTAAAAACTAATTAATAATTAATTTTTAAATAAAAATAATATTAAAAAAGTGGGTCCCACCGAAAAAGTGGGCCCCACAAGTGGGCCCCACTAATTATTCTAATTTTTAATTAAAAATTAATTAAAAAGTTATTAATAAATAATTTTTAATTAAAAATAATATTAAAAAAAATGGGTCCCACAGAAAAAAGTGGGCCCCACAAGTGGGCCCCACTAATTATTCTAATTTTTAATTAAAATTTAATTAATAATTAATTTTTAATTAATTTTTAATTAAAAATAATATTAAAAAAAGTGGGTCCCACCGAAAAAAGTGAGCCCCACAAGTGGGCCCCAGTAAATATTTTAATTTTTAATTAAAAATTAATTAAAAAATTATTAATAATTAATTAATAATTAATTTTTAATTAAAAATAATATTAAAAAAAGTGGGTCCTACAGAAAAAAGTGGGACCCACAAGTGGGACCCACTAATTTTTCTAATTTTTATTTAAAATTTAATTAATAATTAAATAATAAATAATTTTTACTTAATTTTTAATTAAAAAATAATATTAAAAAAGGTGGGGCCCACAGAAAAAAGTGGGCCCCACAAGTGGGACCCACTAATTTTTCTAATTTTTAATTAAATTATTTAATAATTAATTTTTAATTAAAAAATAATATTAAAAAAGGTGGGGCCCACATAGAAATGTGGCCCCCACAAGTGGGACCCACTAATTTTTCTAATTTTTATTTAAAAATTAATTAAAAATTAATTAATAATTTATTTTTAATTAGAAAATAATATTTAAAAAGGTGGGGTCCACAGAAAAAAGTGGGCCTCACAAGTGGGACCCACTAATTTTTTTAATTTTTATTTTAAATTTAATTAATAATTAATTAATAATTAATTTTTACTTAATTTTTAATTAAAAAATAATATTAAAAAAGGTGGGCCCATAGAAAAAAGTGGGCCCCACTAGTGGGACCCACTTATTTTTCTAATTTTTATTTAAATTTAACTAATAATTAATTAATAATTTTTAATTAAAAAATAATATTAAAAAATGTGGGGCCCATAGAAAAATGTGGGACCCACTAATTTTTCTAATTTTTATTTAAAAATTAATTAATAATTAATTAATAATTAGTTTTGAATTAATTTTTAATTTTTCTAATTTTTAACCCTAAATCCTAAACCCTAAACCCTAAACCCTAAACTAGAACCCTAAACCCGAATAAATATTTAATTGATATCTTCGACGATCCAACCGTACGGATGTTAAAAGATACTCATTCTAGTATTGGGAAAAAATAATCAAAAAATATAAAAGTCTGGTTATGCCGCATCTTTCCAGAAACGTTGGAAGAGTATTGCTTTCAAGAACGGGACATTTGTCAGATTCCCTGAATTATTTTTTTAATTGATTTGTTCGACGATCCAACCGTACGGATGTTAAAAGATACTTATTCTGGTGTTGGGAAAAAATAATCAAAAAATATAAAAGTCTGGTTATGCCGCATCTTTCCAGAAACGTTGGAAGAGTATTGCTGTCAAAAACGGGACATGTGTCAGATTCACTGAATTGTTTTTTCAATTGATTTCTTCGACGATCCAACCGTACGGATGTTAAAAGATACCCATTCTAGTGTTGGGAAAAAATAATCAAAAAATATAAAAGTCTGGTTATGCCGCATCTTTCCAGAAACGTTGGAATAGTATTGCTTCTCAGAACTGGACATGTGTCAGATTCACTGAATAATTTTTTCAATTGATTTTTTCGACGATCCAACCGTACAGATGTTAATAGGAACTCATTATAGTGTTGTGAAAAAATAATCAAAAAATTTAAAGATCCGGTTGTGCCGCATCTTTCAGAAACGTTGAAACGGTATTGCTTCCGGGAACGGGACGCGTGTCAGATTCACTGAATAATTTTTTTAATTGATTTTTTCACCGTACGGATGTTAATCGATACTTACTCTAGTGTTGGGAAAAAATAATCAAAAATTTAAAAGGCCCGAATGTGCCGAATCTTTACAGAAACGTGGAAATAATACTACTTTCGAGAACGGAACGCGTGTGAGATCCACGAGATATTTTTTTAAAATTATCAAAAATAATATAGTAACATTCGAATTTTAAATGAGTTATTATTATTATTAATCATTTAAAATATATTAATATTTTTTAATCATATTATATAATTACACATGATATTTATTTAATTTTAAATTATAAAATTTATAAAAAATATTTTACACCGATCGAAAAACACAAGGCGGCAAGTTTCCCTCCAAACTAAATTATTGGAATCAAACTTCCCCCTTAAACAAAAAAACACTCTCAGACAACCTCACTTTCTCTCTCTCTCTCTTACTCTCACTCCACACAACTTTCAATCGAAGAACATCAGTAGTTTCACAAACTCAATTCTCACATCTCTTATCTTCTTTTATCTATTCCCTTATTAAACTAGGATTTAATTTTATCTCTTATTTTAATTTTCAATTAGGGTTTTGATTGGGAGTTTTAATTAGAATTTCAATTGGGGATTTTAGTTAGGGTTCCGATTGATTCTTGTGTTTTTACACTAATATTAAACCGAGTTCTTACTTCTTCCGATTAAATTGAGTTTCACCGACTAGAAGCTGCAAGCCCTAATTAGAAGCCGCGAGTATCACTGCATCTTTGTCTTCGTGCTTCATCTTAGTTCGATTCCAGGTCTCTCTCTCTCTCTCTCTCTCTCTCTCTCTCTCTCTCTCTCTCTCTCTCTCTCTTCTCTCTCTCTCCCCCCTCTCTCCCTGCCTCTCTCCCCTCTCTCCCTGCCTCTCTCCCCTCTCTCCCTCTCCTCTCTCTCCCTCTCTCTCTCCTCCCTCTCCCTCTCCCTCTCCCTCTCCCTCTCCCTCTCCCTCTCTCTCTCTCTCTCTCTCTCTCTCTCTCTCTCTCTCTCTCTCTCTCTCTCTCTCTCTCTCTCTCTCTCTCTCTCTCTTCTCTCTCTCCCTCTCCCCTCTCTCTCTCTCTGCCCTCTATCTATCTCTCCTATCTCCCTATCCATATCTCTATCTACATAGTAATCCATACAATATTATGTTTTTCTTTTTATGTTTTGTTGGGAAATGAATGATGCTAATTTCAAACTTGTATGCTAATGTTTTAGTTTACGGTGTTATTTGACGAACTCTTGTTGTCTTGTACTTTAAATTGAGAATACTTCTGCGAATAATTACTTAAAGATTATTAATTTAGGAGTGGATGCGATTCAGTTGAGAATCTATCCATTTCGTTTGTATTAAAAAATATGGATAATTGAATGAGAAAAGATGGGTGGATAATAGATTGATAGGATTGTTGAAGATCAGTAGTGGTCGTGTACAATTGTTATGCTATAAATCGAAGCTTTATTTGTTAGGATTTTGGAATCTGATAAGAAGCGGATGCATAAAAAGTGATCTCTGGTCATGATTTTAAAGTGTACACACTGGTTTGTCATCATTTGAATGTCGTCGGTGGATGCTTAATCAGTAAATGAATTGGCTTTTAGTTCTGTTACTATATCTGTTGGGTGGACAATGTTACACATTTCTGCAATATAATCAGTGGATTTTTCGTTGATGCAGGCTGCAGAGGCTGCCAAGACAGCAGCACAGAGCATAGCAGATTTGCAGATCGCAGAGGAAAACTCAGATTCTTCAAAGGAGGATGAAATAGAAACATCGGGTAAAGAAGAGGACACTGAAGATGAGGAGGGCACTAGACGCAAGGCTGCTTTGGAAAAGCTAGAGAATGCTAGTGAGGATACTCTTTTTAGTCAGGCAAGTTAATAGTTATCAATTAAATTGATATCAGTATATTACCTTTTGCATTGGTGTGGTATTTGTCCCTGTAAATGCTTACTTTGTTGCAAGAGTTAATGATCTTCTTTTACTCGTGCATTACATATTTGTAATATCATTCATAGATCCTGAAATATGGTGGTGGTTTCCTTCGCCTTGTCTTCTTCTGTGAACTGGAATTTTTAATATTTTCGAAAAAAAATATTAAAAATCTTTTTTTCTCATGCAACTTATTATAGTCAAAGTAGCAGTTTTGGAATATTTGAGGCATATTTTTCCAGTTTTCTTTAGCACTTGAAATTTTTAGAAAAGCAATCAGCTTCTGATTTTTTACTAGGCAAAAGATGCAATATTAAGACTGCGAGTCAATATATTTCATGCATTTTTCTATCAGTTTTATGATACTATGAGCATCATTACACTTCATACATGTCTCTATCAGTTTATTCAGCACAATCAGTTTGGACATTGCATAAGCAAGCCATCCTTCCAGAGGTGGGTAAGGATCTCTAAGTAGGCTTCTTCCCGAGTCACGAAAGCCTACAGACATCAATACATCTTTGGGAAACCCAAAAAGTTATAATTGAAAAAATAAAATTTTCTTTTTAATATATCTATATATATATTTACTTCCTCTAAGATCCAATAATTTGACGTAATAAAATAGAAGTTATTTACTTAAGTTTATCCAGCAAACTTTTTGGTATTAGAACTATTTAGTAGAATTAGGCTATGAGCCCTTCCTCTCTAATATATAACTTACAGCATCGTGTACTATTTGGTTGGGCCTCTGACACCCTAATATTTATGGTTAGTGAACTGAACGCAAAGTATGAAATGTTAAAATAACTAAGATTTAGTGGCAATAATAAATTATATATATGGCTAAACAAGTACCATAATTCTGACATTGCCAACATACTTTCTTATTCTTCTGCAGCTTGAGCTTATAGGTTGTCAGTTACTTTTCTGCTTATCCTGTTTAGTGTTTGCCATATCTTTTCACTTGCTTCGTCATTGTTGGTCCCTGGTACAGCTGAGACTGATTGTGCAAATAGTTGATTTATATATATATTGTTCTCTTTAAATACAGTGTTAACCTTCATATTTGTAGTTGATTCTAGCTTTTTTAGAAATTCATTTGGATGCTAATCATTGCCACTGATTTGTGGCAGTCAGTGACTTTAGCATTCTATATTTTTATGAAGGTTGAACATACTTGATGAGATTCTTCGTTTTGGTGATCGTGAGTTTTACAAAGATTGGTGGAATGCAAAAACTGTGGAAGAGGTAGTTTCATTTACTATAATTTTTTTGGTTTTTTAGCAACCTTGTCCAACCATATTCTGCTAAACTATGCTTGTTCCTTCGTAATTCACATAAACTCTGCTCTGGGTGCTGTCATCAGTATTGGAGAATGTGGAAGCATGAACTTGTTTTATTATTTGTTGTTTCTCTGCAGCTATGTATTGCTGTTCCCTGCCACATATTCAAGTTTTGGGCTTTTATTGGAATTATGTTCCAGGTACTTTCTCATCTAACTCTATAGTACATAAAACTGAATATCAGCGATGACATTTATTTATGAGGCTGCAACACATGTATTCAGTGAATTATACATTATGGATTAGGTTCTTGTGGTTTCCTCTGGTCCACACTTGTAATTATGGAGAAATTAAATCTGTTTTTTCTTTAAAACTGGTCATAGGTATACAGGGTTCTGTAACTAAAGGTTTTATGAGTTTTTTTTTTCTAAAGAGTTTATGATTTATTTTTTTATTGTTTGAGCAGGTTCCATTGGTGGTAATCACAAAGTACGTGCATGATAAGTTCAGGAACTCCATGGTATGCCTACTTTTTCTTCTACATGTACGTGGAATTTTGTACTATTAGATACTTTAGGAGCAATTAATCTTTGATAGTAAGCGGTGAATGAAATAATAAGGTCAATATATTTGGGCATATTTCTCCAAGATTAGTTGTCTTGACCCAGTGACTCTTAGTTTGCAGATAGAATACAAATGTAAAACCCCAACCATGAGATTTATACAACTTTGGTCTTTGGATATATATATAATCAAGGAAGCTTTTTTCAAAAGGTTTTACTGAAAAAGTAGTACCAAAGTCGGACCAAAGCAGATCTAACATTAAGGTGGATATATTACGATTGTACTTGAAGTGCGTGACTTGATGCAATGAATTGGTAATATTGTTGTGTTTAAGCCACATTGGTGGATTTTTTGGCCTAGTTAGAGTGCATCTACGTATATATGCATACTGTTCTTGCTTCTTTCACTATCTACTAGTTCCGAATTGTTTATTGTTTGTTTTTTTTTACTAAATCAGCTTTTTTTAATATTAATTTTCCATTAAACAAGTCTCACTTCAGTTTTAATTTGTTTGTCAGGTTGGCAACATAATATTTTGGTGCTTTTTTAGCATTTACGGACAGCCTATGTGTGTTCTGTTATACTACCATGATGTAATGAACAGAAAACTGAGTTCTAGTTGAACTTATTTATTAATTGTACCATACAAGGAATTCTAGTCGTCCATAAAAGTCTCGGCTCTGGGATCTACTGAAAACATCTCCAGTATGTCAATCTCTGTGGTTATGAGCTAATATTAGCTTGTTATTTGAACTTGACCTATCTTGACCGTGAAGGTAAAATGCACCGGGTCAGCAAAGGTGCTCCAGAACAGGTATTGTATATATAAGTGCTTATTTTTGTGACCATATCATCTTGCTCAATCAGTTGGGTTTAATTTTTATTTTTATATGACTTTAGATTTTACATCTCGCCCACAACAAGTCAGATATAGAACGTAGGGTTCATTCTATAATTGATAAGTTTGCAGAACGAGGTCTGCGGTCACTCGCTGTAGCGTACCAGGTACTGGTTTCTTCTTCTTCATTTATTTAATCTATTTGAAGTAAAATGGTATTTCCTTTATCTAGTTATTGCACTTGTCAGTTTTGCCCTTCGTCGTTTCCTTGCAGGAAGTTCCAGAGAGGACGAAGGAGAGTGCCGGTGGCCCATGGCAGTTTGTAGGTCTCATGCCTCTCTTTGATCCGCCAAGGCATGATGCTCCTGGTGATGGTGTAAATGATGCTCCTGCTCTGAAAAAGGCTGATATTGGAATTGCTGTGGCTGATGCAACTGATGCAGCACGCAGTGCTTCTGATATTGTTCAAGTGGTGGATGAATGTAGAATATCAGTATTGTATTGATCAGTGACAAATTTTGTATTATGAATTGGTTGGTTTATTTTGTAAAGGGATCGGATTATGTACCAACTAGGTCTCGCAATTTTTTGAATTTAAGTGTTGCAGTTGCTATTATCACTAATGTTGCAATATTTCATTTTCTGTTGCCTTAGTACGTAGAATTAGTGTTACATTAGCTATTTATAATAATATCTAGTGTTTAATTAGCTAAAGATTTAGTGTTGCAATAGAATCTGGGGTCCACCAGTGACGTGGCATAGTGGGACCTACAAGTGACGTGGCACAGTGGGACCTATAGGTGGTGTGGCAATATTGTGGGCCCCACACGTGACGTGGCAATATTGTGGGCCCCACTGGTGACGTGGCAATATTGTGGGGCCCACTGGTGACGTGGCATTTCTGTGGGCCCCACAAGTGATGTGGCATACACCTAGCACCTGGTTTGGCTGATGTAACACAGTTCTTGTGTTGCATTTGTTTGTTTTAGTGTTACTCTATGGGCCTAATGTAATACTTTACTTTGTGTTACCATTGAGAAGGAAAGCGTTGCATTTTATGTCAAAGGCAACGTTAGCGGACGCAATGGTTAATGTGCGTTACATTTGGCTTAGTGCAACAGTTTTTTGGGCAATTGCAACAGTAAGAGTGCGTTGCATCTGGCTACTTATGGTGTAGTGTGTATACATCAAAAAAAAAGAGAAAGAAAAAAAAATGAGTGTTTGTGAGAGTGTGAGTGTGTATAATTGACTAGGGTGAGCTCTTTAATACTCGAGTAATTAAGTCTGAGGGGTACTTGTACCTGGTAACCTAAAGCCCTTTGTGGTTTGGGATTGCCGACCTAACACTCGCTACATGGGTATTATTGTATAAGCCTTTTGGGGTCTCATCCATTGCACGGTCAAATAAACACGTGTGTTATGTTGTTTTGTTATGTGTTGTAGTTGTGAATAATAAAGCATGAATTCCTGTCTAACTTAAATGATGATGGAGGTGTCTCTGAGTTATGAAGTGTCTAGCGTTCATTCTTTTTATAAACTAGTGATTGCCTTGACGAAGAATGGGTATGATTTTTGATCTAGTGTTAGGAGTATATCTGATGAGTATCGCACACACCACGTTTCCGTTCATGTATTGTTAGTATACGGGGATTTAGTCGAGCTCTGTTTGGAAGTTATTGCATGATTTGAGATGTTTGCTTATTGAATGGTTATGGTTAGTTTAAAGGGGATCTTTGCATTTTTTTCATGTAGTTGCATTCATATAGTTTGCATTGTTAGTTGCATTGTTAGATGGATTTTGTGGGTACATTCGCTATAGGCCCTCACGAGACCTTACTCGTCCACTAGGGCTGCCTAGGGGTTTAAAGGGCTTGTTGCATATGCCAAATGCAACCGTGATCACCTACGGAAGTGGTACTAGTTAGTTGTATATAGTTATATTATTTATGCTTGAGGACAAACATCAGTTTAAGTTTGGGGGTGTGATAAGTGGATTTTTAATCCACTTGGAACGCTTCATATCGGCTTAAATTGATGACTTGAACTCAAGTATGTGGTGTGTTTAATGTGTTTTCATTAAGTTTTGCAGAACCAAGAGTTGGAGGTTAATTTGATTAAAATTCGGATTTTCCGGGTAGGTTGCGCAGTCTTCACTGTTTTGGCCATATCTGGAGTTCTACAAGTCCGATTTTGACGATCTTACAGCTCATGCGAAGAGGACAACATTTTCTATAATTCTAGGCAGAAGGTTCTGCACGGGCGCCCAGGAATTGTACTGGAATTCTGCGCGGCCGCCCAGGAAGTCAGAATCGCCAGAAATTGCCAGAATTCGATTTTAATAAGGAAAACTTCACAAATTCGACTTCTAATCATTATGGTAATTGCTTGGGGCGGCCAGAAACTTCCAGAATCAGTTGTAAACATGGAATATGCAATTCTTATTGCATTCAAAGATGGAAATTGCCGTAATTCTATTCTAACTCAAAAACGGCAATTGCTTGGAAGAGGGACAACTTGGAGCTATAAATACACACCTTGGGGGGACATAATCAACACATCACAATACATCACAACACACCAGAGATCAGATTCAATATTGGAGCACAAGATTGAGGAGCCAAGAACGAAGAACGTGACTACGAGGAGATCTAGACATAGTTTTTTCTTGCATTCTTCAATTTTGGTGTAACTTTTGGATGCTTCCGGATTTGTCCTCTAAACCTTTAACTCTTATTCATATTTACATCATTGATTTCTTGTTTTTCATCATGCTTTCATCAAACCCCGTGACGATGAGAAGTTCGATCATGAACTAATCGTTGTCATGGGGTCCTAGCGGATTTATTTATGGAATTTAGTAGTTAATTGTTTTAAAGATGTGTGTGTGATGGCTAATTGATATCCTAGTTTGGTTGTGCTTATTCTTCTTGGATGCGTAGCTAACATCTAAGATTGTTTGTTAATCTCTATTGAATGCGAAAGTGGATATAGAGGTTTAGAACTTGCCATGCTAGCATAGGTTTATGTATGTTTGTCATGCATGATTTGTAGGTAATTTTAACCATCTTACCTGCCCTATGTAATCTGAATGGATAACTTGCTCGTTAAATCGTTATGTTTCCAAATCTTATAGACATATAGGGTCTAAGCATAATTGGTGTCTGCCCAACTTCTATCTCTTTTGTGGATGTTTGAGTGGTTTGGTAAACGTATACTGAAAGGTAGCGTGTACTGATTTCGTGTTATCCGATTAGTTATCACAACCGTCACATGCATGGATTAAAGACAAAAGACTCTGAATGAAGTATTTAATGAAGTTAGGATCCCATGTTTTATTCTCATATACATAAATCGATTTTAATCCTCTTAGTTAGTTAATTCTTATTTTAATAATTTGTTCTCTAGTTAATTTTAGATAATCAAACCCAAATTGTTAATTGTCTTAGCAGTGGATAAAAATCATACATTGTTGCATAGGTACATTAATTGAATTGAACACCTCATTAGATCTCTGTGGGAACGAACTTGACTTATTCGTATATTACTTGTGACCACGTGCGCTTGCGTGATTTTGTGCTAACATGGGACAAAGTGAGATATGGGAAAATACATGAAAAGTAGGGATGCATTTCAAAATCGGATTTTAATTCGGTTAAACCAAAATCGAATTAGACCAAAAATGGCTGCCGAAAACCGAATCGATATTAATTCGGTTATAAAACCGAACTGAATTTTATTTTCGGTTATTATCGAAAACCGAAATAAAAAATTGAAATTTTTCTAGAAGTATAGAAAATTGCAAAAAAAATCTTTAGTATACTTAATTGTGAAGCCTATTTATGACGTCATAAGTCTTAACACGTAAACCTACATCAAACAACGCACACTACATCTAAATTGATACCTGTCTATTTAACCCCTACACCAATACCCTTCACCAATATCTATTACACACACTTTTCATTAAAACAAGAGACACATCCTAACAAATATGTAACACCTTTTGTGTATAAAGTTTTTAACATTTTTTTGTAAAACTTTGAACACGTTTTTTCAATTTAAAACACATAATTTCACTTAAAATATGAAATTTTTTGACAATTAGAAATCATGATTTTATCAACAATCTACCTCCAACTATTTAACATCTTCTCACTTAATAAATTCTAATTTTTTAATACGAGATGTGTGTGAGTTTCTAATAAATAGTGTTAACTAATTTTTACCCCTAAACTAAACCTAAGAAATATAGTTATCACTTTTACTACTATAAGATTATAATTTTATATTTTGTAAAGTTTACCTACTAACATCTTAAATCTAATATTTTCTAATTATAAAATTCTTCTAACTTTTTAAGACAAGTAAAGCTAAAAAACTTATGTAATCAATCAAAATATCTAATAATAAAAATGTATAAAATTATATTCTGATAAAGTATAACATTTATTATAATTTTATACTAAATAGTAGTTTGTTAACCCTCAAATTACAAATATTGAAAAATTTACGTGCATATATCTTAAATACAAACTACTTAATATTTTGAAAAGTCTAATTAAAAAAATTTAGAGTAACTATTACACAACAATTTTACTTACAAACTTAATTTTTAAAATTTCACCAATCCCTGGCTACTTTTCATAAAAAAAATATACAAACAAAAGTACTATACAGACAAAAATGACTATACTATTGTATTACAACTAAGTGTGAATTAAATTATAATTTTTTACACTTTTTAAATTATATAAATATAAATTATAAATCACAAAATATAGATACAAACCATTCATAAATTTTAGACCAATCATATTATATTAAAAAAATTCCTTATTTATTATTCTAATCCTACTATACTATCCATAGTTAGTTAATAATTTTAATCTAAATATATTTTTTTACTTAATTTAACATTGCCAAATATTACACAATTCTAATCTAAATACAGTAGTATTAATAATTCACTTTTTTAATTTAAAACAAATTGAGTTAATTCGTTATAAATCGATAATTTTTTAATTTAATATTTTTATAAATAAGTAAAGATAATTAAGTAAAAACACGAAATACCAAAAAACATACCTAACAAACTTATAATTTTTCGTCTTTAATAATATAGTATAGATATATAATTCTAACAACATTATATTCAATAATATTTATTTTTGATAATGATAATATTCAATAAAAAAATTTATTAATATTATTCATTAATTATATTCAAGAATTATAATAAAATTTATTATTGAATAATAATAATAATAATAATAATAATAATAATAATAATAATACTCAATAATAATATAATAAAATTATCATTACAAATATTATTGTTGAATATCATTATTATATTTAATAAAATATAATAGGTATAATATAGCATTAGCAAAAAAAAACTCTATTAGTATGATAGTATTATAATACAATTATCAATTAAAATTTTAAAATTATTTTCCAAGAAACTGAAAATAGATCATTATTTTTCAAAAAAATCATAGGTATTCAATGATTTGTTTTTCCAATTGTAATGATCTAATGAACATATAAATTGAGCTGTAGACGAATTGAGATATGTAATAAGTTCGTTGGAGTCTGACTTGGTCCAAAATCGGATAGGTTCGATTGGGTATGTTCCCGAACTCAAGTTTGATAAAAACAATTATAAAACAATATTCAATTCGTTAAATCATTGCTTGAGTTTGAAAGATAGTTCATTTGTGAATAAGGTTGAAAAAATATTGAAAAGTTTGATTATTTTTTCGAGTTGGGCTCACTTCAAACTTAATAACCTCGATTATTATACATAAGATACTTTGCAAATTGTAATTTATAAAACCTAGTCAAATTTTAGCAAATTTGTGATTACATTAAATTAAACAATTTATCAAAAATATATTTACTTTCGTCTATCGATATACAACAAAATCCTAATTATGTGTTCAAGTGAGTGTTGCAAAAATCGTTAATCAAAATAAATCGATCCAGGTACCAATATGATATTTATCGAAAATCGGGAATTTATCGGAACAATAAATCGGGAATTAATCGGATGTAATTTAATAATATTTTTTATAATATCTATTAAATTAAACTATTTATTATCTATCTACAAATATATAAAAACAAATATATCTATGTGCGAAAATACTAAAACAAATCAAAAATTGTTAATAGAGAACTAAAAAATTAGAAAAAATGAAAATTTCTTAACAAGTAAGACATGCAAACAATTTAATTAACAAAATAGAAATACACCACTTGCAGGGTTGTAGAATAATAATTTCAATCAAATATATTTATTTGATAATATATTTTAGGATATCTATTAAATTAAACTATTTATTATCTATCTATGAATATATACACTTCATATTTTATTATAAATAAATATATCTATGTCTGAAAATACTCTCTCTCATATAGTCATATCACTTTCCCCTTTCATATACACACATACATATAAAAAATGTTAAAAAAATTCGAAGTTGTAATGGAAGAAATGACAACTCCAATTAAGGCGTTAAACTTTCGTCGGAAAACAAATTTTCTTTCAGAATTTTTCTTCACAACTCTGATTTTCATCGAATTTTGACCAGATATGATGAAAAACGATTAGTACACAGATTATGGCACATGAGATCCGAAATCCACCGATTTTCGATATGTTGACCGATTAATCGCCGGAATCGGCGATTTATAACACTGGGTCAAGTTTTAATTTATATAAATTTAAAAATGAAATAATAATATCTATAAAATGTAAAAACTCATACTCAACTGACGAAAAAAATATTCAAATCAATCATTAACCAATAATTTTGCAACAATTTACTTAAAAGTGTTTATTTGTAATAGCGTGATAGGTAAGGGAATGACGATCAATCGTAATAATCAAGTCGATACACATTCGACCTACTGTGATCTAATTTTAGAATTGTCACACAAATCCTACAAATCGATCACCATTCAGAAGTCTTAATAATTGATCATCATCGTCGTATGAACGTGAATAACATGGAATCAACAAATACAATCAACCAAAAAAATATATGTTATAAAGAATAAAGAGACAAAATCTTCAACATTTTACTATCCGAGAATAGAACCAGATATGAATCTTTTAAGAGTAATATGAAAAATGAATGGATAAAAAAATATTCTATTACCATTAGTTTCCTATTCTGTTTAATTTGAGAACTTTTTTTCATCGTTACTTTATATCTATAGTCAACTTTCAAAATAAAAACAAAAGATATTAATCATTTGAATGATTAAGAATGTATATATTGAGATAGAGTAAATTTTGATGAAAACCCCTCCTAAATGAATTGTGAAATTTAATTCTAGCCACCCATTTCAATATATGAGATCTAATCTTATTCACCCAATATATGCTCCATCTTCATCTTCTACCACCCAATAATGTTATCCACATCTACATTCACTCCCACAATCTCCTTTTTACTTCAACCACAATCTCCGACCACCAACAACCACTGCATCCAGTCACCAACTTTTGTCCCAACCTCAAACCACCACTTCCGACAACCACCTACAAATCTTCATCTACATATTGAAATAACCAAATAATCACATTGTCATCACTTATCCCCAGCCTTTCCACCATCACCGTCACCATCATTACCACCAATACCTACAGGTCATCATTATTTGATTGAAAACCAAATACAATACAAGCCAATATCACCATAAAAATCACAAAACTCGACAAAAATTACCAAGTCATACGTTTGAATATGATGAAAAAGACCGAGAAGATGAACTAGAAGAAATAAATAATGTGTCATAGAAACATGTGTTGGCGAATAGTCGATAAATTTGATACAACATAAATAGATTCAAAAAAACTAAGGGGAGGGGGGTTTAAATTTTAATCATGAATATCTATATATAAAATAGACCACTATTACAAAATTTATCTAAGAAATGATTAATTACTAATTAAACTAATGAACATAAACTTATATAACTTTTATGATACAATGATGTCTTTTATAATTTGTATACCTATATTTAGATATTAATGAATATATTAATACAATTCGTGTAAATAAGGGATATGTACTTTTATTTTTTTAATAGATAAAGTGAGATGCTTAACATCAACAAATGTTAACAATATCATCTCTCAGAATAGAAAGATAATGATGCAATAAATATAGAGTACTTAGAATATAGCATGTTGAATATAACTTTAAAATATATTATGACGAATTTAAAGCCTCCATTGCAGAAAGGGACATTCGACCATTATCCTGAAAAATTGGAAGTCATCTAATTAGTGACGCGCATGAATGGATTATCTTTGAATGAAAAAAACACATGGTGTATGACAATACTTTGTACTTTGCTAAAGACGTGGTTGAGGAAATTCAAACCTACGGAGGTTCTACACCCTCATGAAAATCTTAAATCAACTCAATCAACTCACATAACGTTCATTCGGCCTCGGTGAATGTACAAATTTCAATTAAAACAGTCAGTTGTGAAATATGCATAGGATCATCTTTCAGACACCTTATAATCAATTATTTATTTATTTATTTTGAAATAGGTGTCTGATTCTGCTAGCAATGACAATGCTATTGACGGTACTCTGGAGTTAAAACCAGGAACAAATACATGCATCTGCATAAATGATAATGGAGCTAATAATAAGAATAAATCTAAAATAGTTTAGGGTCACTACGCCAAAGATGGGCGGATGCAACACATACCTACTGTTACCTTAGACACGATTTCTGTTGCATCAGGCCAAAGGTAACACACTTTTACCATTTCATCCGTCAATGTTACCTTTGACATAAAATGCAACGCTTTTTTTCTCAATGGTAACACAGGGCAAAGTATTACATTAGGCCCATAGAGTAACACTAAATCAAACAAATGCAACACAAGAACCGTGTTACCTCAGCCTAACCAGGTGCCACGTGTATGCCTTCGACATAAAATGTAACGCAATTTCTTTCTCAATGATAACACAACGGAAAGTATTACATCAGACCCCTATAGTAAAACTGAATCAAATAAATACAACACAAGAAACGTGTTACCTCAGAGGCCCACTAAAAATGACATGTCACCTGTGAGGCCCACAAGAGGCCACGTTACTTGTGGGTCCCACGTGTGGGGCCCACAATAATTTGCCACGTCACCTATGGGGCCAGAAAGGGCCACATCACAGATGGGTCCCACATGGGTGCCATGTCACTGATGGGGCCCACTTTCTATCGCAACACTATGATAGTAGATATTGTTATGATATAGCTAATGTAACACTAACTCTATCTACTAGGACGATATAAAATGAAATATTACAACATTAATAACAATAGCAATTGCAACACTTACATTCAAAAATTTGCAAGACCTAGTTGATACATATATCAATCCTTTTACAAAATAAACCAACCAATTCATGATACAAAATCTGTCACCGATCAATACAATAGTGACCTTCTACATTCATCCACTATTAACCAAAATATAATCAAACTCCTTCCGTCATCCACCACTTAACCAAAATATAATTCAAGTACCAACTCCCTAAGTCTGTATTTATCCATGTTATCTTAAAAATAAACCCACTCTGTCAAGATAGCAGATAGCAACCCGATGTAGGGTCTTGGAGGCAGCCACACAAATTGTCCTCGTCTTTTGGGCTCGTCTTTCAGAAATGATGTCGGCAATGGATGATCAGGAATTATGGCAGCCTTGATGTAAGAGAAAAATTAGGAAGTTCCCAAACATCTAATTAAACAAAACAACAAATAGTTAAAGTATCACTACGTCAAATTTGGGCTTTCGTCACTCTTTTGTACAGTAAGGGCTGTGACACTTTGAAAAAAACGAGTGGCTAATGGTCAGCGTCCCAAGTTTTAGCCACACAATTGTTTTTCGAGTGACCGAAAATACATTTTTTGGAAGATTCAGTCACAACTTTTAAAAATGTGTGACAATATTTAGCCACGTTCCAAATATGTGACAAATATAAAAAAATAGCATGGTTTTTTGTTGACTTTGACCAGTTCCAAAATGTTTAGTCATGCTTGAGAGATAGAAGTGTGACAATAACTAGCGACGCTTCTTTGCTGTGTCTAAATGTTAAGAAACGGCCATAGTCATTTTCGGTGATGTGGCTAAATGGGAAATAACCTATGGTTACTACAGTTTTATGTGACTAAAAGGTAGAGTTTTCTGCATATTTCAGAGCTCTGTTCGCTTAAGGAAGCTAAAAACTAGTGACTGTATTATTGTGTGACTAAAAAGTACTCTATTTTCAGGAGTACCCTCTTGAACAGAGTATTCTCCTCATTTCCAACTGATCTGTCACATTATTACATTTGTGTGTGGCAAAATATTTGACCAACTGGACATGAAGTATTGGTATAGCAGATTAACCACAAATGACAAACACAAACTTCATTTATCCAAGTTGCATACCAGATGACCTTAAAACTTGATAATGAAGCTTAAAACTAGAACAATTCAACAAATCCATGTCCTTCGGCCAACATTAGAATTCACCATTACATATTAATTCTTCATCAAATAAAAAACAAAGAAAATGACCAAGACAATGATAACATTATACAACTTCCCACGTATGACATGAACCTCCTTTCGAAGATCTTCAACTGTTGACATGCAGTTTTGCAGCTCAGCCTTCACATCATCAACTTCTTTCTGGATCTTGATCTTCATGACAACTGGTTCAGGATCAATCCATTCCCAAAATGAACATTTGGGTCCAGAAGACTTGAAAAGGGAATTCAAATTAAAAGCTGTTTATTAAATTAAACAGATGAAACTTATAAACATCGGCTTACCAATGAATTTGACTTATGGCAGACCCGAAATCTTCTTCCATGGTCGTCAAGTGTGTTTGATGTTCTAATCCGAGCAGGAAGACCACAGTAGCAGAGATCACTTCGATTTTGGTTTGAGCTGTAGGAATTTGAAGACGACATCATGATCAGACCTTTTTCTTTGCACACACCTGGAGAAAAAAACAGGAATTAAAACAGAGCATAGAATTTAACCAAACAATAGAATTTAACCAAACAATAGAATTTAGCATTACACAAAAAACACGGAAAATGACAAACATAATGATAATAATTACCGGATTCAGTTAGCATTACGTATAATAATACCCTTACAGTCCTGTCTAAAGTAATCAACACGAGATTCATTACCCAAGTCACGTGGATCTACAGGTGGTAATATATTATCATTGTGAGGAAGAATTACAGTACTGAAATCCTCATTGACATCATCGTACGGATCTCTATAATTCTTGGGAGGTGTCATCAAGACAATAGACATTTTTTTATCCAGCTGGTCTTTAACATAAAACACCTGTCGTGCTTGTGAGGCCAATACGAATGGATCATCCTTGTGGCCTAATCTGTTAAGTTCGACCAACGTGTAACCCATGCCATCTTGTTTGACACCATTTCTATTGTCAACCCAGTCGCACATGAAAAGAAAAATTTTCTTAATATGATAATCTAGTACCCATATCTCTCGTAGAACCCCATAATAAAAGTTCTTTCCATAGGTTACTACTTCTTTAGAAATGTGCATCTCAGTTGCCTCTACACAAACCCCACTGTTCTGGTGAATTCTGCCATCACGAATTTTTGTACGAAATGTATATCCATTGATGTCATATACATCGTATTTGTTCACTATTCTGCGTGCTCCATGTGAGATCCACTTCACTGTTTCTGATACACTTTCTTTGGAGATCGATAACTCGCTTTCAACCTTGTTGCGTAACCAGTGACCAAACGTTGTGATATGCTCTTTCTCCAGCCATGCTTGTCGTTTACCAGGATATTTGTTTTTCAAAAATGTCATGTGTTGTCTGCGAGTACAAAAATGAGTATCAAATCTGATCCTACTGTTAAATAAAAGACTACTGTTAATTAAAAGAAAAACACAAATAAACTTGTTCAGTAGGAGTCCTTACTCGATATACGGCACAACTTCAGGCGTATTTTGCAATACATAGAAATGTGCTTTCATGTAGAGATCTTGAGAAACTTCAACTGGTTTACCAGCTGACAAAGGAATTCCCTCTTCATTACCGTTTTCAGATGTGTTGTGCTGGTGTTCTGGAATACCATTAGAGCTCATGACTTTTTTGTATTCGTTGAAGAACGCAATTGTTTCTTCTGCAATATGCTCCTCAGCAATGCATCCTTCTGGGTAAGCTTTGTTCCGCACATGCCCTTTAATAACTTTCATCATCCTCTCAAAGGGATACATCCACCGAAAGCATATTGGGCCACATAATTTTACCTCTCTAACAAGGTGCACAGTTAGATGAAGCATAACATCAAGAAATGATGGGGTAAAGTATTTCTCCATCAAGCACAGTGTCACACAAAGCTCCTCATGCAATTTATCGAGTTCTTCTACATTGATTTTTTTGCTACATATTGATTTGAAAAAAAAAACAAAGTCTGATAATAGCATATCTTGTGGGTTCAGGCATGATAGACCGTATTGCAATTGGCAAGAACTGTTGCATAAGCATATGGTAATCATGTGATTTAAGTCCCATAAGCTTCCTATCCTTTTCATTCACCAAACTAGAGAAGTTGGAACAATAACCTTGCGGAGCCCTTAAGTTGTGTAGTGTGTCACAGAACATGTCTTTTTCATCTTTAGTTAATGTGTAGCAGGCTGCAGGAAGTAATGTCTTGTCGCCTTGACTTTTAGCCTGCAACTCTTGTCTTATCCCAAAATGTGCCAGATCCTTTCGAGCTTGCAACCCATCTTTCGTCTTGCCCGGAACATTTAGTAATGTTCCGATAATACTCTCAGCCACATTCTTCTCAGTGTGCATGAAATCAATACAATGTTGGACCAAATTATACCGCCAATACCTAAGTCGTCGATTCCATATGTTCAATTTCTTCCAATAGGTCTGTTCTTTCTGTTCGGAATTTGAGCTACCACCCCCTTTTGATTTTCTCTTTTTTGTTTCCCCCCCTCTTCCAGTCGAAGTGTCCATGAGTTCTGAATCTTTATCCTTAAATCCCTTCCCCCACTTATTCCGAACAAATTTAACCTCGTTGAATATTTCTTCCCCTGTCATAGGATCTGCAGCAGTTCCCCACTCTTCTTTTCCATTGAACGCCTTAGTTTGCTTTCTGAAGGGATGACTATATGGTAGATATCTTCGGTGACCACCATAACTCTGCTTGACAGAGACCGAAAGTCTTACACAATGAGTTTCTTTCCTGCACACCATAAATCTGTCATCTATTGCTTTCCATGCAGGTGAATCAGATGGGTGGCGTAAAACACCGGGCTTTTTGGAACTGGTGGAGTGCCATATCAAATCTTTTGATATGCTTTTCACTTTATAAAGTCGTTTCAATCGTGGAATAAGGGGGAAGTACCATAATACAAGGGCTTCTCCGCATCTGCAAGTAGTTCTTGAAACTTGTCAATGTCATCTATGAAATT
Source organism: Heracleum sosnowskyi (assembly GCA_030848705.1). Lineage (NCBI taxonomy): Eukaryota > Viridiplantae > Streptophyta > Magnoliopsida > Apiales > Apiaceae > Heracleum > Heracleum sosnowskyi. The sequence continues at coordinate 87,661,873 of CM061236.1, read as the reverse complement.
GTCTTCCGTAGCTTTTACCATTTCTATTGTTTCTGCAGCATCTGTAGGAAATTCTACTGCATCAAATTGGTTGAAATTGTCTTTCTCTCCATGTTTAATCCACCTTGTATAATTCCGATCGAATCCCTTAACGAGTAAGTGGTAATGCACCTCATCCACAGGAAGAGAGCAGTGGTTTAAACAGCTTACACATGGACATGGAATAGTGTTCGTTGACATATTCAAATTACCAACCGCAAAATCAATAAATGCCACAACTCCATCCATATATGGTTCACAGTTTCTATCGCTTAACATCCAAGACTTATCCATAACTACAGCATATGGTTCACGGTAAAAATCAATTTCTCTATCTATCTATGTGCAAACAAATAGAAACAGATAGAACATGAACGAATACACAAAAAGAAGTCACAAAAAACACAAAAATCACAACTTTACTCAACACAGTTTTTATAAACAGATAGAACACTAAACACAAAAATCACTAAAGATCACAACTTTACTTAATAGAAACAAATAGAACATGAACGAATACACAAAAAGAACTAGGACATGACTTACTAGGACATGAACGAGAAAGCGGCTGGAATCCAAATTAGGAGTGAAGTTTCCAAATGCTAGAATCCGGAATTAGGTATTTGAGAGTGAAGTTTCCAAATTAGGTATTTGAGAGTGAAGTTTCCAATTCGATGAAAGCGCCTACTTGTTTGGAGCGCATCTGTTTAAGGCCTAATTAGAATAGTATTGGGCAATTAGAATAGTACTGGCCCAAATAGAATATTTAAGGCCCGAAAGTCAAAATTATTTTTTTAAATGCATTTTTCGACGATCCAACCGTACGGATGTTAATAGGTACTCATCGTAGTGTTGGAGAAAAATAATCAAAAAATCAGGAATTTATCTTGTACGACGTTTTTACAAAGATCTGGTCAAAGTACTACTCCCGATAACGAGATTCGTCCCCGAAAGTCAAAATTATTTTTTTATATGCATTTTTCGACGATCCAACCGTACGGATGTTAATAGGTACTCATCGTAGTGTTGGGGAAAAATAATCAAAAAATCACGAATTTATCTTGTACGACGTTTTTACAAAGATCTGGTCAAAGTACTACTCCCTATAACGAGATTCGTCCCCGAAAGTCAAAATTATTTTTTATATGCATTTTTCGACGATCCAACCGTACGGATGTTAATAGGTACTCATCGTAGTGTTGGGGAAAAATAATCAAAAAATCACGAATTTATCTTGTACGACGTTTTTACAAAGATCTGGTCAAAGTACTACTCCCTATAACGAGATTCGTCCCCGAAAGTCAAAATTATTTTTTTATATGCATTTTTCGACGATCCAACCGTACGGATGTTAATAGGTACTCATCGTAGTGTTGGGGAAAAATAATCAAAAAATCAGGAATTTATCTTGTACGACGTTTTTACAAAGATCTGGTCAAAGTACTACTCCCTATAACGAGATTCGTCCCCGAAAGTCAAAATTATTTTTTTATATGCATTTTTCGACGATCCAACCATACGGATGTTAATAGGTACTCATCGTAGTGTTGGGGAAAAATAATCAAAAAATCACGAATTTATCTTGAACGACGTTTTTACAAAGATCTGGTCAAAGTACTACTCCCTATAACGAGATTCGTCCCGGAAAGTCAAAATTAGTTTTTTATATGCATTTTTCGACGATCCAACCGTACGGATGTTAATAGGTACTCATTGTAGTGTTGGGGAAAAATAATCAAAAAATCAGGAATTTATCTTGTACGACATTTTTTACAAAGATCTGGTCAAAGTACTACTCCCTATAACGAGATTCGTCCCCGAAAGTCAAAATTATTTTTTTATATGCATTTTTCGACGATCCAACCGTACGGATGTTAATAGGTACTCATCGTAGTGTTGGGGAAAAATAATCAAAAAATCACGAATAAGTTTTTAAAATAAGTCCTTATGGACTTATTTTCGGGTAAAAAATTATATTTTGATAATTTTTTTTTATAAGTTGTTAAAATGTATGTTTCAGATTCCATAAGTTGCAAAAAAAAAAGTATTTTTTTCCAGAAAAAAGTTAAGAATCCTAACTTTTTTTCTTGAAATAAGTCAACTTTTCTGGAAAATAAGCTTAGCCAAACGGACCAAAATAACTCAAAAATGCTTTGTCTAAAAACTAACGCGCCTAAATTTTTGCCAAAATAACTCAAAAATCCCCCCATTTCACTTTACCCCAGATTCATTTTACCCCCAAATTCATCCCCCCAAAAATCCCCCCTAAATTTAGGTCTTACAACCTAAATCGCACAACCTAAATCTTACAATCTTACGAGCTTAGATTCAACGATACATCTGAACTGCACCGAGTCACGAGTGATGAGTAATCACTCGTCGCACGCGTAATCGTCGCCAGCCGCCACCGAGTCACGGGTGTAATCGAATTAAGGTATTTGATTCTTCTTCTAATTTGCGTCTTAGTGTAATCGAATTGAGTGTCTTTTTTTTAAAATTGTATAGAGTCTCTCTCTCTCTCTCTGTTTCGAATTGGTGTTTTTGGTACCAATGTAGCTCTTTTGTGAATAGGGAAGGTACTTTTATTTACGAGTGGGTGCATGTTATGTAAAAGCTTTAAAATTGGACACGAGAGTTGGTTTTTAAAATTGGACACTGAATTGTAAGTAAAACTTGAATGCGATTTGCCTTTTAAGGAGCATTAAGTTTCTTTTGTGGACTTTGACCTGTAATTTGGGTGTGTGGTAAGCAGTGTAAATTTGGTAGCAACTATGCAAGGAATTTGATGTAAAAATCATCTGCATTATGATGTAAAGTACTCAAGTAGGGAATTTGCAGTGTAAAAATCATCTGCATTATGATGTAAAGTACTCAAGTAGGGAATTTGAAAAATAGGATTGTATTAACTATTAACACTATTTGTGCTTGTTGTCTACAACTAATTTGGGTACCATGGGAAAGAGGTACAGGTTAGTTGTTTACTATGAGGGTGAGTTCATGACATGTGTTAAGTGGCAATACACTGGTCCTAAGTCAAAGGTGTTCAACGGAATGGATGTCTACAACATGACTGTTAAACAAGTTAGGGATTTGGTAGCGGATGTAGTTTCGGATGATGATAAGCTTTATTTTATGAAAGATGGGGTGACCCCGGATAATGGATATGGTTTATTGGTTAAAGACAGTCAGTTAAAAGAGTTGGCTGATGCTTCTAACATGACTGGAGTGTGCAAGATTCATGTCTTCCATTCCTGGTCCACAGCTACTGCACCAGTTTGCGTTGAAGAAGAATACCTAAGTAGACTCATTTTTCACTTCTCATATTTATTCATGTGTATGTATATTGAACAGATCAATCCTGTATTTGCTAAGGGTTCTTATACTGGTTGTAGGTGGGGGCAATGAGGAATTTGAGGATCAATATTCAACAGAAGAGTGTAGCGAAGAAGAAGGAGAAAGCGCAGAAGAAGGAGAAAGCGCAGAAGAAGGAGAAAGAGCAGAAGAAGAATGCAAACAGGAGCAACAAAAGAATGCTGTCAAAGCTAAGAGGGGGCTAACCATGTTGCCAAAGCTACGTACCAGGTTTACAAACTCTGGTGGAAAAAGACATGAGGTTGAATTTGACTCACTTGGTAGGTTAACGGGGGAATACAGATCAGAATTTACAAGCTTTTTGGGAGACACGGTCAGGGAGCATGTGGGATTAAGATGGTTAACATGGAAGGAGGTGCCAAAAGAAGTGAAGGCTAAGCTGTGGGATCAAATAATGGTAAATCAGCTACTTCGCATTAATTACTCTAAATATATGTTACATTTTCAATATGAAACACTATTGTTCAACTTATCTGCTTGCCTTTTATGTGTATTAACACCATGTATTATATATTGCAGCATTTTTTTGATATAGAACCTTGTCGTCAAAAGTTTGTAATGACTCGGCTTGGTGGGCTGCTTCGCAATTTCATAAGAAAGATGTATGCAGGATTCATACAACCTAACCTGAATAAACCAGAAAAACTTGCAAAAGTTCCTAGGCAGTATCGTACACTGGTAGAGCAAGCTGATTGGGATAGGTTCGTAGCCCACACGCGATCGGAAAAATTCAAGGTTGTAATCCTTTAATATACGGATCATCGTTTGAATTTACGTATATTTCCAATGCACTTTGCTGAAATAATTCTTTTGTCTATTGGAAGGATGTCTCCGAAACTACAAAAAAAGCGCGATCACGGTCCATGTATGATCATCGCTAGGGACGAGGAGGATACCCTGCTCTCAGAGAAAAATTGGTAATTCAGATGTGTTTTTTTTACTAGTTTATTTTGGATATTACATGTCTGATTGTGTCGTCGTTGCATTATGCAAGGTTTCGAAAAATCAAATTGCAGTTGATGAGGTCCCTACCCGTGCTTTTATGTGGAGGAAGGGGAGGGAAAACAAAGATGGAGAGTTGGTAGATCCTAAAACGAAGAACATGGCGGATTATTTAGTAAGTTTAAATATGAGAGTTAGTATATCCTAAAGTGAAGAACATGTCCTTGTTACTAATTTTCTTCACTTTTTCTTTACAGATGGATATTGAAGCACAGATAAAGGACGGAGGAATCAAGATTGGGCCGGATGAGGATGCCCTTATAGTGGTTTTTGGCAAGGAGCAGGGTGCATACTTGAGAGGTGCTGGTTGTGGAGTCACTCCCAGTTCGTACTGGCATTGTCCTCGGCAAAGGACAACAGGAAAAGATAAAATCAAGATTCTAGAGCTTCAATTGGAAAATGAGAAACTGCTGCGTGAGAAGAAGGATGAAGAAATAAAGAACCTGTCGTTGCATATGGAGGCAACGAACAAAAAACTGAATAAAGTCATGGCTCAATTGGAATCGCAAGGACTGCTTTCAGCAACAAAACAAGATGTAAGGACTAACTGAACAGAATTCAAAATCCAAATCTGAGTACAATAAATATATAAGCACTACGTAAATTGTTGGAGTTTTTTGTGTTCGAATTTAGTTATCTTGTGTCTATATTCCAAAACATAGTTTACAAAACTTGTGTTATCACTTGACTTTCCCATTTGACGTTACATTCTGTAGGGAACACCGATAAGTGGGAATGCTTCGAGGGACAGCTGCATTAATGTTACCATCCCAGCATCGAAAGAGTTTTTAACACCTGTAAGTAATGGCTAATTTAATTTCTTTTTAATTTTTTCTAAGTAATTGCTGATTTCTTGTCCAACTTTCTTAAATTGTAGGTTAAATCTGTGGAAAAACAAGTGACTCCTACTGCCGACACATCCACAATGGTGCAAAAGGTGATCACCACCAGGAGGAAAGTTTATATATCTCCGCGTACCACTAAATCACAACAAGATTCAACAATTGTCCAACAGGTATTACAATATTGCTAAATGCACATGTATATTGAGATTAACTTTAACTTTAATATGTTGGCAATTATGCTACTACTTTTGTAGGAAAAGGTGATTAGATCCGGAACCAGGAAGAAGATTAATTTATCTCAGCCTACCACTATCTCTGGTCAAATGCCATCTCAGTCAAATCAAACCTCAACAATTGTCCAATCGGTATGCATTATATTTCTAAATGCGTATGTATATTAACTCACTTTACCTTTATGATGTTAATTATGCCACTAACTTTTGTAGCCAATGAACTGTACTCTGTATACGTTGAATTTGAACAACCCGGTTGCACGTGGTACAGCTATCCTTTCAGACCAGCAGGGACAAACCATTCATGGAGTCCCCCTACAAGATGATTGCTATAGAGTTTCTGTTGATGAAGTTGTTAAGGGGGCAGCATTCTTACCGTATGAAGCCGGTGATATGCGGACAGTTGAGGACGCTTTGGGTTCTTTTGTGGCTTGGCCCAAAAACCTTATCAAGATAATTGATCATCAAGTAAGTTTCTTACTTTGCATTCCATTTTGGTTGTGTGCATTTATTCTCCTGCTTTATAATTTTGTTTAAACTGATGGAGCTTTAATTAAATAACATTACTTGTCTAACGGTCTTAACTTGCTTATCTATAGAATTACATTACTTGTGTTAGAATGGTCTTAACTTGAGGGTTGTTGGAATGATTATCGTATTTTTTTTCATGTTTTACTCTAGGTACCAAATCCAACGGCAAATGGGGAACGGGAACAACATAGCGCGGCTCAAGCTAAGGAAGAACATAGCACAGATCAAGCTAAGGGGAAGAGATGTAATACCATTACCGATTCCCCAGTAACACGTTCAAAGGCCAAGGCGAACAAGGCAAACAAGCTGAGGAAGAAGCGAAAGCTGGTAGTGCAATTGTAAACTGAATTTGACTCATGTTAATGTGGTTTTCTGGTTACTTGTGAACTTTTCGATAACTTGTTAATTTTCTGTACTCTGGTTATGTGGTTTTTATGGATTGTGGAGTAAGTATACTTACTCCATATGGTTGTTATGGATCATGGATTTAGTATGGTTATATTAATATGGATTATGACTAGTTTGGAATTTGGCATTTTTGTTTACTTGTATTTTGGCATTTTATTTGTTTGCATATTCTGGCCTTTTTGGATTGGATTGCGGCCTTTTGGTATTGTGATTGGTACGTATCGGCCTTTTCATACGGTGGTCATTTATGATACAAATGAAACCTTTTTGTAATTTGGTTAAGTATGTGTGGCTAGTACCACACTTCAGCCACACTACTTATTACAAACAATCTATATTATATTGGGCGATAGTTACTACAATTATTAGTGACTAAATTCAGTCATTTAATAGTGTCTGTAACATAGAAACGACCACACAAAAATTATATAATGTGGCCATACCAAAGCTTTTTGCCACGATTTACCAAAAAATAGTGATAAATGTTGGTATTTAGCCACGTTATTAATTCTCTTTAGCCACTACACATACTGTGGCTGCAAGTTGGTATTTAGTCACACGTTTGAGCTTAAAATGGGAGCTGTCAGACCCAAATGGTGGTATGCTTTAGTCACTCTGTTTTGAGTTACAGCCACACAACCGGGGTGTGTCCGTAGGGGGCATACCATGATCCGACCTTAGGTGACACTTGGCTGAAAAATTAAAGAGTGACGTAAAGTTCATAGCCACACATATTTTATGTGGCGGAAGCCAAAATTTGACGTAGTGACGAGGATACCTTGTTAATATTAGTGTGGGCAGGTTTCTCATAACGAGCAATGACATGCCTGAACCATCTCATAGCTCGAACACTGACTGAATTTTCCTAAAAAAAGAGGAAGATCAGGCACAATTAAGATTTCCAAATATATATGCTTTCATACAATAGAAGCACAAGGGAGTACCTTTTTCCAAATGTAGTTTTTTCGTTAAAAGAATATTTTTACCATACTGCAATATCCAGCGACATTCACTTTGTATCAACAAACATCACAATAACAAGTCTAAAGCTATGAAAGTAAAATTATTTCCACCTAAGATATTATTAATAAAAAATATTACCCAAATATTCAATTTCTTGAACACCAGACATCAAGAAAATAAAATAAATATATACAGTAAGAATTTCTATAAATGCAGTCAGAAGTTTTGATAACATGTATGTGTTTCCTAAATATTATTCTACCAAAATCTAGCTCGAGTGACAAAAGCTGTGGACAAGAAAACATATCAGTTCGAGAATAATGACTCTTTTGATCGATTTAAAGGATGTTAGTAACAGAGTAATTTGAGCTTGTGACATACCTTCACTGGCTGTGCTACAGCAGGCGTGAATGGCTCAATGATTCAATACATTAAAAACTTTTCTCCCAGATGACTTTTAAATTTGGCCTGAGAACCGAAGCCAAAAAAACCGGTATCACTAAAATTCTTCTTCAGCAATTTGTATTCCTTAACCTTAAGCCCACTCTCAAGGAGCTGCATAGCCTTGTCACTCCTCACAGTAATACAACATGGATCTTCTCGTTACGTATGATTCCAAACAACCTCACAGTATAGTATACCTTGCTGCATAATACAACACATTTTCTTAACTGCTCCAAGGTAAAAAAAAACTTAAAGACTAATTAAAAAAGACTATATTTAACAAAAGACTATATTTTCTTAACTTAACTGATTTAGCTTTCAGTGTCAATACATAATTATCTATCACAAAGACCAAGGAATCTTGCATCTAGATCTCGCAGCCAAGCAGTTTCTAAATAAAATTTACCTCAATTACCCCTTCAGCAGTAGCATAAAATAAATGTTTCTTTACATTTGTCTAAAAGAAACCACACTTCACTCCGATCAGCCAGCAGACAAAACTCACCAGGAGAACACCACGAGGAGGACGAGCACCCACTCGAAGATATCTCTCCGGATTCCTTAAGAATTCCTGAAGTAGTGAAAGATTGAGATAGTAAAATATCTTAAATGATAGTGACCCTCTACCCAAAAATAGACGATAAAAGAAATGAAAATTTAAAAAAACAAGAACAATTTTTCTTAGTATGTCGGTAATATTTAGATACCACAATCTCTTCAAGCTCTTCCTTCGCTTCATCAACACCAGCAACATCAGCAAACATTATACTTTCCCCATGTTCAGTTTCTTTAGCTACACTGGAGCTTCCAGACTTCCAATTCCGTAGCTGCCCAGTTGTATGCTGTAAACATGCAGAAGAAATCACTATAATATTACCAAGTAAGAAGTTAAATAATAACAAAAATGATCACGGTAATGTATGTCAGCCTAAACCTGAGACCAACTGAAAGGGAACCATTGTAGAAGGCCTGCCAGCACAGCAAAATAGAATAAAGAAATCTGCATGCAGTAAAACAACGTAAGTACTTGGAATCTTACAATGTACATATACTGGAAGTGAAAAATCAGTAATTTATAGACACAATAAATAATATTAAATAATACAAATGATTATATAAATATGCAACAACTAGTTAATTAAGAGTACAAAACAAACATCTGAATGTATATTTGCTCACATTCTCCTTTAAAGCCAGTGAAAAAGTTAGATACTGTGACATACTTAATTCTGCATTCTCCTTTTTAGTTTCTCCTAATATATTTTATGTTTTTAACTTTCATAAGAACCTTATTCCTTACATCATCCACCATTACTAGTACCTTCACCGCACCAGACAACAACCAGTATCTGTAACCACAGATTAGGATATATTTAAGCCAAATATGGTAGGAAAGTAGCACAATGTAGTCCAATATCTATATGTTGTATTGATGTTTCCCATTCCCAAAAATAAAAGCAACAAAGTATGGATCTAAGAGTCAGAACACAGGAAGTACATTTTTATTCATCTTCAGTCGTTTTAGAGTCCTCTTCTGTTCCAATCAATGTTTAAATTTTTTTTTATGAATTTAAATTTAATTGCAGTATTCAGTTCAACACTTTAACTCAAGTAAAATTCTTCAATGAACTGTGATTAAACTAATTGATAAGTTGATAACGAATTAGGATTATTTTCATTAATGGATATACGAGTACCTCTACACTTACAAGCCTGATCATATAAAACAAAATATGAAAGTCTCACTCGTAGTAATTATATAATGTAAGATTAGCCAGTACAAAAGTTAGAGCTCCCCTGCCATAAAAAGGAAAGCTAACAAAACATAAATCAGATGTTAAATAACAAGATAAATTTACAATGATGAAGCAACTTTCAGTTTACTAACAGTCCCAAATTAGAAACAAATAAGCTATGTTGATTTAAATGGTATAAATTTCCATCTTTATCTGCTAAAGAGAACACTACAAAGGCTTTTGCTATAGACCACAGGCAAAACGTGTTGTCTGAACATACCAAAAACTGTTGACTATTGAGAAGTCGTCTGATACACACCTCAGACAATACACGGCAAACTGTTGTGTGAAAGTTGAAAGACAAGTAAAAGTCACCTGAAAACTGTTGTCTGATACCCAGAAACAACAACACTTCTTTGAAAACCTGTTGTCAAAACTCCAATAACGCAACACTTTTTAACGAATATATTGCTGTTATTAAGCAGAAAGACAATGGTTTTTGAAAAAAAACCTATTGTTTAAGTGGAAAAGATACAATCTTTTACTTGATCAAGGATGTTGTTGTATGTCACTACAGACAATGGTTTCTTAGCAAAAAACCATTTGTTTTATGATTAGATGTACAACATGTTATCTCATATGGCATGTTGTTGTACGGTAGGAAGGATAACACTTTCTTAGTATATAACTCTTGTTTGAAATTATTTCAAACAATGGTTTTGCAGAGTATAACATGTTGTTATTTGTTCATGAAGACAATGGTTATAGACATTAAGTGTTTGTTCTTTGTTAAAAGAGACAACAGTTTTGTGGTTGTAACCTGCAGTGTGTATTCTTCTCCCACATTACTTTGTTAAATGGTACATGTTGTTTGTTTGTATTTTTTACAACTGTTAACATTAAGTAATTTTTATTTTCCTGTTGTGTGAGTCATTTTCTCACAAGAGATTTTAATAAAAGCATTGCTTGATAAACAACTTAAACAATGGTTCTGGACAGAAAACCAAACTACACTATAAAATGAAAATGCAAGAAACAAACAATAGAAACCAATTCAATCCATCCATTACGACCAATATTCACCATACCATCAACCAAAACTACACAAGCATTTTTTCACCTTATAACGCCAACACCACCAACAAACGTACACAACCAACCAACCAAGTACATAATTAAAGTCTATCCACATCCAAAACAACTAATACATAAGTCATATTTTTACGGAACACATCCACAAAAGAGACGGACTAAAAGTTTAATTTCCGCTACTACCAAGAACATGTTCAGGTCAAAATACCAAGTTCAATAAAAGACGACAGTTCAACGAGCCAGGTGCTTCAACATATAATTCGCCAAGTCAGTCCTTATATCATTAAGCTCAGGCATGCCATAGTGCAAGTTGTTTCTGCGTCGCCACTGCAAAATGGAACATGTATTGGAAGTCATATATCTTCACCACAAAACACAAGGATATCAGAAAAAAAAATGCATTGTTACCTTCTTAGCAAATTTCAATTCCTTATCAAGACATATCTCCTTCATATAACGCATCACAAACACGCCACAGTCCTTGGACCCAGGTTGAAGAGGAATTCCCTGAAGAACATGTAGAATTAATTATATGTCTACACTGTCCTTGTGGAATTCAGAGATAAAAAAAAAATTAATTAAGAAAAGGATAATACCGCCAGGTTCTCCCATGTAATTTTGTTTTTGGTAAACTTCTTCGCATCGTCATTATAGAGATTGATGGCACTACGAAATATAATGTAAATCAAATTTATGACATTTAACTTAAGAAGTGGTCTCAAATGAAATTAAGTTAATATAAAATACTCACTTGTCGACCACTTCCGTCCATTCTTCACTTGTAATTCGGCGCTTCAAAGGATCCATCTGGTAAACGATTTGAGCATCTGGATTTACAGCGGTGAGCGTCCAATGGTTCCTAATAATTCATGAAATTAAACTATATTAAAGTGTGCATTTAAAAAACATTAACACTAGCACCACACATTAAATAAAATAAAATTATAAATAAAATCATAAAAAAAAAATTAAACGAACTGTGTTCAATTATATATACCCCGACTGTTCTTGTGTCCGATCTAAATTCATAATGAATTTTCTAATTATGAATATTAATAAATCAGATCACATGGTCACTCCTATAAAATTAATAGACTTGATAGCATATAAGTGTTAAAAAAAAAAGAACTGACCCGGAGTTATATGGTAAGAGAAAATACTGGCCAGGCTGAGCATTCTTGAACCTGAGAGATAGGGATCGCGACCTCTCTGCTGGATTACCACAACCGAGGGCACCAATCTTATCAGGATCAACAAACGCTATCATATCAGTCATCTTGTGTTTTTTCAAATATACCTGCAGAAAACTGTATAAAAAAAGTCATTACACAAGCAGTCCATTTTCATTTAAGAACTATTTACAAAGTCAAATAAATTTTTGAACGTCGATACTTACTTAATGTATAAGCAAATGATGCCCCCTGACATCTCACCCCCACAGCTCAAAGCATGAATATCCGACAAAAAAAGAGCCTTCTTAGCAGTTGATCCGAAAGCTTCTTCGGATATCAGAAAAGTAGATGCTCGGCCGTCCGCCAAGGCATCCTTTGCCCAAAGCCACAAACGCTTCATGGCAGGGGGAAAGTCAGGACCAATGTCCACCCAATACTCTGGGACTAATCCCAGATCTTCCACCTTCTTCCACTTCTTTTGTCCATTTTTCTTGCTTCCCTGAAATATGACATTAAAAAACAATTGTGAATGAAAACTGCCTAATATATTAGGTTCGTTAAAGTAAACTGCCTAATATGTTTATTTTAATTATGATTTAATAGATTACAACGAATTTAACCTTTGTACTTCCATTCTGTCTGGAAGTGGTTGTCTTCAATTCCGTTATGAGATCTTTTGGCCATGCAATATAAGTCCCGACAGCTTGCTCCACAGTTATGATCTCATCTTGGATTGGAAAAGGAATCTTTTCAGATCCTTGAATTACACGAGTGATAGAGACTCGGGCATTCTCTTTTGTCAAAGGTTTCCCATGAAGAATCTGACTCTTTGTATCAACAGCAGCGTGTGCAACAATATTATTTGGGGAGTTAATTGCCAGTCCCCACTCTGTATCATTATCATCTTCCACACACAAATTTACAACCAGCTCCTGATCATCCTCCAAATGAACCCCCTCAACAGCCTCCTCAATTTTTTCTACCACGTCAACAATCTTCTCAGTCCTTTCTCCGCCCTCCACAACCTTCTCATTCTTTTCTTCCACATCAACCTTCCCATTCTCTTGATCCCCTTCAGGAAGATTATAATCACCTTCGAGGAGATTGAGTCTCTTCTTTGCACCTGCCAACTCCAACTCCTTGATACCCTTGGAACAACTTGCTTGCTGAGATCCAATATTTGGACTACCTTCAGAATCAATTTTCTCACATAAAGCACTTTTCAGCTTTTCAATCTCAGCAGACCAAAAGGAATCTCGCTCTCGGACTATCCTCTCTGATTCCTCTCTCATATACTTCTTAATGCCCTCCTGAATCCTCTCATCCATTGACTTGCCGGTCTTCTTCTTCCATGGAAGATTAAAGTATGTAGACTGCGTGACATAAGTACCTTGTCCACGTACCCTTCCTTTCTTCTCAGGGTTACCGAGAACCTTGGTCAAGACATCGCTTGTGCCTTCCACAGAAACTTCTCCATCCCTAACCCTCTTCTTCATTATCTCCTACAAAAGTGACATAAAAAATATAAGTACGTTAACTAAAAAAATAGATATCACATTGAAAGAACTCAAAATATAAAATAAATGAAAAACTTACAATATCTTTTGCAATTTCTGCAACTTTTACAGACTTATAATTCCCATTTTCATCCTGCCGCGCACGGAGCCACGTATTCGCTCGATCTATGTCAAATTCCTCAGGATCACCAAGAGCGAGAATCTGTAAAACAAAGTATTATTGTATTGTTTAACATACAAGTCATCGTAAAATTAAACACAATTATCATGCATGTTTGAAAGGGATATATGTATGATTACTAACCATTTCCTGTTCTAGGTTAGCATAACCTTTTCTTGACATGTTATGAGGATATTCGCTCAACTTCCTCCTTTTTGTGAGTTCTTCGTGGATCACCTTAAGGAACAATGATCAAAATGTTAGTAACAAAGCTGTTCAACTATATATTTTTGTAATCTCAGAAATTCAAAAACAAATATGGTAAGAAAACTTACACCAAATTTTTTTGACAGACGGTCAACAATGAACATGTCCCAATGATCCTTCTCAATAAAGGTGTAGTCAGCAGGAGGAAACTGTAGCAAATCAAGCTGATCATGGTGTGGCAGGACGTATTTGGTTGACAAGCGGCTCTTGAACTCTCGCCATTTTATGCCCGCAGATTTGAAAACCACCTTCTTGGCGGTTGGTGGTACATCAAACGCCATCTACGTAGATAAGTATTTTAATTAGCATACATGTATTAACTAAATAGGTGGTCATGAATGAAAAGTTACTTCATAAGATGTAATTTGTTTTACCTCCACACATTTCCAAATCTTGTTTTTCCTTTCAGTCGGAACAATTAGCCAGGAAGCATAGCAGATTGGGACTTTACTTCTCGCAAGAACACCAATATAAGATTCCATTTCCGTGGCTGCTTTACCGTAAGGCTGACCCTTTTCATTGAAACTCACCAAATGCTTTTCTCCCAACATCTTACGCCTAATAATCTTGTGCATCGTTACAGGTCCGCGCTTTAAAAGCTTCAGTCCAGTTTCCTTTTTCGTAGCCAACGGTTGCTCCATTCGTTTCCTCTTCTTAGATAAAGTGGCTTGTAGGTTCTTTGAAATAGACTTCTTCACAGATACAGGGGATGCTGAAAGAGCCCGTGTCACCGGTCGATTAGGGGAAAACTGCACCACCTTATTCTTCAGGTCAGGGCATGACTCCGTCGGCTTTTTCTTTATTTTCTTCACTGCAGGGCTAGACTGAACCATAGTCTTCTTCACTGCAGGGCTAGACTGAACCATAGTCTTCTTCACTGCAGGGGTAGACTGAACCGGTGAGTTCTTTTTTAGTGCCTTCATAATGGTTGTCGTACTTGCTTTGGGAGCGGATTTTCTCTTCGGCTTCATGATCAATCTACAACACCACATGTTAAGTGAATTATTTATATAAATGTAAGCATATTACACTAAGCATATTACATTCCACAAGATTGCTTATGCCGTTGTAAAATCATCATCTATTGTACCTGATGTGAAGTCGAATAGATGATGATTTTACGACGGCAAAAAAAATCTTTGAGGGAGCTTAATTCAGTAAATCAATCCCAACAATACATAACCAAAACAAAACAAAACTAATTAAGCTAAACATAATGAGAGAGAGAGAGGGACAGAGGGAGAGAGGGAGGCAGGGAGAGATATAGAGAGAGAGGGATGGAGAGAGAGAGAGAGGGATAGACAGAGAGAGAGAGACATAGAGGGAGAGACAGAGAGAGGGGGAGGGAGAGATAGAGAGAGAGAGAGGTAGAGATCGATTTAAGAGCATGCATAACCATATATCATAGTATCCATAAGCATATAACAGAAAGAGAGATGGAGAGAGAGAGGGAGAGAGAGAGAGAGAGAGAGAGAGAGAGAGAGAGAGAGAGAGAGAGAGAGAGCGACGATCTAGGGAGGGAGAGGGGGATGAGTTGTGGAATACCTGAGTGAGCTCTCGATTTTGGGGGAGTGATTTAGGGGGAGGGATTTAGGTCAATTGGGGGGAAATATTGGGGAAAAGAGGCGGAGGCGGAGAAACTGAGATTGGAAAGTGAGCTCTCGATTTTGGGGGGAGGGATATTAGGTCAATTGGGGGGGGGGGGGAAATTTGGGGAAAAGAGGGGGAATGAAAATTTGGGGAAACGATTTTGGGGGGAGTGATTCTGGGGGGAGGGAGATGTTGTGATTATGTAAGTATTGTAACGTATATTAAGATATAATATTTATTTTTTTTAATTAGTAAATTTTAGAAATAAATATTTATGTGTAATATTTTATGTGGGCTGATATAAAATATTAATATAAAATATTAAAATATTCTAAAATATTAATAAAAAATATGAAAATATTAATGTAAAATAACTGTACCCGTATTCTCCAACCGGGATTTCGAAGCCCGGGTCGTACGGTCTCAAAGATCCATAGTCCGGTATGTCCATAGGGTTTAGGGTTTAGGGTTTGACCGTTAACCCCTAAACAGGTACGGTTGACCAGGTGAATGTACGGTCAAACCCAGGTTTGACCGTTTAGTACTAAAAAGGTACGGTTGACCAGGTGAATGTACGGTCAAACACAAGGTTTGACCGTTTAGTCCTAAACAGGATTACGCCCCTCTTAACTGTACCCATATTCTCCAACCGGGATTTCGAAGCCCGTGCCATACGGTCTCAAAGATCCATAGTCCGGTATGTCCATAGGGTTTAGGGTTTAGGGTTTGGGGTTTAGGGTTAAGGGTTTAGGGTTTGGGGTTTAGGGTTAAGGGTTTAGGGTTTAGGGTTTAGGGTTTAGGGTTAAGGGTTTAGGGTTAAGGGTTTAGGGTTTAGGGTTTAGGGTTTAGGGTTTAGGGTTAAGGGTTTAGGGTTTAGGGTTAAGGGTTTAGGGTTTAGGGTTTAGGGTTTAGGGTTAAGGGTTTAGGGTTTGACCGTTAACCCCTAAACAAGTACGGTTGACCAGGTGAATGTACGGTCAAACCCAGGTTTGACCGTTTAGTCCTAAACAGGTACGGTTGACCAGGTGAATGTACGGTCAAACCCAGGTTTGACCGTTAACCCCTAAACAGGTACGGTTGACCAGGTGAATGTACGGTCAAACCCCGGTTTGAACGTTTAGTCCTAAACAGGTACGGTTGACCAGGTGAATGTACGGTCAAACCCAGGTTTGACCGTTTAGTACTAAAAAGGTACGGTTGACCAGGTGAATGTACGGTCAAACCCAGGTTTGACCGTTTAGTCCTAAACAGGTACGGTTGACCAGGTGAATATACGGTCAAACCCAGGTTTGACCGTTAACCCCTAAACAGGTACGGTTGACCAGGTGAATGTACGGTCAAACCCAGGTTTGACCGTTTAGTTCTAAACAGGTACGGTTGACCAGGTGAATGTACGGTCAAACCCAGGTTTGACCGTTAACCCCTAAACAGGTACGGTTGACCAGGTGAATGTACGGTCAAACCCAGGTTTGACCGTTAACCCCTAAACAGGTACGGTTGACCAGGTGAATGTATGGTCAAACCCAGGTTTGACCGTTAACCCCTAAACAGGTGGGTTTGACCGTTAACCCCTAAACAGGTACGGTTGACCAGGTGAATGTACGGTCAAACCCATGTTTGACCGTTTAGTCCTAAACAGGTACGGTTGACCAGGTGAATGTACGGTCAAACCCAGGTAGTCCTAAACAGGTACGGTTGACCAGGTGAATGTACGGTCAAACCCAGGTTTGACAGTTTTGATAAATATTTCAAAATTAAAAAAATAAAATAAATAATTATATTTAAATCGATTAGGAAAATGAGTTTAATTTTATATATGATCAAACAATTATATTTTTAAAAGTTATTAAAACTAATTTAGCTCGACAAAATGACACATTAATATATGTCATCGAGATATTTGTCTGAACATCTGAACTTAAGTTTTACACCCACTTTTCAATCACCTCCACCTCTGTCCTCCTTCGTCCTCCTCCGTCAATTCACCTCCACCTCCGTCGTCCTCCGTCCACCTCCACCTCCGTCCACCTGTGCTTTGTGCTCCACCTTTGTCCTCTGTGCTCCACCTCTGTACCATCTTCACTCCACTACCCTGCGACACCTCCGTCCTTGCATCTCATCTTCGTAGTTTTGAAGCAGCTCCATCTTCGTAGTTTCAACGAGCTCCATCGACATCTCCATTAAGGTATTTTTGATGAAATTTGTTTCAAAAATTTGAAATTAGGGTTCATACTTGTATTTGGGGATCTGAGAAATTGTGTTAGTGTTAGTTTGAAATTGTGTTTGTTTGTCTTAGAAATTAGTCTATTATATATGCTCCAACTCTGTCTCCCTTGATTGACTTCAAAATCAAAGCTTACCAGTTTTCATTAATCATCAACTTTCACCTTTAGTGCTATCTTTAAACAGGAATAGGATAATGGTCAAAAATCCACATAATAGAAATTAGCTTCTATTATGCTAAACTAAATGTATGTGTTAGTGTTTGTTGATTTTAACAAGTAAATTGTGTTAGTGTTACGTTAGTTTGAAATTGTGTTTGTTAGTGTTACTATGTGCTGATTACATTTGTTTTTTTTATTTTAAAAGATGGACAAGTCTTGGATGAATGCTGATAGAAGAACAAAAGAGTTCCAAAGAGGAGTGGACGGATTGTTGATGTTTGCACTGGAGAATGGATAGGATGGAAATAAAATCAGTTGCCCCTGTCTAAAATGTGCACATAGTAAATCATGGAAAGCTCGAATTGTGAGGGGCCATCTTTTCCAGAATGGCATCGATCAGAGCTACACGTGTTGGATTTGGCACGGGGAGGTAAGTACGGGAGAAAGTCAGCATGCCGCTGAAGATACTTCTAGTTCTTCACAATCTGTAGATCAAAACCCGATGAAAACAGAGAATGCCGGTGATACCGATGACAATGCAGATGATGTTTCCCTAGATTCCTCGGATGTATTTAACCATATACAATCTGAACATGAACCCCTCTATCCGGGATGCGAAGGATTTACAAAGATGAAGGCTTTAGTAAAATTATATAACTTGAAAGCAAAATATCAAATCTCTGATTCTGGCTTCTCAGAAATTCTTCTTTTGGTTGGGTCTATGCTTCCAAAAGGCAACAACTTCCCTTCTTCTTTCAGTGAAGCTAAAAAAAGCTTGTGTGCTTTGGGAATGGAGTATGAAAAAATACACGTTTGCCCAAATGATTGTTTAATATACCGTGGAGATAGAGATGAAGATGCGACCAGGTGCCGCATTTGTGAGGCCTCTAGATGAAAGTTGAATAAAAATGGGGATGAATTGGAAGGGGTTCCTGCCAAGGTTCTCTGGTATTTTCCGTTAATACCACGTTTGAGGAATTTGTTCAGTTCACCTCAAACAGCCAAGGAGTTGATTTGGCATGACACAGAGAGATTGAAGGATGGTAAAATGAGACATCCTGCAGATGCACAGACATGGAAGGAAGTTGACGCTAAGTGGCCTGAGTTTTCTTCGGATCCTAGAAACCTCCGGTTAGCTTTATCGTCCGATGGATTTAATCCGTTCTATAACACAAATGTTGATTACTCATGTTGGCCAGTTTTGTTGACAATTTACAATCTTCCACCATGGCTTTCTATGAAGAGGAAATATATTATGCTATGTTTGTTAATATCTGGACCAACTCAGCCCGGCAATGATATCGATGTGTTCCTTCAACCACTTATGGAAGATTTAAAAAAGTTGTGGCATGGGAAACAAGTGTACGACGCATACAAGAAGGAGTATTTTTTGCTTAGAGGCATTTTGTTATGGACAATCAGCGATTATCCAGCCTATGGCAATTTGTCGGGCAACATTATCAAGGGTTATAACGGGTGTCCTGTATGCGTTGATAACACAAAAGCTACAAGGCTAGTTAATTGTCGTAAGTGTGTGGTCATGAGGCATCGGAGGTGGCTGCCCCGTCATCATCCATATCGCCGACAGAAACAAGATTTTGATAACACCGTGGAAAAGGAAACTGCTCCAATTCCCCTAACCGGAGAGGAGGTGCTTCAAAGAGTACAACATTTGAAGGGCCATGTCTATGGTAAGACACAATGCCAACCTCGATTAAAGAAAGGTGATGTTCGACCTATTTGGAAAAAGGTATCTATATTCTTTGAGCTTGAGTACTGGAAGTTTCTACCGGTTAGACATGTTCTCGATGTGATGCACATTGAGAAAAATATATGCGAAGCTTTACTTGGCACCATGCTTAATATACCAAAGAAAACAAAAGACAAAGAATCTGTCCGTATTGACATGGCTGAAATGGGAATAAAAACCGAGTTGAGGCCAAAAAATCCAGGGAAAAAGGAGAAGTTACCATTAGCATCTTGGAATTTGACTCATTCCGAAAAAAAGGTTGTCTGCTCTTCCTTTCTTAACATGAAGTTGCCTGATGGTTTTTGTTCTAATGTTAGGAGTCTAGTTTCAATGGAAACTCTTAGACTTACTGGAATGAAATCTCATGACTGCCATATGATATTGCATCATTTGCTCCCAATTGCAATTCGGTCGTCATTGCAAAAAAGAGTCAGGAACACAATTATCAGGTTCTGCCTCTTCTTTAAGGCAATTTGTAGTAAAGTTATTGAGCCTGATAAGTTGGAGAAAATGCAATCGGAATTGGTAATTACTTTATGCCAGCTTGAAAAACACTTCCCCCCTTCCTTGTTTGATCTAATGTTTCATATATCGGTGCATCTTGTACGAGAAGTTGAGCTCTGTGGACCAATTTTCCTTAGGTGGATGTATCATTTTGAGAGATACATGAAGACATTCAAGGGATATATAAAGAATCGGGCTCGTGCAGAAGGTTGTATTGCGGAGGCCTATATAGCAGAAGAGGCGGTGGAATGTTTGGTGGACCATGACGAAGGAACAACTATCGGGGTACCGAAAGCTGGTAGACATACTAAGGATGCCATCTGCAGGCCATTATCGGGTGCAACCATAATAACCCCGAGTAGGACTGATTTGCACGTAGCACATTTGTGTGTTCTCCAGAATACTACTGCAGTTATACCATTTTTCAAGTAAGCCATGAATTTAATTTCTTTATTTTATTTATTTGCATGCATTTCTTATGTCATTTTTAATGACTCCAGTGAACACATGGCATTTTTAATGACCAAATATCCGGAACATGAAAATGATGAAATGTGGTTAAAGAACAAGCAGAATGAGACATTCCCTAAATGGTTTAAAGAAAAGGTATTATGTGAGTTTAATAATACTTTTGTGATTTTTTTACAACAACCTAGCTCACATGAATCATTTTACAATTTGTTTATTTTTTTTCAGATTGCATCAGATTTGGAAGACAAAAAAGAGTTATCAAACGAGATAATATGGATCGCAGACGAACCCAACAAAGATGTTCCTACATTCAGCGGATACAGAATGGATGGGGTTACCTTTAGTACCAGGGAACGTGATGACATGCGTCAGGTTCAGTGCAGTGGTGTGTGTGTAGAAGTCGATACAATGGTTGTGCACGGTAAGGATAAAAACATTGAGCACACATCACATACATATTACGGAGTTATAACAAGTATATGGGAGTTGGACTATAATTACCTTAGGGTCCCTATTTTTCATTGTAAGTGGGTAGATATGAACATAGGCACGAAGGTAGACGACTTGGGATATACATTAGTAAATTTGAATAGGTTGGGCTTTTTAGATGATCCATTTGTATTGGCAAAACATGTTAAACAAGTTTGTTACATTGATGATCCTCTTGATAAATCATGGTTCGTTGTCTTGAAGTTACCGGAGAAAAATTACTATGAAGACAATGTGTATGAAAATGAGGCATCTGTAGAAGTAGAACTTGAGAATGACTTCTATATGCCCAATTTTCCGGATGTTGATGAGGAAGACATGCCTACTAGTTACATTCGAGATGATGTTGATGAACTAATACAACTTTCGTAATGTAATAAATTAATTTGTGCTCTTTAATTTGTAACTATAACTCTTGATAGATTGTTGGTTGGTTTGTTCAGAAGTTCTTCTGTTTGGCCTTTGTTGATTTGTTGGATGCCAATTTGGTAGGTTAGTCATCTTTTAAATATTTTTTTTTTCATGTACAGTTCATCAGACAACATTTTTAAACAGAAGACACTTGTATGAGGTGAAACACACAATAGGCCAGAACCTGTTGTGTGTTGGATTAAGATCATACAACACTATGTAAAGCACTTGTGTTAAATATCATTACACAATACCACATTGGAAACCACTTGTCTCATTCTAACAATACTTTTTACGAAGTATTGTCTATGCTTCATTCACATAATATTTCTAAAAAATGTTGTGTGTTGGTTCACTGTCACACAACACTGTGAATAACATATTGTATGACTTATAATTAGACAACATACCTAAAAACACTTGTCTGAATACAACAACGGTTTTCCTGGATATTGTGTTGCAGGCATTTACACAACACTTATTTGCTAAGGCTTGTCTGATCTTAAAAATACTTATGCATTTACACAACACCCCTATTTTGGCCCATTGTGTGAATGTTGGATTACACAATACGATTTTTTGCAGGAAAATAACAGTTGTCTGATCATTTCGGGCAACACTTTTTTCCATGGGTGTTGTCTGATAGGTGTCGTCTATTGCTAGATTTCTTGTAGTGGAAAGGGAACTTTAGAAGTTTCTGGCATTCAGTTGCACTCGTAAAATATCCATATAACAATTACTAATTAAAAGATTATATTGTTAAATATATAAAATAACCACTAGCTATTAAGAAACATATAGACTATGTAGTTTCTTATGACTTCTTCACGGAGGATATGGATCTTCTAAAAATTAGAATAACCAATTACTTTTACAGTTTTACTACATGATCCATTGAGTCAACTAAAAGAACCATTTTTTTAGATAATTCACAAATTTTAATTGTAGTACAGAGATGCTCCAGCCTCCACAGCTTAATTTTACTACATTAAACAAACTAATGAGCTCATAAAAACAAACACAAAAATCACCTCTGCCAGGAAGATACACAATTCATCTCCCTGCATTAATATGTATGAACACCAAACAAAATTAGGCTCTCTCTCTATATATACATATATACATCAGATTATACCTAAGACACATGATAGAAATAACTTTGATCTAGCACGAAAATTTGAGAAAATACTTACATCTATATTACAAGAACCACTTAGACGAATTGAGATTAGATATATTAAAGAGAGTGCAAAAAATTAACATCAAGGAGTTACTAACAATTTCATTTCCAAAAAGATGAACATCCTTTGCAACAAGTTCATTCCCTATAAAATTGTGTAATATTAGTCGAATGGCATTTGATGTGATGATTTCACCTGCAAAATAATTAAGACTCCTAATCGAAACCATATTCAAAATTGAAATAGAAAAGTGATGTGAGGGTGAGTATTTACCGGTTAATCGGGTTGAGTGAGTGAAGCCCTAATTAACCACCTGCAAAATCAAAAACAAATTAGAGAAGAAAAAAGGAAATAGATAAAAGAGATGTGAGAGTGAAAGTTAAAACCCTAATTTAAAGCTGAGATGTGAGATGTAAGGGTTGTTTCCTTCAATTGAAAGCTGAGATGTGAGAGTGGAGTGAGAGAGAGAGTGTGGCTGTGAGAGATTGAGAATGGAGTGAAGGAGAGGCCGTCAATAATGAGTTTGTGAGAGTGTTAGAGCATTTTTTTTCGTTTAAGGGGGAAAGTCTGCTCCCAATAATTTAGTTTGGCGGGGAAATTTGCCGGCTTGTGAATTTTCTATAGTGTGTAAAATATTTTTTATAACTTAAAATTAAATAAATATCATGTGTAATTACATAATATAATTAAAAAAAATTAATATATTATAATTTATTTATAATGTAAAAATTAATTCCAAATTCGAATGTTACTACATTATTTTTGATACTTTTAAAAAAATTATACAGTGAATATGACACGTGTCCCGTTACTCGAAGCAGTATTGTTCCGATATATTGTTCCGATGTTTCTAGAAAGATGCGGCACAGCCGGATCTTTTTATTTTTTGATATTTTTTCCCAATGAATATCCATTACCATCCGTACGGTTGGATCGTCGAATAAATCAATTAAAAAATTATTCGGGTTTAGGGTTTGGGTTTAAGGTTTAGGGTTTAAGGTTCAGGTTTAGGGTTTAGGGTTTTTGAATAAAAAATAATGTTTTAATTAAAAATTAGAAAAATTAGTGGGGCCCACTTTCTTCTGTGGGACCCACCTTTTTTAATATTAATTTTTAATTATTAATTAATTATTAATTAATTTTTAATCAAAAATTAGAAAAATTAGTGCTACCCACCTGTGGGGCCCGCTTTTTTCTGTGGGGCCCACCTTTTTAAATATTATTTTTTAATTATAAATTAATTATTTTTTATTTTTTATTTAAAAATTAGACAAATTAAAGGGGCCCACTTGTGGGGCCCACTTGTGGGTCCCAATTTTTTAAGTGGGGACCACTTTTTTAATATTATTTTTTAATTAAAAGTTAATTTTTAATTAATATTTAATTTAAAAATTAGAAAAATTAGTGGGGCCCACTTTTTTCTGTGTGCCCCGCGTTTTTTAATTAAAAATTAATTATTAGTTAATTTTTAATTAAAATCAAATGCAACACTATCTCGATAGAGTAACACAATGAGTGTTTTGCAACAGACTCCTAAGTATTGGAGTAGTTAAAAAATAGTGTATCAATTGTAACACAAAGTGGGCGTTGCAATTTAAAAGGTTGTCATCTTCGCATATATAAACTTTGGTTACAAATATTTATTTTCTAAAAAAAACTATATTCGTTTACCATATATCATATTTACGAATATAGGTACATGTGTTAGCATAATTCGTAACGATATGTGGGAAAAAATATTGAAAACGGGTTTGATTTCAAAAAATATCTTAAAACTTAAAAAAATTATCGAGTTATAATAATAATGGTTTGAAAACTATTATATATTTAAGAGTTTGCTACTCGTGAAATTGTAGTTTTGTATATTGAAAAGTTTATGTATAAGGGTACACAAGTATAAATCTACATATTTGTCAACATAATATAATAACTATTTATTTTCAACGAATTTCATTTTTATTTCCAATAATAATTTTTTTTCACTAATTAAAAATATTTTATAATAAAATGAGAACATATTATAACAATAATTTTTTACTTTAATTTTTATCATTTGATTTTCTTCTAAACTGTTACTCCCTCCGTCCCCCTCAATTCTTTACATTAGGGGACGGAGGTTCGGCACACATTTTAAGGCTCCTTTAATATATATTTCGATAAATTATTTTAATTTTTTTTTCTTCTAAATAAAAATATAATGTTTAAATTTTTATTTAGAAAAAGAAAGTTTTAAAAATAAGTTGTAGAGTTATACTTTATAGGAGTCTTAAAATGTGTGTCAAATGAGAGGGACGGAGGGAGATAATATAGTATTAAATTAATTACAAATATGCAAAACATAAAATAATATTATGTTTAAATGACAAAATATTAACTTTTTTTAGAAAACATTTACAAAACCCTGGCGATGTCGGGGCAACCAAGTACTAGTTAATATAATTTTCTTAGTCAATATTTAAAAAAAAAAAAAAAAAAATTTGATTGATTAAGAAGCAAATGCAGCTAATAAAGGTTTTAATACCTGCACATGCATGAATGATATTTGATGATACTGATAAAAGAGCAGCGGGTTACAAAGTGAATTTTTCGTTTATTCCATTTCATTTCCAACTCGTCTGGTTGATAAAATTAAGTTGTTGAGATTTCTAACTGATTGATTGGCTAGAATCTATGTTGTTGAGGGAGCTGGCCTATTGTTCCGGCTAGTAGTTATGTTTCAAAAAAAATAATTAAGAATGAAGTACTTCAAATTGAATGATAAATATTCAACTGAGTTTAACGACCCATTTTTTATGTCGTATTGATGATGAAGATTACCCATAGGTAATATTTAAATGAAGTGGCGGACCTAGAATTTTTTTTTAGTGGGTTCCTAATATAAATATTAAAAATAAAAATAAAGACAATAATAATTTAAAATTTACGACATTCATATGCATGAAAAATAGGGAATTGAACCCTGATCTTGAGCCATGAAAACGGTGCACCTAACCACCTGAACTTCAGAAACTATCACTAAAAAATATATAATACTAACTTAATATACAAATCTTAGGGGGAAGGACCCCCTGGATCCGAGATCCGCCTCTGAGAATGTGGGTGGCTCATCAACAGAAGTATTAACAAGAGTCTTAGGATCAAAAGAAATATCCTCAAGTTGAGTTTCGTGCTTAGAACAAATAGCGTTCAATTCATCAAACATCTCATAAGAAGAAAAATTCTTGTATAACTTATGAAGTTCTTTATGCTCTGATACTCTAACAAAACATCTTCTTCAAGAAAAGATTCAATTGCAGTATCCTCAAGATTCGACCATGAAACAACCTCATCAATCAAATTAACTCCTATAGGTTATTGAAAAAGCTCATTAGGTTAATTTCCTACATTAAAGACTATTAGTATTTGTGCCCTAGAGACAATACTATATTGTTCTTAGGGAAGACATTTTGATTAATAATAAATATGTTCTATGGATTTTCTCTTTCAATTATTTATTATGTCTTTATTAACTGCGATATAAATATTAGAATAATAAGTGTTCTTGGAATATAAGCATGAATTCTATATCTCTAAGTATGAGACTTAGAAATGAGATTATATGAGTAGTGTTTATAATCCTAAAAGATCCCTATTCGAGTATTATTATTTGAGGACAATAATAATGCATTAAGACTAGTATGTTTGTTGACTGATGACCACATCTCATTGGTCATGAGTATGGTGATACTAAAGTCAAAGACATAATTGCATGTTAGCTAAACATGGCATTGGATAGACCCACCATGTGAATTGTTCATGGTAAATGTTATCAAGTGTCATAAGTAATTCTCACAGTGATAATGGTGTAATGATCCTTAGACTTGAAATCATTATATTTCTATATAAGAATTAATATAATTTGATTCTACTCAAAGTTACCTTTGACCGGGTAATGATAAAGGTGGACGTTGGGTATATTATGAATCATATGAGAAATATGAATGATAGATATAGGATTTAACCCTCCTATTTTAGGAGTGATATTATTGGCCTCTTAATTGAGTGAGACTATAAAATGCATGGCCATGCTCAAATAGTGATTTGTTTAATAGTCTACTCATTGATCAAGTAAACCAGGATTAAATAACGAAGAGGATGACACAAACCATGCCTCGAGTTTAATCTATAATATAAGGTTAAAAGGATTATATTACATGAAACACTATTCACGAAAGGTTTAATTGGATCACCAATTATTATTATTACTTGGGTAGCAATGATGTATTACTAGATGCGCTCATTGTTTATAATTTTATTATTAGATATTAAAATTATTGCCAACGTAATAATAACCTAAAGGGTCACACACATAGAACGTTTTTAAATGGAGCTTTATTTAAATTACAAATTTAAATAATTATTATTATATTGAATTATTGAATTAATTAAGTGGGACTTGATAAATTAAACAATAATTCAAATTTAATAATACAACCAATAATCGGATTACGTTTTGGAAGCCCAATCAGATTAGGGTTCAACCCACTCTTCTCTCCCTATAAATACATAAGGATGTATTATTTTAGGGTTTAATATTCAGAATTTTGTTTTTAAAAAAAAACCCTATCCGCTCTACATCAAGGAGAGACTAGAGAGAGAGAGAGAGAGATTCGAGGCAGCTTTTTGGCTAGTACCAACTCCGGTGATCGTTGGACGATCGGGCGTTCGTGTGGACTGATTAGAGACGTATATCGCAAGGCGGGATACGTGGTGATCATGATGATGAAAACATGTTTGCGACTATCATGATTGATGTGTTTTTCTGATCTCACGGTGTCAGAATTCAACGAATAATACCTTTTCGGAAAGGGAAAATCATCACGAGTAAAACTCACCGCTTTGTTGTGACCCAAGTCGCTTTTTGGCCATTTGACATCGTTTAGGCCCTGAAAACTGCGATTTACTGCTTTATGTTATGATTTCATTTTTTCTGAATTATGTCTATTATGATTTCTTTGATTGGATCATGAGAAATATTATATGGTATGATGACTTGGTTAGAGGTTTTGATTATGGTTTTGGTTTTTAAATACGACTTGCATGTTGTTCATTCTTGTAATGATTAATCTCGAATGTAACTCGAGTTTCACTTGTAAGTTTATTAGATTAGCTTGTTTCATATTTTGTAATGTAATGGATGATATGAAGACATGGAGGCATACTAAGGAGACGATCAAAGGAGTCATTACAAGGAAGCATGAAGATATGTCTTATTTATTATGTTGTATTTGATACCACCATAGATAGACCTTGATTTTTCCTTTAGATTGGAAAAATAACATAGGATTGAGACATAACCAAGCACGTTTATTTTACGCACTTTACATATATGATGCATGTGATGATGGTATGTATGCGTAGTTATAATGATGCATGCTTTAATTAGATTAAACATGTATGTATTAGATACGTCATCCATGCCATGTTTGCTAAACAAGATAAAATCTGTAACGATTCAAGATTTTTAAATTGAACAAAACGAACATGAGATTCCTGTGTTTATGAAACACAAAATTAAGTATGAATTTTCAATTTTTTGATATGGGACGATTTTGACAAAAGAGGGTTATTAACCTATAAGGTGTTGGGTTTTAAGTGAGACCACTTGTGACTTCTCCAACTATCTGGAAACCACTGACGAATTTTGATTTGAAGTACCTAATTCAAGGAAAAATACAAGCAGTGCTTGTAAGAAAGGCGGGTTTTAAGTGAGACCATTGTGTCTCCTCCGACGGACTGGAAATCAAACCATTGATGAATTTTGATTTGAAGTACTTAGTTCAAGGAAAAATTGGGAATCTCTTGATGATGGGATCATGGTCGTTTTAATAATAAAATCCCTAAAGTTAAAATATTAAGTCAATTAGATGATTTCCAATGGGCAACACTCGTCAAGACCTAGATCGAGAAAGAGTGGGTTCGCCAAAGCGAAGGACTCCAATATATCGTGGTAAGATGCGATGAAGTAAATGTGATACTTAACTGTTAGACCATTGGGTTAGACTTAACTAAGTTACCACAATAGGATTGTGAACTTAGAGACATGGAGTTTGGTATGATTTATTGGATAAATGTGAACAAAGGTTGTTCTACCAAACTTTCCAAGAGTTATATATGATATAATTGACAAGAGTTGTCTACTTAAATAAATCATGTTTTGGGAGTAAAGCCAAAGCTGACCTTAAGCATGACGAAATATGGATCTTGGCTCACTAGAAGGATTTAGAGAAATGCCTTCCAAATTAATAGTTAGGGCTATTGATTTGATAAAAATAGTGGGAGGTATATATTGTGAATATATATGGATAATCACTTGTACATAATTTAATAAATCTGCAACTAAATTATTTTTATGCATTTTAACATTGTAGATATCTAAAATGGCAAACTCAAACAATTTCTCTGTGCGATCAGTCCTTGTGAAGGAAAAGCTGACAGGAACCAACTTCCTTGATTGGCAAAGGATTTTGAGGATTGTCCTCAGGCAGGAGCAAAAGCTTTATGTCCTTGATATTCTTCACCCTGGACCTCTTGCTACTGAAGCAACCGAGGCTCAACAAACTACTTATCAGAAGCATCTTGATGATTCTACGGATGTCTGTTGTTTGATGCTAGCGACTATGAGTCCTGAGCTTCAGAAACAACATGAGCGTATGGACGCTTATGACATGATTGAGCACCTCAAAAGGATGTTTGAGGGTCAAGCTCGTCAAGAGAGGTTTGATGTAAGCAAAGCGTTGTATGCATGCAAACAGGGAAATCGTGACCCGGTTGGACCGCATGTTCTAAAGATGATATGGTATTTGGAAACCCTTGAGAATTTGGGTTATCCGGTTTTACCGGAACACCAAGCAGATTTGATCTTGCAATCTTTGAACATCAACTACACTCAATTTGTCATAAATTATACTATGAGTGAGATAGACAAAACACCAACTGAACTGTTGGCATTATTGAGAACTACTGAATAAAATATGTCAAAGGCTAACCCTGCTCCCATAATGATGGTGAACAAAGGGAATGCCAAAGGAAAGGGGAAGTGGAAAGGCAAGAAGAAGATTATATCTAAATCTGCTAATCCAAAGCCTGCCTCCAAAAAGGCTTTAAAGCCTACATGAGGTGTTTCAAAAGGTGGTGCTGCAAAGGGTGATTGTCACTTTTGCAAGAAGCCGGGTCATTGGAAGCGAAACTGTCAAGCTTATTTGGAGGATCTGAATCTGAAGAAAATGAAGTCTATAAAGATTTCTGATTCAGGTATTTATGTTATAGAAGTCAATTTGTCTACTTCTACATCATGGGTATTCGTTACTGGATGTGGTTCTCACATTTGTATAAATGTGCAGGAACTGCAAAGGAGTAGGACTTTGGCGAAAGGAGAAGTCGACCTACGCGTTGGCAATGGAGCAAAGGTTGTTGCTTTGGCTGTAGGGACTTATAATTTATCGTTGCCCACTGGGCTTATTTTAGAACTTGAGAACTGTTTTTACGTGCCTGAGATTTGCAGAAACATTATTTCTATTTCTTGTTTGGACAAGAAAGGTTTTTCTTTTACAATTCAGAACAATAGTTGTTCCTTTGGTTTGAATAATGTTACCTATGGGGTTGCACGTTTATTTAATGGTTTATATGTTCTTGATCTTGATATTCCTGTCTATAATGTAAATAATAAACGTATTAAGGCTAATGACTCAAATCAAACATACCTTTGGCATTGTCGTTTAGGCCATATAAATGAGAAACGCATTTCCAAGTTACATAAGGATGGATACTTGAATAAGTTTGATTTTGAATCATACAATGAATGCGAACCTTGTCTCATTGGAAAAATGACTAAGCTCCTTTTGCCGGAATTGGTGAGAGGGCCACCGAACGATTACAACTTATACATAGTGATATATGTGGTCCAATGCGTACGATGGCAAGAGGTGGCTTTTACTACTTCATAACCTTTATTGATGATTTTAGTAGATACGGATATGTGTATCTTTTGAAGAACAAATCTGAATCATTTGAAAAATTCAAAGAGTACAAGGCAAAACTAGAAAAGCAAATAGGCGGAAGTATTAAAACTCTATGATCTGATCGTGGAGGTGAGTACCTAAGCTTAGAATTTAAGAAATTCTTAAAGGAGTGTGGTATTGTATCACAACTCACACCTCCTGGAACACCACAGTGGAATGGTGTATCTGAAAGAAGAAATTGTACCTTGTTGGACATGGTGCGGTTGATGATGAGTCTAGCGGATCTTCTAATTAGTTTCTGGGGTTATGCTCCGGAAACGACTGCACACACATTTAACTGAGTTCCTACTAAATTGGTTCAAACTACACCATATGAGATATGGACTAAGAAACGTCATAGCATGTCCTTTTTGAAAGTATGGGGATGCGAAGCATTTGTGAAACGTTTTATTACTGACAAGCTAGGACCAAAATCAGACAAATGTAATTTTGTGGGATAAATAGAAACAAAAGGGTATTATTTTTATAATCATACCGAGAGCAAAGTGTTTGTTGCTCGAACTGCTATATTTCTTGAAAGAGAACTGTTCTCTAAGAAAAATAGTGGGAGTATAGATCTCGATTAAGTTCGAGAACCACAGAATGACATTGAACCAGAGTTGGAACATGAGCATGAAGTACATGAAAGTGTTACTGCTCAAGAAACACAGGTTGTTCGTAGATCTGGTAGGATTCGCTACAAGCCTGAGAGATATTATGGATTTCTCTTAACTCAGACTGGCGATGTAATGCTTATGGATTGAAGCAGGCCTCAAGGAGTTGGAACATTCGTTTTGATGTAACAGTCAAAGAGTTTGGCTTTATTCAAAATAAAGATGAGCCATGTGTTTACAAGAAGGTTAGTGGGAGCAAAGTGGCATTCCTGTATGCACATTAAATTTATAATATTTAGTATCTTTGTCTTGGAATTTTTCTTGGTTTTATGTAATTTAAATTTTTAGTTTAATGTTATTTATTGTCTTGTTTTAATGTACTGTTGTAGTACTTTAAGTTTCCTGCCTTTGCTTGTATAAATGTTAAATTTATTCTCTTTTACTGAAATGAGCTTGCCTTGGCATTTCTCTTGGTTTTATGTAATTAAAATTTCTAGTTTAATGTTATTTACTGTCCTCTTTTAATGTACTGTAATGTTTTACTTTAAGTTTACTGCCTTTTCTTGTTTTTGTTTAAACTTGAGATAATGACATTTCTTTTAACTTTTTGCAGGATGGAAGAAAAAACGGTGAACGTCGGACTTCACTATAGTGGGGAGTTCCGGAGGACAACTTATTCTAGTGGAGACAGTTTGATTGTAAACCGTGTAGAGACTGACGAATTTTCTTAGACAATGGTGATGGAGTTTGTGAAAGACTACCTTACCCTCACTGAAATCGGAAGTGCCTATATCAAAGATAATAATGGTTGGAAGCTACTTACCGCTGACAAGGAGGTGATTGAACTTGTACAAGGCTGCAAAGATGGAGATGAGATCACTTTTATATCGACAACAGTGTTGACACTGAAATTGAGCCGGTGGTTCAAATGCAACCACACATGGTCATAAGGCCGAGGATTAACCTGATTCAAGGTCGTATATATATATATATATAAATTATTGAATTTTGATGTCTTTTGCACATTTGAATACGTATAATGAGTTTTTCTACTATTGGTACAGGGTCACCAAAGAAGCCAGTTTCCGCAAAGAAACTAGTTTTTGCTAAGAAACCTCAAAAGCGCAAATATGTTACCACACATGAACTCCAGCAGAAGCAGAAGTTCACTAGAAAGTCACCTGAATTGGGCAAGAGAATGAATTTACGATCATCGCAAGATTTGTTGACTAGTCAACAAGATGCAAATGTTGTGAAGGCGAAAGGGGCTTTTAGAAGGAAACTCGACTTGCAAAAAGATTCAATTGGAGGAGATAGCTCTGAAGAGAATGATTCCATTACTGAGGTAATTTTTACTTGTGCATGTGTGTGTTGTACGTTTATGTGTTCTCTTTTAAAATTTTCAGTTAATTCATTAATTAATATGAAAGATTGAATTATAAATAAAAAAAGTATATAATTTTGATAATTTTCTTCCTAATTGAACCTATTATATTTAGTTTTAACAAAAAAATTATATTTGTTAATTTTAACTTTGTTAAATAAAATTACCAAAAAGATTAAGTTAATTTAACAAACTATATATCACAAAATTGTATATTTTTCCAGATTTTAACCTAGTACACAAATACGGATTAAAGTCTAAAATTAACAAACAAGCTGAGTTGGCATGCATACTTTTTACTTGTGAATTATTGCTTATATTTTTTCCTTGTACCTGTTTCACTTGAGTCATAATTGATTTATTGCAGTTTCCCGCACAACCAGCACGACTGACTAAATATGAAGAAGGAAGAATTGCTCAAATCCAAGTAAACTACAAGAAATTGGAAGAACTTGGGATTAAGAAGTTAGTTGGTCACTTAAAAGCTCCTGCAACGCAGAAAGGGAAAGGAAAAGAGAAGGCTCAGGAGGAATGTGATTATTACATTCCAGAAAATGAGGAAGAAAATGATAGTGATGATACATCTGAGGTATGAAAGCAGTGAAAATGTTCATTTCCTACCCTCACATAACAATTGTAAACATAGTACTGAAGTCTTGATAATTTAATTGTAGAGAATCAAGAATGCCAAGAAAAGGAAGTTGGTAAGTCGACCACAAACTCGTTCGCGGGTCATTGCTACTGCTGGTACGGAAGCTGAGAAGGAAGTGACAAGTTCATCTCGAGCTAAGCTTTTGAAACCGACATGTAGTAATGTAATATACATGAATTTTAAATATTTAAAATAATACTAATAGTAATAATAATAATAATAATAATAATAATAATAATAATAATAATAAGTGAAGAATTTCATTAAAGAAAAAGAATTAATAATTAAATTAGAAAGAGGAAATGTTTAGTTAAATATTAAAATTCTAATTCTAGGATATTTAGAGGCACGTATGGACAAATACACGTAAGTTAATATCACAAACCCTAGAGAGCGGCTAGTAGAGAGAAGCAAAGGAGCAGAGCAAAACAGAGGCGATAATTTAATTTATTGACTTGAAGGATTTGGCTTCCAAGCTTTTAAATCAAGCAGGTACCCATTTACATATACGGGTAACTAGTTAGATTATAGACACTGCAATATCAAGTTATAGTTTAATTATTTAAACTTTACAGTGATGTCAACTTGAATTCATGTTTCGATTCTATTATGTACATGTAAATAGGATTTTGAACCTTAAGGTAGCATGGTGCAGGTGTTAATATTTCATAAATTGAATATATCCCATGTGCGCTTGTTTAAACAGAGTCAAAACCATTATTTAGTATATTAAATTACATATATTTAGTTTAGTTAATTATTAAGTTGTGATTGATTATATTAGTTTAATATTAAAACAGCTATAAAAGATTGTACGAGGAGTTATATGAAATTGGTACGTAATGGTTAGTTAATCATGGCTTCTGAACCGAAGTGGTAGATAATTAATATATAAATAGTTTTAAAAAGATTTAATTATTAAATGTATAAAAAAGAATTTGTATGCTAATTATAAATCAAATTTTTGTAAATAGATCCGGACCGAGAACTTAGTAGATCGTTTGTGGATTTCGCTAGTATTTTTAGTTGCTATGTACGAGGTACAGATTCTCTCTCCTTTTCATTCAACACTACTCATATTAGACCTAGCTATGTTTGTTTCGATCAGTTCTCAACCGGTTCTACGATTATTCGTTTTGACGGTTTTGACTCTTTAAAAAT
Source organism: Heracleum sosnowskyi (assembly GCA_030848705.1). NCBI lineage: Eukaryota > Viridiplantae > Streptophyta > Magnoliopsida > Apiales > Apiaceae > Heracleum > Heracleum sosnowskyi. The sequence goes on along the minus strand of CM061236.1, from coordinate 87,627,483 downwards.
ATATTTTTTTCAAAACTGTTTTGCAATATTTAAAAATCTAACATTGGGGCTTTCTAGAGAAATATGCATCTTAAATATCCTTTTTAAATATCTAAATATCTCTCTCAGTTTTTTTCCAAAATATTATAATATCTGTTTTAGTTTTGTTCCGAAACATTTAAATAGGTCTTGGTAATTTCAGAAATTTTGCATATGAAATATCTGTTTTTGCGCTTTCTAAAACTTATATACGTTTTGTATCTGTTTTGAATATTTGAAATATGTATCAAGTGATTATGAAAATTGTGAATATTTTATTTGAACCCTTAGTGATATAGGGTATACCGAGTTAACTAGCTTTAGGGGTACTACAGACATGTCATTGCGGCACCAGTGACATGACACTTCCATGACAGTGTGATTGGTCATGGCGTATCCTTCTGATAGCTCAGGAGGCGAGCTTTTGCGCATTTTGATATTTGTTTCAGGATACGTGGGTGCACCCAGAATTTGATTTGATTTGATTTCTGATTTGGTTTGACGGTGACGTTGTATATGCCGTACACGTTATCCGATTTGTTGCACACATTAGGTACCCTATGATGTGTGTATTTGTATCTGTTCTGTTTTGATCTCGGTATGAAATATCCTACCCCTTTCGTTGCTTGAGCCATGCTTATTTTTAAAGAAACTGTTTTATTATAAACTGTCAAATATGTATATCTGTTTTTCTGTTTTATAAACTATATTCCAAATCCGTACTGGGCGTTTGGCTCATGCCGTATTCTTTTCCTGGCAGATGTTTAGGGGGATCTGGGATAATGTGAAGAAGAGCTACCCGCTATTTCAATAAATAAGATTATGGACTTCTAGAATTCTTTGTACTGTTTAATTATTAATTTATAGACATTAGTGCTCTGTATTCAGGTTTATGGTTTAATAAGTAGCCCTTCACTTAATTATAGATGGGGGTGTTACAAGTAAACTGTTAAAACAGTCGAGCAAGTCTGGAGCATGTGGTAGGATATCTGATTATTTGGAAATGCGAGACCGTCAGAAGCAGGGTATGCTAACTCCAACAACCAAGAATGTTCAGGAGTCGAACTTGGAAAATATTGTAGAGGAAGAAACTGAAGCAGGTACTGTGTGTACTCAAAAACATAGAAAAAGAGTTTAAATAAAGTTTTTCTGAGTATTTATACTTAGAAAAAATATACATTTTTTCTGAGTATAAATACTTAGAAAAATATACATTTTTCCATATAAATACTTAAAAAATATGCATTTTTACTGAGTATAAATACTTAGAAAAATATACCTTTTTCCATATAAATACTTAGAAAAATATAAATTTTCCCATATAAATACTTAGAGAAATATACAATTTTCCATATAAATACTTAGAAAAATATACATTTTTACTGAGTATAAATATTGAGAAAAATATACATTTTTTCTGAGTCTAAATACTTAGAAATTATATTCATTTTCTAATGCTTAGCATGGAGAGGAAGGACAAAAATGACCAAAGTTCACACAAGAGATATCAATGAAAGACCGGTCATCTTTCTGAACAAACGAGGTCAGCCAGTTTCAAGAAACCGTAAATTATTGAGAGAGCTTAGTAATTTTCTGGGGACACCTGCAAAGGACAATGTGTCGCTTACTTACGTCAATTGGCGTCTTGTTCCTGCTCAACTGAAGAAGAAAATGTGGGACTATACTAGGGTAAACACTATTACCAAAACTTTAGTTTCAATTCATTTTCATGTTTATGCACTGAATTAATCAATTTTATGTTTAATATATTATAGGACTGTTAGGCCGAATACACAATATATAATCAAGTATGTATGAGAATAACAATTAAGAACACAAGTTTATAAATCAACAAACTGAATTATATTAAATAATTCTCTCTTAGTGATGTTAAAGAATCACAAAGAGCTACTAGGTTACAAGAATAATATATTCAATGTTCGCATCCCTTCTAGGGATAACCTATCTGTGTTTATATAGTACACAGCTACACAATCCTTATCTAATTGATACTCCTATAAATCAGCTATACAATTCATATCAATTAAGGATTGCTTCAGTCTTCTATTCCGTTTCCTTAGCTGTATCAATATATTCTGCTTCTTTCCATCTTCAGAATATATTGCTTCTAGAATCTTCAATTCAACACCGACAGCTAACTCAACTATCACCCTGTCAGACTTTAAATAAACTCTGATCAGCTTCCTTTAAACTCTTCACCCTGTCAGAGTTTAATTAAACTCTGACTGGCTTCTGATAAACTCGGATCAGTACCTGTTGCTTAAACACTGATAAACAAACGTCAGCAATTATATCTAACAATCTCCCCCAACTTGTTCATAATAAAATGTACAAGTTAAACATATAATTGATGATGTCAAAAACATTTAACAAATGCAGTGTTTAACATATAACAGAGTTTAATTTAAAACAGAGTTTAAATTTGACTTAGAATAGAAAACATAAAAACTTACAGTCAGACTTTACTTGATTTCTTGAATATCAGGCACTGTCCTGATATAGTCTGATAGCAATTTCTTTTCAGCTCTTTCTAGTTCAGCAATCATAATCTTTTTCAGCTCCTTCATTTCTGGTTCATCTTTACCAATTTGATAAATGGCAGCTCTCAAAGAATATATGTTGTTTTTGTTCATTTCATTGCCAAGTCTGATATAAAAAGGTTTATCAGACTCTAGATTGAACTCAAGAACCTTTTTATTTAGTGTAGTTCTGAACCTAGCACTATTCCTTTTCATTTCTACTAACTTTCCATGTGCATCTCTGTATTTCGGAATGTATGCACTTGATACTCCAGCTCCACTCAAAACTTTGGATTTCATCATCCTTTCCTTCAAAACTCGAGCAGCATCATAAGTACTTCTATTCTTTACTTCAAGTAGATATAGAACATACTCTAGCTCTTCCCAAAGTTTTAACTGGATATCAAATTCACCAAATCTATACACTCTGCCATCAGCCATAAAATATAACAAGAATTCCTTTTTGATTCCTTTGTGAAAAATCATCTGTACAGATTCTAGTTTGTCAAGGCCTTCTTGAGTAATTCCAACTCCAAATTCTGCCAATGAAAACTTGTCTTGAGATCTGTTATTAGTTCTTCTCTCTCTGTGTGAACCCAGTCCAGATTTATCAAAGGCTTCTTTTCCCAATACTGTTCTGGTTTCTGAAAAATTCACAGCTTCAAGCTTTAAGTCTTCAAGAACTTTTGGTTTGCTGAATCCTGGAAGTTGTGTAGATTTCTGTACAACTTGAGCAGCGTCAGAGGTTGTCATAACTTTAGTAGAAACATCAACTTGAGCAGCGTCAGAGGTTGATTTGGCTAATCTTGTTTCAACTTGAGCAATGTCAGAGGTTGAATTATCTTTCTTCTCTAGGTAAGGCTCTTCAATCATTATACCTTTACCCTTATCAGAGTTTCCAATCACAGGTCTCCTTGTATATTGTATACTCTGTTGTGTATTCTCTTTGATAGAAATACCAACTTCTTTCTTTCTAGGAGCCTTGATTTCCTTTTTCTTGTAGATTCCAGCTTCAAGATTTTTCTTGTGTTCCTCAGCAAGCATCTGCTCTTCAGCCTGGATATCTTCAATAGTTACATTCTTTCCATGCTCTTTCATGAATATCTTAGTAGCAATCTCTTCATCAGTAGATGGATTAGTTGAAACAACTAAACGCTTGAGTTGTGAAGTAGATTGACCACCAGAGTTTATCGTTTCAGAGTTTATTTGTCTACCAGAGTTTACTCTTGACCTGCTTTGCCTTTGAACAACAACCTTTCTTTTATTTCCTTTGCTTCCCCCATCAGTAGAATCATCCTTCTGTCTCAGAGCTTGAATGTCTTTGCATTTGTCTTTAGGCACATTCTCCCCCTTTTTGACATCATCAGAAAGAAGTACTGATGTCAGCAATTCAATGGCAGTAGAAATAGAAGACAGTTGAGTAGACATTGCAGTCTGATTTTCCTCAACTTTCCCAAGCCTCTTCTGAATATCATCAGAGTCCTTAGCTTGCTTCTTGAACATGGAAGTGTAGTAAGTCCTATCATTCTTCAGAGTGAGATCTCTCAGACCAACTTCATTCCTCAAAGCAGTGACTTCCTTATGAGACTCATCAAATCTGTTGTGGAGAGATTTAATTTGAATCACAGTAGCCTTCAGACTTGTAAGAATATCAGGAGTTGAAATCGTCTTTACAGAATCAGCAGCCCTCTGTGCTGAAAAGATATAATCCGCAGCAGCCCATCTATTGTAGTACATCTCTTGAAAATGCTCAGTTGTAGCGCGATTGACCTCTCTTAGCTCATCAGAGTTTGCTTGACTCTCAAATAACTCCTCTTGAGAATGATCAGAACCATTATTATCATTATCATTCTCTGCTGTATTTTCTGCAGGAATATTCTCAGCATCAAGTTCTGGAATCTCAGAGTTTGCAGTATGCATGAACTCTGCTTCTTTTGTTACAATCTCAACAACAGATTGTTGTAGAGCTTCAAGAACAAAAACATCCTCTGTTGCATCCTTATCAGCAGCATCAGGATTTGTAACAACAGTTTTTGTAGCATTAGCATCCAAAGACTGATCGACTTCCTCACCCTTCTCAATTTCCTGGTGAGTAACAGATAGAATCTCTGTGTGAGTAGCCAAAGAATCTTCAAGAATAACTATGTCTTGATCAGCTTCCACACCCTCTGTTTCATCAAAAACTTCAAGATGATCAGAGTTTACAGAGTTGTGACATCCCTGTGGCTCAAAAATCTCAGCCTCAACATTTTCTGTAGCCTCCTGAACAAGAATTTCAGGAGCTTCATCTGCAGCTTCACGTGCAGCTTCCTCAACGACATCAACATTTGATGTAGGAGCTTCATCTTGAAAAACAGGTTGCATAAAAACTCTGTCCGCAGGAACAGCTTCAGCATGTGAAATCTCAAGATTATCAGCAACAGTTGAAGAAATATTCTCAGCACCAAACAACTGTGCTGCTACCAATCGTCGTTTTCTCTGATGAAGAGTTTCGTCATCAGTTTCAGTCTCTTCATCAAGAATAGCAGACTTCGCCCTATTGGCTCTTCTTTTCTTCATTCTTTTCTTCTGAGGCATATCATTAGCATTTGATGCCCCAGCTTCAGCGTTTGATGGCTTCACCCTTGCACTTTTAACAGCCCTCAATTTTGATTGCTTTGACCTCTGTGATGGAGACACAGAAGGTCCAGCTTCAGCAGGTGCAGGTGATTGTTGTTGTGAATTGATCAAAAATTGTTGCACATACTCAGGCAACATCAAAACACCAACATCTCCTTTCTTGGTATCTTTATTAGTAAGATCAGAGAATATTCGTTTGTGCAATTTAAAAGAAGGAATCACATCATTCTCTAAAATCTCAATATCAGGACAGCAAAGGTTGAATATTAACTGACAAAATCGAGAGAAATAAACAACATTCCTATTCTCTAGCATTTTCTCACCAATATTATGTATAACTAACCTAGCAACATCAAAATGACCTCCATAAAGAAGAGAATACCCGATTTGAAGACTATCAGTGGGAATCGCATCCCAGTTGGTACACTTCGTCCCGAACGCCCTTGTTATACAGTCGAAAAAGAAACTCCATTCCTTTCTCAAGAGCGGTCGCTTCAATTGACCAATCTTTGCCAATGATCCAGAGTATCCAATTTCCCTCATCATACGAACTAACTCAGAATCTCCAACAGAGATTGTGAAAGCATTAAAGTCCTCAAGGCCCAGGGCATCACGAACAGTAGTTGGAGTAACTACAAACTCTTCTCCTTGAAATTCAAAAATTATGGACGGAGACCCAGTCTCTCCTCCATTATCATAAGTACCTGTCTGCCAAAAAGTTATGATGTTTGATGCAGACAGCTTCGATGGTGCGGTTAGAGCAGTACCAATATCAGAGTTGAACAAGAAACTCTGAATCAAATGAAACGCCTTCGGTGCATTTTCATTTGCCAAAGGAGCTGAGTAATTGTTAGGAACAAATTCTAACCCAGAAGCAACAAAAGATGTGGTGGCCATTCGAAGATTTTGATTCGAAAACTTAACAGAGTGTATGTGTAGAAAGGCGTTTGTGAATATGCGTGTGTGACAAAAGATGTGTATGAGTAAGATGTGAAAATTTTAAACGAAGGTGTGTGTATTGTATAAAAATAAAATGTAAAATTAAAAACTGAAGAGTTTTTAATCATCAAGACACAACTGTCTTACTCCATTTACTGTGTTAGTGGGACACGTGGCAAGCGTACAGACGCTGACAGCTGTATTGAACAACTTCCAACACATACGTGCAGACGAGAAGACACCGTGCATCACATAACGGCAAAAAAAATCAATAATAATAAAATTATCGATTTGTATATCTCAGAAACATAATAATAAAGTACTTAGGAGCTCAACAGTCAGAAGAATAATGACTGTCTTGGAACTCCGCACTTTACTGTTCCCAAGCTTCGAACCACGCAAAACCTTTCAGTTGCCCTGTTAGATGCTATAAAAACTGAAGCATTCGTCCAACAGGCAATACACAAAAAAATTACCATACATCAAATGGCAGGAATCTTTGAATTCATGGATGTAGAATCCTTCTTAGATTTGAACTGGCGTCAACAAGCAAACTACATCATTGATGAGTTTCTTGTGTTATCATTTCTGAATGATGAAGGGCTCATAGCTGATGATGAAATAGCGGAAGGACCTATCTCCAACCCCTATGTGCACATCATCCGTCCTGGACCATATGATGTGCCCATCCTTGCAGATGAGGAGGCTGTGGAGATCTGTATGATGCTCTTTTATCAGAGCTACTTGAAGGGTTCAAAGAAGAATGTCTTCTTGGAGTCCTGCAAGCTGCAAGCCAGAAAGAGAATGCGAGAGAATGATGATGATGAGTCAACATCAGGGGGTTGTCAAGCTTTGAAAATCCCAGATGTTGGAATAACCTGTTAACCAAACAAGTAGCTAGACAAGAGTATAATGTTGTCTGATTGTAAACAGAGTTTGAATCACTTAATGAGAAAAATTCATTGTTTTGTTTTACATTTCAGTATCTCATAGTAATTGTAAAGTGAAAGAAATGATATCACTTTGAACAATAAACTAACATACTCATCAGCCCTACTAATCACCATCAGAACTTATCAAACACACTCTTTCTGTTCTCTGTTGAATGTAAAATAGATTCGTTACCAATCATACTGTTTCGAAAAATAAATGTCTAATCTCAAAATTATAAGATGTCTGAAACAAAGAAATTATTTTAATCATTAAAGATTAAAACAAAGTTACCTCGGCATATGTCACACAATATATCAGTGTTTACCATTTGTCCTTCTTTGTCAATAAACTCTTCTCTCAATCTGTACAGGTGTGAAAATATGTGTGTGCAATAGCAGAGTTTACCGAAATCAATATTTAGATCATCTCAAAGTGTATAAAATCCACAAACTAAAGTAGTAAAAACTGGTTGCCTAAACTCTCACGTATAACATAAAATCTGATTTTATATCTAAACTCTGTTTTCTGATATCCTTTCATTTGGATATATCTTTTAATTTTTTCACCCCCTTTCTTTATTTATTTATTTTTTTTTTATTTTTTTATTATTATTTTTTTTTATTTTTCCAGTAATCAGTGGTTGGCACTAGTCACCAAAAATCAATGATTTTAGCCCTTATTTCATACAATAAGTTCCTGGATCTTCCTAGGCACAACATGATCTCAAAGGAATTTGTGCTCTTTTTGGCATCTTTTGATTTGAGGGTGAATTTTTTTTTTTTTTTTTTTTTTTGATTAAGAATCAGAGTTTAGACTTTTCATCAGTAAATATAATTAACTTATGAGAGAAAATGCAAACAGCTAATACAGACTCAGTATATAGGATCAATAAACTAAGAGATGGTATAAATACAGAGACAGTATCATGCTGTGTTAACTTACTGCACATTATCGAGATCAGAATCTATACAACTCTTAAGGATTCACAGTTACTTACTGAGAACTATGCTTCATACAAATTTCTTCATTGGTCCAAATGTTTCAGACAAAATTACAATCAGAGTATGACATTAAACTGTAACTTTCAGAGTATGACCAACAGAGTTTAGCATCAGAGATTACTTTCAGAGTTTATCATCAGAGTTTAACATGCTGGTTCACATAACAGTTAACACATGTAAGAAATCATGAACATAAAAAGTGAGTCTAACCCGTATCTCTAGTCAGAACCAGAGATCATTCCAAGTTCATTTACCAATCTTGTAAAAGTAGCTTCACTCAAAGGTTTGGTGAAGATATCTGCAAGTTGTTGGTCTGTAGACACAAAATGAAGCTCAATATTTCCTTCTTCCACATGTTCTCTGATAAAATGATACCTTATGCTGATGTGCTTGGTCATGGAATGCTGTACTGGATTACCTGTCATAGCAATAGCACTTTGATTATCACAGAAAATAGGTATTCTAGAGTACCTTAACCCATAGTCCAGCAATTGATTTTTCATCCATAATATATGTGCACAACAGCTACCAGCTGCTATATACTCTGCTTCTGCAGTGGATGTAGAAATTGATTTCTGTTTCTTACTGTACCAAGAAACCAATCTGTCACCTAAAAATTGACAGCTTCCACTTGTACTTTTTCTGTCTATCTTACAGCCTGCAAAATCTGCATCAGAGTAACCAATTAACTTAAACTCTGATTCTCTAGGATACCACAAACCCAGGGTTATGGTTCCTTTGAGATATTTGAAGATCCTTTTTACAGCTGTTAGATGAGGCTCTCTGGGATCTGCTTGAAATCTTGCACAAAGACATGTTGCATACATGATATCAGGTCTACTTGCAGTAAGATACAGTAGAGACCCTATCATTCCTCTGTAGTTAGTCATATCTACTGAGGCTCCTGTGTCTTTGTCAAGCTTCGTTGCTGTAGCCATGGGAGTTGTAGCAGATGAACTATCAAGCATACCAAATTTCTTTAGAAGATTTCTGGTATACTTTGCTTGATTGATAAAAATCCCATCATCTGTTTGCTTGACCTGTAAGCCTAGAAAATAACTAAGCTCTCCCATCATGCTCATTTGATACCTGGATTGCATAAGCTTTGCAAACTTCTTACAAAGTTTGTCATTAGTAGATCCAAAAATAATATCATCTACATAAATTTGAACTAACAGCAAATCATCACCATAATTGAAATAAAACAAGGTTTTATCAATTGTTCCTCTTGTGAACCCACTTTCTAAAAGAAATTGAGCAAGAGTTTCATACCATGCTCTTGGTGCTTGCTTTAGTCCATATAATGCCTTGTCAAGCCTGTAGACATAATCTGGATGCTTGGAATCTACAAATCCTGGTGGTTGTTCAACAAACACTTCTTCTTCAAGCTTCCCATTGAGAAAAGCACTTTTTACATCCATCTGAAAAACTTTAAACTTCTTGTGTGCTGCATAGGCCAGAAAAATCCTTATGGCCTCCAGTCTTGCAACTGGAGCAAAGGTTTCATCATAGTCAATTCCTTCCTGTTGTGAATAACCTTTTGCCACAAGTCTAGCCTTGTTTCTTGTAATCACACCTTCACTGTCAGTCTTGTTTCTGAAAACCCACTTTGTACCTATAATTGATCTATTCTTTGGTCTAGGTACAAGTGTCCAGACTTCATTTCTTTCAAATTCATTTAACTCTTCTTGCATTGCTGTTATCCAATTAGCATCTTGAAGAGCTTCCTCCACTTTCTTTGGTTCTGTTTGAGACAAGAAAGCATGATACAGACACTCATTATTTGTTGCACTTCTAGTTCTCACACTAGCATCAGGATCTCCAATTATGAGATCAGGTGTGTGTGCCTGTGTCCACTTTCTTGCTGTTGGTAAGTGGTTTCTTGCATCATTATTGAATTCTCCCCCTTGATCCATGCTCTCCTGATTCATATGTTGACTTTCTGCAGCATCTGAGGCTCCCCCTGAATTGGATGGCTCAGAGTTTGAACTGTCAGAGTTTGAATCAGTTTCCTCAACTGACTCATTTGCTGTATTTTGTTGAGCTTCTTCACGCTCCCCCTCAACTGGTCTTCTATTTTGTTCAATTTGAGAATTTCCAGTTTCTTCAGTATTTATCAGTAGAGGATCAGAGTATGCTTCGTCAGAGTTTGTCAACCCTGCTTCATCAGAGTTTACATCATCAGAGAATAGATCTTCATTTTCAAAACATAGTTGATCATATCCATTCTTGTCTTCAAGTCCAATTATTTTCTTGTCATCAAATGACACATGTATGGATTCCATGATCACCTTAGTTCTCAGATTGTAAACTCTGAATGCTTTTGTTGATAATGGATAGCCAACAAAGATTCCTTCATCAGCTTTTAACTCGAACTTTGTCAACTATTCAGGATGAGTCTTCAACACAAAGCATTTGGATCCAAATATGTGAAAATATTTCAAATTTGGCTTCTTATTCTTCACCATCTCATATGGTGTTTTCCCATGCTTGTTGATCAATGTTGCATTTTGAGTAAAACAAGCAGATTGAACAGCTTCTGCCCAGAAGTATGTTGGTAATTTTGCTTCATCAAGCATAGTTCTGGCTGCTTCAATTAAGGTTCTGTTCTTTCTTTCAACTACACCATTTTGCTGTGGAGTTCCAGGTGCAGAAAATTCTTGTTTCACTCCTCTTTCCTTGCAGAAAGCTTCCATGATTGAGTTTCTGAATTCAGTTCCATTATCACTCCTTATAATTTTGACTTTGTGCTGTGATCCTTTGTCCAGTAGATTTACATGATCCATCAACGTTTGAGCAGTTTCATCCTTCTTTGACAAGAAATACACCCATGTATATCTAGTATATTCATCAACAATTACTAGAGCATATTTCTTTCTGCCCATGGACATCACATTCACTGGTCCAAAGAGATCAACATGTAGAAGATGATAAGGTTCCACTACTGATGATTCAGATTTGCTCTTGAAAGATGACTTCCTTTGCTTGGCTTTTTGACAAGAATCACACAAGCCATCTAGACTGAGTATAGATTTTGGAAGTCCCCTTACAAGATCCTTTCTTATTAGCTCATTGATGTTGTTCAAATTGAGATGAGAGAGCTTCTTGTGCCAGTTCCAACTCTCTTCATTTGACATTCTGGCTGTCAGACACACTGTTTTTCCATCAGAGTTTGTTACCAAACTTGCTTCATAAATGTTGTTGCGCCTGTGTCCAACTAGAACAACTTTTCCAGTAGATTTACTGATAACTTCACAGTATTCACTATGAAAATCTACATGGTTTCCTCTGTCACAGATTTGACTCACAGATAGCAGATTATGCTTGAGTCCTGAGACTAGAGCTACATTTGTGATGATGACACTTCCAAGATTGATATTGCCATATCCCAGAGTGTGTCCTATGTTGCCATCTCCATAGGAAACCTTTGGGCCAACCTTCTCCTTAAAATCTGATAGCAGGGCTTTATTTCCAGTCATATGTCCTGAGCATCCACTGTCTAAGATAAGTGTGCTCTCTATTATACCCTGCAATCACAAACAAACACTAAGTGTTAGTTTTGAGGATCCAGACTTGCTTGGATCCTTTGTCTTTCTTAACAGTGTTAGCTTTTGCAGCGGAATCTGTATTATCAGAGTTTAAACTAACATTATCAGATTTTACACTAGCAGAGTTTGCTCTAACCCATTTCAAATTGGGTTTTAGCTCATAATAGTTGTGATAAATAGCATGATAACTCTTGCAAGTATAAATGGAATGCCAAGTGCTCCCACAGTGTTTGCATAAAGTTTGTGGTTTAACTCTTACATAATCATTTTTTACTCCTGATGTAGAAGATAAAGAATTAATATGTTTGTTCTTAGTACAAAATCTAGCAAGATGATTAGAACTACCACAATTGTAACATGTTTTCCTTGAAGCACCAGCATTAGGCATATGATTATTTCTGTTATTTATGCCTACTTTTCCATTCCTATTTTTCTTGGACCCTTTTGGTTTCATGGCAGATTTTACCTCTTTCAGTTTATGATTAAACTGTTTCCCTGTCATCAAACCAACATTAACCTGTTTTTCACAAGTTTCTCCTGGCTTTCTAACAGCTTCTCTTTCCATAAGTTTTTCTGTTATAATATTTTCCTGTCTTTCACAGGCTTCATCTGATTCTATATCAGCTTCTCTTATTACAACAGATTTTAACTTATGGGCTTCTGGAACAAATTTCACAGGTTTAAGTTGTGGTTTTACCTTAACCTTGTCTTTAAACCTAAGTTCATCATTTTCACAATAACCTAAACCTACAGAATCAGTCTGAAACACTTGATGAGTGTCTCTTCCAGAATCTGTCCAAGTCTTGATTATTTTTCTTTCTTTTTCTAAATCAGATTCTAGTTGCTTATACCTTTTAAGCAACTCCTGTTCAACATAAACAGCATCATCTCTTTCTTTTTGAATCTGCTTCAATCTTTCAAGTTCTCCTTCAAGAAACTTGTTTCTATCTTTAAGACTAAGATTCTCAGATTTAATTCTTTCATTCTCTAAAGTCTGATCCCTATAGCTAACATGAACACTTTTCAGATATACTCTTAACTCAGATATATTATCAGTATCATAAGCATAAGTAGTTAGGGGTACCTTATTTTCAGAAGATTCAGTCTCATCTCTGACAGTTGCCATAAGAGCATAGTTTTCTCCATCATCAGAGTCTGAAGTATCTGCCCAGTCTTTGCCTTTAGAGATGAGTGCTTTCTCAGATTTGCCTTTCTTGCACTCTGGAGCATAGTGACCCATCTCCTTACATTTGTAGCACTGGATTTCAGATTTATCCTTCTTTCCAGACTTGGTATCCCTTCCATCAGACTTTCTGAAATTCTTCTTCTCAGAATTTGAATCTCTCCTTGAGAATCTCTTTCCCTTCTTGAAGTTCTTGAACCCCATCTTCTTGAAGGTCTTCACCATCAATGCAGCCATTTGCATCATCTGTTCTTCATCATCCTCAGAGTCAGAAGCTTCATCAGAGTTTGAATCATCATCAGAGTTTGATGACTCACTCTCAGATTTTATGACTAAAGCCTTTCCCTTGGCTTTCTTCCTTGATGATTCCTTCTTAATGGGCTTCTCCTCGACTTTGAGAGCAACAGATTTTGTCTTCTTGCTGGATCTCCTGTTTCTTTGTTCTATCTCAAGTTCATGAGTCTTTAACAATCCATAGATCTCATCAAGATCTGTATCAGCAAGATCATAATTATCTCTGATTGTTGTTGCCTTTAAATCCCACTTTTCAGGTAGAGATAACAGAAACTTGAGATTAGACTCTTCAAGTTCATATTCCTTATCTACCAGAGACAGATCGTTCAACAGTTTGCAAAATCTGTCATAAGTCTCAGTCAAGGTTTCATTAGTTCTTGAATCAAAGTGCTCATACTCCTGTGTGAGTATTGTTTTTCTGTTCTTCTTAATAGCACCTGTTCCCTGGCATCTGACTTCTAAAGCATCCCATATCTCTTTGGCAGTTTTGCAGCCAATTACTCTGTTAGACATAACATTATCTAAAGCACTGTGGAGAAGATGTCTAACCTTTGCATCCTTTGCAATTGATGAGATATCCTCAGGAGTCATATCTTTCTTTTCCTTTAGAACAGTCTTTTGTTCTTGACCATCAACAACAGGGGACAATTTAGTTGGCATATGAGGACCATCATTAATTCTGTCAAGGTATTCTGGATCTGTAGCCTCCAGAAACATGGTCATCTTAACCTTCCAAATCGGATACTCTACTGGCCTGAGAATTGGAACCCTGATTGTTTCATATCGACTCACAGAATTGGGCTTAACCTGTTCAGCCTTAGGAGCAGTTTGATTTTCTTCAGACATGATTAATACTGTGTTTGAATCGTAAAACTGTATATATTAAACAGCCTTGGCTCTGATACCAATTGTTAGGCCGAATACACAATATATAATCAAGTATGTATGAGAATAACAATTAAGAACACAAGTTTATAAATCAACAAACTGAATTATATTAAATAATTCTCTCTTAGTGATGTTAAAGAATCACAAAGAGCTACTAGGTTACAAGAATAATATATTCAATGTTCGCATCCCTTCTAGGGATAACCTATCTGTGTTTATATAGTACACAGCTACACAATCCTTATCTAATTGATACTCCTATAAATCAGCTATACAATTCATATCAATTAAGGATTGCTTCAGTCTTCTATTCCGTTTCCTTAGCTGTATCAATATATTCTGCTTCTTTCCATCTTCAGAATATATTGCTTCTAGAATCTTCAATTCAACACCGACAGCTAACTCAACTATCACCCTGTCAGACTTTAAATAAACTCTGACCAGCTTCCTTTAAACTCTTCACCCTGTCAGAGTTTAATTAAACTCTGACTGGCTTCTGATAAACTCGGATCAGTACCTGTTGCTTAAACACTGATAAACAAACGTCAGCAATTATATCTAACAAGGACCGTTATAAAATTCCAGATAACGGGCGCCACTGGGTGCACAAGACAATTAGTACATCTTGTAGGGTGTACAAATCTCATGTGAAGAAGAAGTATTACAAAAAGTGTGAAATTGACGATGAAAGGATGGCAAATAGGCCGAATACGATTCCTTTGGAGGATTTTAAAATGTTGGTGAAATATTGGGGAGATGAGGCAGTTAAGGTATTCTAATACGCATTTTCAATCTGATTATTGTGATTTTTGTTACTAATTAGGCCTTCTTTTTTTGACTAATTAAAAGATTATCAAAACAAAATTATGCAGTGAGTATTTTTTGTGTTGACATGAATTAGCAGAGGAAAATGAAACACGACGTGCTTCAGTAACTGACAGGAATCTAGTGTGTCTTTCTTTGTGCACATTACCTTTTTTTGCGGATAAATTTATTATAATGCTAATTACTGAGTTAACTGCACATAAATTGAAACTAATATGCTTAAATTTATCAAACAATCAAGCTTAAGAACATATAATTTTGAATATTTTTCATTCTTGTAGTAAGTGCAAACAATGAGCTTGGATAACCTTATTCTCTTTGTTTTATAACAGAAAAAGGGTAATCCTAACCTTGGCTCGCCATCAGACGCTCAAGTTTATTTGGATTCTCATGAGCGAGAAGAAGGTCGAACATACAAGACTAATACAGCTAAAATCAAAAAGAGAATTGTACGTACTTTATTTGTTTGATACTTACAAATCAAGAATGGTTTATTTAGTCGAATTTCTTTTATAACTTAAGAGATATAGAAAGGCTTTCAGTGTTGGTTTATTTGGTAGAAAATACTATATAACAGCAATACAATATTGCAATTTTGTCGCAAAGTACACCTAAAAACAAACATGTAGGTGCTTGTGTTGTATAATTGAATGACTAACTTGATTCACACATTTGTTTCTTGTAGATTGAGATTAAGAAGAAGGTGGCTGCAGGTGAGGATGCATCTGAACTGATTGTTAATGGAAAGTCTCATGGTCGAGAATGGCTAAAAGGAAGGCATGGTAAAACTGCAAGTTTGGCACCGGCTTCAGCTCATGTTGATGACCCTTTTTTGGATGATGTAACTGAAAAGATAAAACGAGATCTGGAGGTTGAATTGGAAGCAAAGGTGAACAAGAAGGTCCAAGATAACATGACGCTGTTGCTGAAAAAGCTTGCAAAAGCTAATCCCGGGTTGAATCTGGACATTGCAGACTGTTGTGCTACTGTTCGAAGCGAAGATGATGAAAATGCAACCCCGTTCACTGTCGGGACTTCTACTTACTTGCTTCTCTGTTTACAGTAGTAGCATGGACAGGGTTTTAAAACTTTGGTTATCTTTTGTCGTAATTTTTATTTTGTACTCTATCTTTTGTTTCTTGGTACTTTGTGGTAATTATGGTGGATGATATTATGGTGGAGTGGCGTAGTTGTGGGGTGAATGATGGGAGGAGTTAGATTATATTTTGGTGTTGGATGACTGGTGGAGTTGGAATATATATTTTGGTTAGGTTTTGGATTACTGTTGGAGTTGTATTACTTTGAATTGGTTGGTTTATTTTGTAAAGGGATCTGATTATGTACCAACCAGGTCTTGTAAATTTTTGAATTTAAGTGTTGCAGTTGCTATTATTACTAATGTTTCAATATTTCATTTTTTGTTGCCCTAGTAGGTAGAATTAGTGTTACATTAGCTATTCATCACAATATCTAGTGTTTCACTAGGTAAAGATTTAGTGTTGCAATAGAATGTGGGGTCCACCAGTGACGTGGCACAGTGGGACCCACAGGTGATGTGGCAATATTGTGGGCCCCACACGTGGGCCCCATAGGTGACGTGGCACTTGGTGACATGGCAATTCTATGGCGTAGTGTTACATTACTCTATGGGACTAATGTAATACTTTGCCATGTGTTACCATTGAGAAGGAAAGTGTTGCATTTTATGTCAAAGGTAACATTGGAGGATGAAATGGTAAAAGTGCGTTAACTTTGGCCTGATGCAACAGAAATCGTGTCTAAGGTAACAGTAGGTGTGTGTTGCATCCGGCCATCGATGGCGTAGTGATGTCTAACATGCATAACATGCCTAGTGTATTATCTCATAAAGCATGTGGTGTTGGTGATTGCATGTCTTGCGCTTTTAATATCATGTATGCTTATTTTAATAGTAAGCATGTGTCAAATGATAAGACTTCTCCCCGTGAACATGTGAATAACAAAATGCATGCTAGATCCAAGACTGTTAGTCCTCCTAAAGCTAGGAAGGAGACATATGTACCTATGCCTAAATAGAAATTTGTTAAGGCTGTCTCCGAGGTAAAATGTTCAGTCACTGAGAAAGTTAATGATGTGAAAATCAAGAATATTATTTTGCCTGACAAAGGCCAGTTCTTTAAGTATGTCGGACCCAATCAAGTTTGGGTTCCGAAGAAGATCTAATCAGTTTGATATTGCAGGGTGTGGTACAGGTTAACCGTGTTATGTGGATTCTGGACAGTGGATGTTCAAGGCATATGACCGGATATAGAGCCCTGTTATCAAATATGGTTAAGAAAGTTGGCCCATTCGTTACCTTTGGAGATAACAACAAAGGTATAACTGAAGGATATGGCAATCTGGAAGCTGGTAATGTTATCATTGAGGATGTATCTATTGTGGAAGGTACATTTGTGATTTCTACTAAGTTTTTTGAACAGAGAACATACACGGAACTGCAGGTGATGCTCGTCAAGATACAAAGGACTACAAGGCTAAATGAACTGCTCCGTGAGCATGTTAAAGAAATCTTGATGAAAGTCAGTCCAGAGATTACTGAAAACCCTCCAATGGTTAGATTCATGACGAATGACTTGTTCAGAATCTGCTATCTGACGGAGGTCAAACTGAAGGATTATCCAAGTAACTATCTGATATCAGTGGAGAAGTATCTTAGATCCACTGGATTCACATCAACGGAGAAGGACAAAGCAGCAGACACTCTGAGAAGATTTCTAATGAAGAATGTTCCTTACTACAGGAAGAGAGTGGAGAGAGGATTGGAAGTGCGTCCCAGACTACCAAACATGCCAAAGCTAAACAAGAAAGATGTTAACATTGCATGGTTGTGGGCTGGAGTGGGACAAGAGGTTGAATACATTGGAAGACACATCAAACGAGCAATCTTAAAACCTGGAGAACCACTGCACTATCCTTCCGTGATTGATTATCAAGCTGCTAACTCCAATCCTGTGATTGAAGAAGGTGATATTGAGATGGACTGAAGAACAGAAGCAAAGAACAAAAGAACTATCAGCTCAGTCTAGAGGAGCAACTTCAATGTATAAAGTTTTAATGCTTTTTGAATTATGAAATCTGGAAATGTATATATCTCATCCAGAATGCATTTAATATTATCAAGCTGTCATACTTTAATTAGTTTCATGTTTCCTTAGTTAGTTGAGTTATCCTCGAGGTATTTGCTTGTCGAACTCTATACAATCAAATAGGGGGAGATTGTAAAGCATAATGTAACAGAAGATGTAACAGAGATAACTACAACACAACAAAGGATAAGACAGACAATAATATTAACAGAAGCACAGGAATCCAGAATCAAAGAAGAAAAGGTAAACTCAAATAATCAAAATATGGTATGTATTCTTGAAGTTCGTAAAAAGGTCACGGAAAGAAGTTCATGAAAATGTTCAAGCCTCAGTGACAATTAAAGAAACAAGACTTTCAAGACTATAGAAGTATGTGAATGATGTAGGGTTAGTACCACAGGATTCCAGTGATTTATTTGAAGCAACCAGAAGGACAAAGGACTAATCAGCAGCATTGAATTGAAGACATAGAAGAATTGATCAAGCGTTTTTCATCTGTGAACCAGACCAGTTGCACCAGTTGACGGCACTTAAAAAGATCAAGTTGTTTTATCGTCTCAGAAGAAATTGATTTAGTCTATTACTAAACACCCTGAAGCTCAGAAGTTTTTCTAAAAGATCAAGGACAAGAAAAGAGTTCGATGGTTTTTCATTTATGAAAACCATCGAATGTGAATCAAAGAAAACAATAGCACTCCTCGAGGTTTATATTTATAAAACGATATATTCCCCGACTCGTGTTTTGATTTGGTGCATTTGATTTCGTTATAGAACTGAATGATTAATCCGCGAACAAAATTAAATAATTTGTGAGTATCGTATTCAACCCCCCCTCCTTCTACGATACTTTGGACCTAACAATTGGTATCAGAGCTACTTGATTGACGTATAAATCAGATCCGGTGAATGAGACCAAAATCAAACATAGCTTGAAAATTCGAAGCAAATTTTTTAACTTTCAAAAATTTTCATTTGATTGGAATTTCTTGAATTTTAAACAATTTGAAATTTTCAGAAACCATGAGTTCTCCAAAGACAACTGCTGGTATTAAAGTTCCCCCATTTACAAGAGATGACTTCGGTTTGTGGAAGATGAAAATGCTGTTATTTATCAAGGCATCGAATCCGTTGTATATTGGAATTTTAGAGAACGGGCCATATGTACCAATGAAATCAGTTGATGAAACGACAACTCCTGAAGGTAACAGGATTCCTGCTAGCACCCAACCTAAGGATATCTCTGAGTACACAGATTCAGACAAAGAACTGATTCGATTGGATACAGGATTAATGCTGATATTGACAGACTCCGCAGACAAAGAAATGAGCTATCAGATTATGAGCTGTACAAGCGGGAAACATATGTGGGATACCATAAACTTAATAATGAAAGGAACTGAAGACGTGCAGGAAAACAGATTGGACATCCTGACTTCTCAGTATGAGTCATTTAGGTCTCTTCCTGGAGAAAGTATAACTCAGGTCTTTGAGAAGTATACTAAGTTGCTTAATGAATTATCAATGAAAGGGAAGACCTATCCACTGAGAGAAACAAACAGGAAGTTCATGATGACGCTGCCCCATCATGTAGAACACAAGTCCTCATCCATAAGGAAAAGAATAGACTTCACAAAGATGTCATTAGAGATGATTTGTGGCAAGTTGAAGACTTATGAGATGGAGCAAGAACAACGAGTGATGATCTACGGACCAGGGACAGTGGATAACAAGCACAATGAACTTGTGAGATCAGCAGCACTTGTAGTGGATGAACCAACAAGTTCTGATATTCAGGTTCAAACCCCTAGAGCTGGAAAGGAGGTGATTATAGAAGCTGAAATGGATTCTGTGAATCTGGGTGTTGATGAAAGTGATTACTACACCCTAGAAGAGCTTAAGCAAATAGAAGACAAAACCATGGCGTACTTAGCTGCAAAGTTTAGCCACATTCGTTTCAAGAGAAACCCTAAGTACAAGTTCAAGGGCTCAACCAACAGGTTCCAGAAGAGTAAGTATTCACCTGGTACAGGCTTTAAGGGAGGCTACAAGACTGGCTCGATTGACAGAAGCAAATCAAGATGCTACAACTGCAATGAGGTAGGGCATTTCGCCACTGAATGACGGAAGCCTCATCAAGCAAGAGACAAGAAAGATGTATATGAAAGGAAAGACTCTTATGAGGATTTGAAGAAAGAGAATGCCAAGCTGAAACAGCAACTGGAGGCATTGTCTGGAAAGCAGAAAGGGAAAGCTTATATAGCAGAGGGAAAGCACTGGGATGATACTGATTCGGATGAAGAGGAAGAGTATGTAAATGTTGCTCTAATGGCTGACTCTTCAGAGGAATCACCACAATTATCTCAGGTACCTATCTTAACAACAATTGACATGTCTAATTCTGAGTACAAGAAAACTGTGCAAGATCTTAGTGTAGAATTGTTTAATGTACACACAAGCATGCTAGCATCTGAAATGGAAAATGCTAAACTAGTTCTTAAGATTAAAAATCTAGAATCTAAAAATGAAGGACTAGAGCTTGTAGCTGTCACATTAGAAGATCTTAAGCAAAAGAATCTGTACTTAGAGAACAAGGTCAAGTGTAATGATGAGATAGAGACTATCCTCAGGAAGCAGATTTCAGAGTTAGATTTCAAACTGAATGCTTTTAAGAATTCCGCCCTAATTGCTAAGGAGATCATTGATGCTCAGACCATAGGGAACAAGACCGCTATAGGACTTGACTACACCAAAAAGGCTGGGAAAAAGATTTTGGAATTTCCTGTGACATCTACTGTTGTCAGGACGAATATTCCACACATTCTTAAGAATGTGGTCAGTCCAGTCTTTGTCAAGCCCTTCTCAGAACCTTTTCATGAGGATCACTTATTCATTAGACAAGAATTGCTTGAGGAAGATTTATTGAAGGAAAAAGAGGTAAAGACTAAGTTGCCTAGGAAATCAGTAAAAACTGAATAACCTAAAACTGAACAGGAATGGGAAAAAGAATGTTGTCAATCAGAATATTGTTTATTCTTCTCCCATTGCATCTAGGAAGTTGTGCACTATTTGTAATTCTGCTGGACACCTTACACATGCATGTAAAAAGGTTAAAGTAGAAACTGCTGATACTTCTGCAATGCATAACATGTCTGACATGCCTGATCTTCATGAAGCCTGTGGAAAGAAAGAGTGTTTGCTATGTACATACAACATTATGCATGCTTATTTTAAGTTGATGAATGCATCTGGTAGCAATAGCACTGATAATGTCAAATCCACAGAAAGCATGAATGTCAAACAAGTTAAGACTAACTTGAATGTTACTCCTGTTAAAGTATCTAAACCTTCAGGACCCAAACAAGTTTGGGTACCAAAGTCCGCTTAATCAATCTGTGATTGCAGGGTAAGGTTAAAAGATCAAAGGTCGTGCGGATTCTGGATAGTGGCTGTTCTAGACACATGACAGGTGAAGAGTCCCTGCTTACAGAGGTGGTTAAGAAGACCGGCCCGATTGTAACTTTTGGAGATGACAACAAAGGATTCACTGCGGGATATGGTAAATTGAAAATTGGGAATATCATCATTGAAAACATCTCTCTTGTTGAAGGATTAAAGCACAATCTTCTAAGTATCAGTCAGTTCTGTGATAAATGCTACAATGTAGATTTCAGAAAGGACAAGTGCTTGATCTCCAACAGGAAGGATGAGAAGCTTGCTCTACTGGGAGTAAGAAAAGGAAATTTGTTTATAGCTGACTTAAGTTCTACCAGTGAAGGAGAAGTTACATGTTTCTACAGTAAGGCATCTTCAGAACAATGTTGGCTATGGCATAAGAAGCTCTCACATTTGAACTTCAAAACTATGAACTCTTTGGTAAAGAGAGAGTTAGTGAGAGGGTTTCCCCTGATGGAATTCAATCAGGAGGGACTATGTGAAGCATGTGAAAAGGGGAAGTCAAAGAAAGCATCACATAGAAGCAAAGGAATGACAAGCATTGTTGAACCATTATAGCTGATTCATATGGATTTATTTGGTTCAGTCAATGTTATGTCACTTTCAAGAAAAAGATATGCATTGGTGATGGTGGATGACTACTCCAAGTACACGTGGGTGTTGTTCTTACAATCAAAGGATGAAGCAACACAACTAATCATTGATCACATCAAGAAGATAGAAGTGGAAGCTAAGCTACATGTGCGGACAATCAGATCAGACAATGGAACTGAATTCAAGAATGCAGTTCTTAATGATTTCTGCTCAGAGAAAGGAATATCAAGATAGTATTCAGCACCAAGAACTCCTCAACAGAATGGAGTAGTGGAAAGGAAGAACAGGACCTTGGTTGAAGCAGCAAGGACTATGTTAAATGAATCAAAACTTCCCACTTACTTTTGGGCTGAAGAAGTGAATACAGCTTGCTACACTCAGAATCAAACCCTGATCAACAAAGATCATGAAAAGACTCCGTATGAGTTAATGGCCAACAAGAAACCAACACTGAAGTACTTTCATGTGTTTGGTGCAAAGTGCTTTGTACTTAAAGATGGACAACATCTAGGCAAGTTTGATGCCAAAGCAGATGAAGGCATTTTTCTGGGCTATTCTCTGGAATCTAAGGCTTACAGGGTGTACATGATTGAAGATAAGAAGGTGTTGGAAAGCTTTAATGTAACATTTGACGACACCAAAAGACCAGGCCGGCAAACTAGAGAGAACTCTGAATCCTTGGTATTTGAAAATCTATCAGGAGATCTCTCTAACAATGAAGAAGAACCTAAAGTTGTTACAGTTATTAATAATAATGATAATGATAATGATTCTGGACCAAGTGGTGATAGTGGTGGAAATACTCAAACTACTACTGGATCCACTACTCAATCAACAGGGTCAACAGATCAAACCGTCAATAACTCAGGGGGAGCAGAAGAAGGATCGACTAGTCACACTCCACAACATCTAGAACAATGAGAATCATCAAGATCGCATCTGCCAAGACAAAGGGTATGGAATAGAGATCATCCCTTTCACTTGATCATTGGTGATCCAGATTCAGGAGTGAGAACTAGGAGGACATCACAAAATGAATGTCACTATTCTGGGTTTCTTTCAGAAACAGAACCTAAGAAAGTTGAAGATGCCCTAGATGATCCAGATTGGGTGATTGCAATACAAGAGGAACTCAATCAGTTTGAAAGGCAGAAAGTTTGGAAGTTGGTACCCAGGCCTAAAGGAAAATCTGTTATTGGAACAAGATGGGCATTCAGAAATAAGTTGGACGAAGATGGCATTATAACGAGAAACAAAGCCAGACTGGTTGCTAAAGGTTACTCTCAAGAAAAGGGTATAGATTATGATGAAACCTATGCACCAGTAGCAAGACTTGAGGCCATCAGAATGTTTCTGGGATTCGCAACACATTCTAATTACAAGGTATATCAAATGGATGTGAAGAGTGCTTTTCTGAACGGGGAGTTAGAAGAAGAAGTGTATGTGGAACAACCTCCAGGGTTTGAGGATTCAAAACTGGCAGACTTTGTGTACTTTCTATTCAAAGCTCTCTATGGACTCAAACAAGCTCCAAGGACATGGTATGACACTCTCTCTGAATTCTTACTTGAAAATGACTTTACAAGAGGTGTCGTAGACAAAACTCTCTTTTACAAAAAGCATAAAAATGATTTGATATTGGTGCAAGTATATGTTAATGACATAATATTTGGTTCTACTAATGATGATCCATGCAAGAGATTTGCTAAGTTAATGCAGAGTCGATATGAAATGAGCATGATGGGTGAATTGTCATTCTTTCTTGGACTCCAAGTGTATCAAAGGCAAGATGGTATATTCATTTGTGAGTCCAAGTACATCAAAGATCTTCTGAAGAAGTATCAAATGGAAGACTCATCTACAGCAAAGACTCCAATGCCAACTACCACTAAGCTTGATAAAGATGAAACTGGTAAGAAGGTTGACATCACAGGCTACAGAGGTATGATAGGCTCCTTTCTATATCTCACTGCAAGTAGACCAGATATAATGTTTGCAACATGCTTGTGTGCTAGGTTTCAGTCTGATCCTAAAGAATCTCATCTAATAGTTGTTAAGCGAATATTTAGATATCTTAAGGGGACCCCAAATCTTGGAATTTGGTACCCTAAAGATACAAGATTTGATCTTATTGGATATACAGACTCAGATTTTGCAGGTTGTAAGATTGATCGGAAGTGTACTTCAGGAAGCTGTCAGTTTCTTGGAAGGTTAGTTTCCTGGTATAGTAAGAAGCAGCATTCAGTGTCCACATCAACAGTTGAGGCAGAATACATTGTTGCTGGTAGCTGCTGTGCTCAGCTCTTGTGGATGAGAAACCAACTCCGTGACTATGGGCTTTTGTTGACAAAGATTCCAATATTTTGCGACAACACAAGTGCCATAGCAATCTCCAACAACCCAGTGCAAAACTCGAGGACGAAGCACATCGACATCAGGTATCATTTTATCTGAGAGCATGTCATGAATGGAACTGTGGAGTTACACTTTGTACCCACAGAGGAACAAATTGTAGACATCTTCACTAAACCGCTTGATGAATCCACTTTTTCTAAGTTGGTTGGTGAACTTGGGATGTTAAATCTTTCTAATTGATTTTGATTAGAAGTCAGTAACTTCAAGATAGTCCTAGTGAATACATGAGTTTAAGAATTTTCATATCCTTAGGACTCGTGAATTTATTTTCTGGAGCAATTCTCGTAGTTAGGATTATTGTACTAATTTTATGTCATAATTATGGATGATATATCTTCTGGCATTTAATTGGTTATTAATTCCAAAATTATTTAGGTGCTAATATTTGTTCTAAATATTTAAGCATCTATTTAATTCGAATTAATTTGCTTTGTTTTAAACATTGTAGATTAATGCAGCATAATTTATTAGATTTTAATTGGTTAATATCATTTGATGATATTTAGTCGATTTTATTCTAAGAAAATTGTGAATTTTCTGTTAACATTGATTTTGGTAAATTTGAAAAAGTTTATTCAAATTTAAAGTTGACAGAAAAACAAAGGTTTGATTTTTAAAACAAGAACAGGTTTAGAATCAGAAGCAAAAACCATCGAATTTAGAAAATTCGATAGTTTTTCTAAGTACTAAATGAAAACCATCGAAGTCAAATTCGATAGTTTTTAGAAGGGAAAAGAAAAACCATCGAAAACATGTTTCGATAGTTTTTGAAATTAATTTGAAAAATATATCGAAGTGAATTTAATTCATGTTATATTAAAATTCTCGATAGTTTTTCTAAAAATAGTTCGATAATTTTTGGTTTAAAACAGGAAAAGGTTTCGATATTTTTTCAGAAGTCTATTTAAATTCCAGATTTTAAACACTTCGATAGTTTTTGAAAAACTATTGAAGTGCTTTTGACTTTATTACCCCTCTGAAAAACCTATCGAAGGTTCAAATAAA
Source organism: Heracleum sosnowskyi (assembly GCA_030848705.1). Classification (NCBI taxonomy): domain Eukaryota; kingdom Viridiplantae; phylum Streptophyta; class Magnoliopsida; order Apiales; family Apiaceae; genus Heracleum; species Heracleum sosnowskyi. The sequence continues at coordinate 87,602,103 of CM061236.1, read as the reverse complement.
AACCATCGAACAAGAAATGACAAGTTTACCCCTGACAATTTCAACAAGTATAAATAACTGCCTTAGTAATTTTTTCTTCACTTTTTCACAGATCTAAGAAAGCAAAAGGCCGGTTATAATACTTACAATATATACACAGCCAAGAACAAAACCATACTCGATAGTTTCTTGATCTAATTACTGATTTTTAACCTTCAACAATCCATTTTACTTGCAGTCACTTTATTTTAACCGTGTAATCACTGTGTATTTGTGTTCTGTTGAGTTTCTAATTGGTTTAAGGACAAAACCATTGAGAAAGAGAGTTGAACTTTGAATACTTTGTAGTATTGGGCGAAGAAGTGCTATTAAGACAATTCAAAACCATTTGAATATCCTGTTGGTTAATCAATAGGTTTCTTAAGGTTTAATTTTACTTGGAAATTATCAATTTATATTAAGAGTTCTAAGATTAGGAAATTGTTTTTGGTTAAGGTGTTTAGTTCGAAAAAAAAGGGGGTATTTTGTTAAAAGTTAGATTAATTATAAATAATTAATTGAAAAATTAGTTTTGGTTTAAATTTAATTTTCTGGAAATTTGAAAAATAATGGCCGGAGAATTTATCGTAACAAAGACTAACCATGTCTCGTTTCAGAATGTGCAATCCATTACGAACTTACAGTTTCGTGCATGGGCACAATTTCTGAACACACGTTCATTAGTGGCATATGCTCTGAGTACTCCTGTGGTCCTTTGCATCGATCAATTGACTGCGTTGTACACATCCGCCACTGACACATCTGAGAACAATGTAAGTGCCTTCAGTTTTGTTGTGCCAGGGGGCAGAACAATAAGGGTGACGGAACATGACGTTAATAGGGTTTTACATTTTCTAACAGAAAACCTTGTTCCGGATCCCACAATTGAGGAAATACATGCTTTCTTCACTCTCATAAGAAGTCAACAACCAAACTTCTTTGTGGGAGAGTTCCTAAAGCATTACTTGACCAAGTCATGGAATTTTTTCTTCCACACTTTAATCCATGTTTTTACTACTAAGCTGACAAATCTGCATGGTATTCCCTTATTTCTTCAGAAAATAGGATTTTCCATTGCTAACAATAGGCATATAAACATAGGAAAATTGGTGATTGATCAGATTATTCTGTGCATGGGACCACTGGATGAAAGAACATGCATAGATGATGTGCTTTGTTTCTATCCTAGGTTCCTACAGCTAATTCTTAATGATGTGTTAACAGACGATGAACGGAAGACATTTGAAGGTGAGGAAACCATGGAGTGCATGAAGATGAAGAGCAATGCAATAACCGCTCTGATAAGAAAGAATCATCTTCCAGGGGTACCCACTATTCTAACTGAATATCTAAGAACGGTGCCCCTACCACTTCTACCCCCAGGGGAACAGGTAAACGAAGGTAATATCCCTGAACCTGTACTGGCTCCTGAACCACAACCAATGGACGTTGATCCAGAGCCCTCAGCGGCCATTCCTGACCAAGAGGTTGCAAACCCACAATCTCTAACCACGGTCATAGAGCCTTTGGAAGAGCCAAATGAAACCGTAAATGAACCTCCTTCCCCTACTATACCCATCATACAGACATCCATGAGTGTAGAGGGAGATAGTGCCAAAGCAGCACCACATAAGGAGATACACCCTTCATCAGCAGCGCTGCCTTCCTCTAAAAGGAGAAGAATAGAAAATGAGGCAACTGTTGAAACTTCATTTCAATCATCCAAAGCGCCCTTTATTGATTTTTCTGATGCTGATTGGGCTACATTAACCAAAGCTATATCTGAACCAATAGCTCAATCAAGCAAGGAGAAGCAACTGGTGTTCCGACCATATTACGGTCAGGTTCACTGGTTGAAGGTTCTAAGAACCAAGAGTCTTCACAGACGTCGAGAGAAGGTTCTGACCCAAATGCAAAAGATAAAGGGTCATTGCCTAGCTCCCCAGATGGAACATATCTGGATCCTGCGGGTAAAGGGTCTGACGTAGGTGTAGATCGGCAACTCGGTGACAATGAATCAATTTCAATTGAGGAGTTAACTGAGGAAAAGTCTTCACAGACTTTAGAGGGAGTTTCAGGATCTCTCCTGTTAATAGAGCCTGATTCTAGCCTCCTAGAGATTCAAACTCTAGATCCTTCTAAGGATACATCATCTACGGATGATCAGCAACTTGGTTTATTCAAGGACGGGGACTTGCGAAGCCCCATTGCACCACCGGTGACCTCCTTAAGGATGGCTACGGTGTTTTCTGATGTAGGTACAAAGAGCAATAAGGGAATGAGTGAAACCCAAACACATACACCTGGCCTGAGTGAGAAAGGAAAAATGAGTGAAACACCAACAGAAACGTTGAGTGCACACCCAGAGCCAAATGTGAGGAGTGACACCCTAACCCTACCACATATTGATGATTTGCTACTACCTACTGAAAGAGAGATACATGTTCAATCCACTCTCAAGGAGATGACGGTTCATGATAAACAAGGAAATCCATTATTCAAGGTTCCACTGAGACCTTCCTTTGACCAAGGGATCTCCTCCGGTCAAGCCAATGCTTCTTTAATGTCTATTCAATAGAAGGTTGACTTGGCTGCAGCTGATTCCAGAAGAACCTACAGGGTCTTAGGCAGTGCATCTGGCACTATAACAGGTACTAAGCAAGCTGTGGACTCCTTGAAGAAGGAAGCAATTGAAGAACTAGTCGACTTGAGAACATATGTCAAAGAGCTGAAGGATGGATTCATGAATGAAGTAAATGCTCTACAACAAGGACAAGAAGCTTTGAAAGAAGACGTTCTGGTTATCCGGGATGGTCAAGCTAGGGTAAAAGATGCAATGAACACCCTGTCAAAAGTGGAGTCTAAGCTTAACCTGAGATTGGATAGAATTGAAAAGACTACCAAATTGAGACTGGATGACATTGACCTGAAGCTAGCTTCCATACATGAGCTGAATAGAGACATTTCTGACTTCATGGAGAATCAAGGTGACGGAATGCAGTCGATCTGGAATATGTTGAGGAACCAACAACCTGGACCATCAAATCAACAACCTGATCCTACTACGAACTTTTATGCTGAGGATAACTTCATCGAGGATTCCTCAACTAAGGGGGAGAAAGTTGGAGAATGGGAGGCAAATGGATAGGGATTATGGGAAACCAATGAAACTATTCCGGTTGAAAACATGCAAGAAGAAGAGAGTGAAGAGGAATTTGAAATCATGCATGAGCATCAACAACAAGAAGAGCATGAGCCATATTATCCAGAGCCTATAGAACATCCTATCTTGGATGATGATATGGAAGAAGAAGCAAATTCTCTGTCACTGGAACAGGAAGCTGCCTTGGAGATATTGAAAGCTGAAAGAGCTGAAAGAGATGCCAAGCAAGCTGAGAAGGAAAGACATCAAGCAGTTCTAAGGAGTGAAAAGCTTAAAAGATTTGTAACAGCCCCAAATCCGGGGTCAGGGATTTAGGGTAGTCACGATCCATGTACTCCTTGCCTTACCTGTATTACTCACACCATTCATAATTCACCTGCTCATGACCCCACAATACATGTCTCACACACACACACACACACAGGTTAGAGTCTCAGAAACGACACAATACAACAACTGCGGAATATATAATTTTTATTACAATACCCAAATGTCTTTTAAATCTATTACTGATACAATTTCTAAGTATTGTTACATTACCAACTTAGCCTTCTGATGCTCACAATCCTCTAATACCATTCATGTCTATACATAAGTTGAATGCCAAAAGCCGTAGCCTGATTCGATTGGTTCGTACTACTCCCGGGATCACTGCTAGAACTGTTTACGGAAACGCCTTGCGAGGTATGTGCCGTCCCATTGGCATCCTGCTTCGCTGCTACATAATATATATAAAATAATAGCAAGAGTGAGCGATAGCTCAGCAAGGTAATGAAAGTATGGCATAATTCTGCCTTTTATTCAACCCAGAAATAAAGCGGGTATACGATAATAATTTGTCAAAATATCTCGATACTGAAATCATTTCCATAATACTCTGCAACTTTCGATATTCATACTATGAACAAAGTTCTAGTATAAAATAAAAGATGAAGTAACAAGATAACTCAGTATATCCTTTTCGTAAAATATCTGCTATATAAAATATAAGCAGACTATCAACATATAACTTAAAAGATGAAGTTATAAGGAAAATTCAAATATCATCTTTCATATCAAACATTTACCTCATATCATAATTTGGAAATAAAGACAGTGCAAAATATTTCCAATCCATTTTCTAAACTCATCTGATTCCATATATCTTTTTCATCAAATCAAATACCTTTTTGTAATCTCATATGCTTTCTTATAAACTCATATGCTTGTATAAACTTGAATAAGCTTGTGTAAACTTTCTTTCTCTGAAAACTTGCATAAACTTTCCTTCTCTGAAAACTTGCATAAAACATGTTCTTTCATGGATGATGAACTGTAGATGGAGATTCTAGGCGCCGAGGATACCCCTACGATGATCAGTCGCAAGCTGTATCCCCCTGGTCTTTTTCTACGTAGAAGGGAAGAGTAATCAGTCTCACACCGACTTACCTCCCCGCCTTCGGTTGTAGGTAGGAAGAACAGACCCGTTTCACCAGTCCGTCGGCCTGTTACTCTCCTCTTATCCTACGGTCGGGCACTTATTGATAAACTAAGGGAAGAACAGACCCGTTTCACCAGTCCGTCGGCCTTATTGTAATTCCCTTAGGGGACCGGCGCTACTCAGTCCCTTACATATTCTCCAAGTTCGAGTAAATCCATAAAACTGAAACATAAAGTCCCTTTCCCTTTTTCCCCAAGTATACAACTCCACAAAGTAGTCATATCTGGTTGGAAAGGAAAATTCACCCATATTTCCCAAGCTGACGCTTGTTAATGGATACAACTGATTCCACTGATCTTGCTCCTCGAGTCTTGAGGAAGTAATCAAAATCATTTTGATGGTAGCATACGAAGCTGTTAAATTAATAGTTTCAAAAAGATTTAGGACCGGGCAGTCCACTTGAAACAAACATAAAAACTTGAGAAAGTTTCCATGAGTCTTTGTAGTTTGAGCGAACATTTAAGTCTTTCCGAATATAGACTTAAAAGGGAAATAGATTTGGGAACCTTCTCTAATTATATTTATAATAAAACTTTATTAGTTATCTAGGGTTAAAGAATAGTTTTCACAAAATACTTCCTTAAGAAGTAGGGCTTTAAATAATTAATGAAAACTATATTTAATAAAGGATATTTATTTAGAAGTAATTCCCAAATACTTTCTTAAGAAAAGGATGGATAAAATAATAATAATAATATAACCCTAGATAACAACTGATAGCATTCCCAGTCCGTAGAATAAATACAGAGTATATACCCCCTACTGAGGGATTTTTCTTAACATATTGGCTTATGAATATTGCCACAACCATTGCTTATAAGTCCAACTTATACTAATAACTTTTACTTAGCATCATAAGTATCGTTTCGAAATCATGAACACATAGCATATATCTCAATATCTTTTATACCATCACATCCATATAAAACGTGAGGTTTGAAAGCATGCATAATATACCATATGCATCATCAGAATATTATAACTTAAAATAAAGCATAGAATGAGAAAACTTGTACGATACTTGGAACAAAGAATATATATATATAGATATATTTTTGAATCAACAAGTATTAAACATTTGAAAATATGCCCACTCTAACAATAGAGTAAGGGTTAGTAAACTTGCCTGATGCTCGAGAAATGATAGGGGTTCGCGACGATGCCGGACAATCTAGACAAAGTCAAAGAAAATGCACGATTAATCCCCTGGATAATCCACTTGTACTCAATGCTTAAACACGTAAGCGAAACACAACCAAGGAATTACTAGCTCGTTATAGGCTCATACTAAGTCCACGTTTAGTCGACAATTACTTAAATCGTAGGTTTAGTCCGAAATCGATCCTCGAATACAAGTTATACTTAACCATTTACAACATTGGTTTCTAAGTCATGTTCTTAGTGGTTTTCACTTGCGCGACCTCGGCTACAACATTTTTATAAAATCGAAAATTAATCTTTTTAGTCCGAATCTTTTTCGTGAGCCTTCCCAACTGTCTCTAGTATTATTCCTCAAAGTTTCACATTTTAATATGGCTTCTAAGTGGTCCAAATATAGCCTCAAAGTGACTGACCAGAGATGGGTTGTTCCTCCAAACAGCGTTTACTAAAACTCACTTTTCTCTTAAACCGTAAATCGGATTAACATGATCTTTATACCAAAACAACCCTTAAAACAAGACCTACATGTTCATGGTCAGTGTTGTTCAAAAATATTCAAAGAACAGTTCGTAATTCTTGCTCAAAACAGCCTTAAATCAAATGGGCATTACGACGGCTATAATCGTAACGTTTCCCGGTTTTTGTTATGTCAAAACCTCTTAAAACCAAATAAATCCAACAACCCAACAATTTTTACAACATAATCAGTTTATATACTTCAAGAACATATCACCAACATCAACCAACAACAAGTATCCATCAAGATTTAACCATACATACTCCAAATTCCATAAACATGCTTATTCTTGAACATTACTAAAAACTTCACTTAAAATCCAACATAAATCAAAGGGTGGATGAGTGGTATACCTTCCTTGATGCTCTACCAACACTAACCAGTGGTCACAATAACTCAACAAGCCTTAGATACTCCTTACAATGCTTAAACCTTAAGAAACAAAATCAAGAATCATGAAAAGTTACTATTCATCATCACTTTGTAAAATCCATATAAAATCGAAAAACAAGAGTTTGGTTCTCAACTTTTTACCACACCTTCTACTCTTCAAGGGATTTCTTTTGAGTCCTATCTCATCACCAGGGGATGCTTGAAGCTCGACTTATTGGCTTTCTAAGGTGAGGGGTCGAAACTGGAAAAGACAGGACAGTTTCTGTTCTCCGACTTGGGGAAGGGATTTGACTAGGCTACACTCCTTTGTTGGCCATGAAATAAGTTGTTCCTTGTAATTACTCCCTCACTGTCAGTCTTGTTTCTGAAAACCCACTTTGTACCAACAACAGATCTGTTTTTGGGTCTTGGTACAAGTGTCCATACTTCATTTCTCTCAAACTCATTCAACTCCTCATGCATTGCTGTTATCCAGTTAGCATCTTGAAGAGCTTCATCCACTTTCTTAGGCTCTGTTTGACATATGAATGCATGAAACAGACATTAATTTGCTGTAGCACTTCTTGTTCTCACACTTGCATCTGGATCTCCAATAATCAGATCAGGTGTATGAGCCTGTGTCCACTTTCTTGCTTTAGGTAAGTGGTTTCTTTCATCATTATTGGATCTTCCCCCTTGATCCATGCTCTCCTGGTTTTCTTGTTGACCATCTGTATTATCTGAGGCTCCCCCTGAATTGGACTGCTCAGTGTTTGAACTTTCAGAGTTTGAGCCAGAGTTTGTGTTCAATTCTTCAGCTGACTCACTTTCAGAATGTGAGTCATCATGTTGAGGTGTTCCAAAAGTATCTTCTTGCTCCCCCTCAACTGGTTCTCTATTCTGTTCTGTCATAGAAACTTCCTCAGTGTTTACCAGTAGAGGTTTAGAGTATGCGTCAACAGAGTTTGTTGGATAGGCTTCATCAGAGTTTACGTCATCAGAGTTTAGATCTTCATTTTCAAAGCGTAGTTGATCATGATTTTCTTCATCTTCAAGTCCAATTATTTTCTTGTCATCAAATGACACATGTATAGATTCCATGATCACTTTAGTTCTCAGATTGTAAACTCTGAATGCTTTAGTCGACAGTGGATATCCAACAAAAATTCCTTCATCAGCTTTTAAGTCAAACTTGGTCAACTGTTCAGGATGAGTTTTCAACACAAAGCATTTGCACCCAAAAATATGAAAATATTTCAGGTTTGGTTTCTTTTTCTTCACCATTTCATATGGTGTTTTCCCATGCCTGTTGATCAGTGTAGCATTTTGAGTAAAACAAGCAGTTTGAACAGCTTCTGCCCAGAAATAAGTTGGCAATTTTGCTTCATCAAGCATTGTTCTGGCAGCTTCGATTAAAGTTCTGTTCTTTCTTTCAACTACACCATTCTGCTGTGGAGTCCCTGGTGCAGAAAATTCTTGCTTCACTCCTCTTTCCTTGCAAAATTCTTCCATTGTTGCATTTCTGAATTCAGTACCATTATCACTCCTGATAATTTTCACTTTATACTGTGATCCTTTGTCCAGTAGCTTTACATGTTCCATCAGAGTTAAAGCAGTTTCATCCTTCTTTGCTAGAAAGTACACCCAGGTGTATCTAGTGTACTCATCAACAATGACTAAAGAATATTTCTTTCTGCCAAGAGACATTACATTCACTGGACCAAATAGATGAACATGAAGAAGATGATAAGGATCCACAACTGAAGATTCAGACTTACTCTTGAAAGATGACTTCCTTTGCTTGGCTTTTTGACAAGAATCACACAGACCATCTAAGCTGAGTATAGATTTTGGAAGTCCCCTTACAAGATCTTTTCGAATCAACTCATTGATGTTGTTCAGATTTAGATGAGAGAGTTTCTTATGCCATTTCCAGCTCTCTTCGTTAGACATCTTTGCAGACAGACACACAGTTTTTCCTTTAGAGTTTGTTACCAAACTTGCTTCACAGATATTATTACGTCTGTGTCCAACTAAAACAACTTTCCCTGTAGATTTGCTAACAACCTTACAGTATCCAGGTTGAAAATCTACATGATAACCTCTGTCACAGATTTGACTCACAGATAGCAGATCATGCTTGAGTCCTGGGACAAGAGCTACATTTGTGATGATGACACTTCCAAGATTGATATTGCCATATCCCAGAGTACGTCCTATGTTGCCATCTCCATAGGAAACTTTTGGGCCAGCCTTCTCCTCATAATCTGATAGCAGGGCTTTATTTCCAGTCATGTGCCCTGAACATCCACTGTCCAAGACTAGGGTGCTCTCCCTTATGCCCTTGTTTTCAGATGATTCAGATTCATCATTCACAGTTGCCATGAGAGCATAGTTGACTCCCTCATCTGAGTCTGAAGTGTCTGCCCAGTCTCTCCCTTTAGTGATGAGTGCTTTTTCAGATTTTCCTTTCTTGCACTCTGGAGCATAGTGACCCATCTCTTTACACTTGTAGTACTGGATCTCAGACTTGTCTTTCTTCCCAGATTTGGTATCCCTTCCTTCAGACTTTCTTAAACTCTTCCTTTCAGAGTTTGAATCTCTCCTAGAGAATCTCTTTCCTTTCTTGAAGTTCTTGAAACCCATCTTCTTGAAGGTCTTCACCATCAAAGCAGCCATTTGCATCATCTGTTCTTCATCATCCTCGGATTCAGATGATTCAACAGTGTTTGAGTCATCATCAGTGTTTGATGACTCACTTTCAGAGTTTATGACCAAAGCCTTTCCCTTAGCTTTCTTCTTTGATGTCTCTTTCTTAAGAAGCTTTTCTTCAACTTTAAGAGCAACAGATTTTGTCTTCTTACCAGATCTTCTGTTTCTTTGTTCTATCTCAAGTTCATGAGTTTTAAGCAACCCATAGATTTCATCAAGTTCTGTATCTGCAAGATCATAATTATCTCTTATTGTTGATGCCTTTAAATCCTATCTTTCAGATAGAGATAGAAGAAACTTGAGATTAGTCTCTTCAAGATCATATTCTTTATCAACCAGAGATAAATCATTCAACAGTTTACAGAATCTGTTATATGTCTCAGTCAAAGTTTCATCAGGTCTCGAGTCAAAGTGTTCATACTCTTGTGTAAGTATAGTTTTCCTGTTCTTCTTTATAGCACTTGTTCCTTGACATCTGACTTCTAAAGCATCCCAAATTTCTTTGGCAGTTTTGCAACCAATAACTCTGTTAGACATGACATTATCTAAGGCACTATGGAGAAGATGTCTAACTTTTGCATCCTTTGCAATTGATGAGATGTCTTCAGGAGTCAAATCTTTCCTTTCCTTTGGAACAATCTTTTCTTCTTGACCAGCAACAACAGGAGACAGTTTAGTTGGCTTATGAGGACCATCATTGATTCTATCAAGGTACTCTGGATCTGTGGCTTCCAGAAACATGGTCATCTTTACCTTCCGTATTGGATATTCTGCTGGTCTGCGAATTGGAACCCTAATCGTCTCATATCGACTCACAAAAGTTGGTTGAACCTTTTCGTTATTAGAACCTGCTTGGATATTTTCAGCCATGATTATACTTGTGTTTGGATCAAAATAAAACTGTATATATTAAACAGCCCAAGCTCTGATACCAATTGTTAGGCCGAATATACAATATATAATCAAGTATATGTATGAGAATAACGATAAGAACACTGTTTATGAATAATAAACTGTATGGAATTAATAACTCCTCTCTCGGTGATGTAAAATATCACAGAGAGCTGCTAGGTTACAAGAATAATATTTCACGTATTCGCATCCCTTTTAGGGTTAACCTATCTGTGTTTATATAGTACACAACTACATACAATCTTTAATTGATATTCCTATAAATCAGCTATACAATTAATATCAATTAAGAATTTCTTCTGTCTTCTGTTCCGTTTCCGTAGCCATCACGATAACTCTTTGCTTATATCCTTCTTCAAAGTATATCACTTCTAGAATCTTCATTGAGTATAACACCGACGGCTAAGCAAACTCCGACTGTCAGAGTTTAACAAACTCTGACCAGTCTTCCAGCTAAACTCTGATAGTTTCCTGATACTTTAAACACTGATAAACAAAGATCAGCAATTATATCTAACAGGTTAGATTCATGACGAATGACTTGTTCAGAATCTGCTATCTGACGGAGGACAAACTGAAGGATTATCCAAGTAACTATCTGATATCAGTGGAGAAGTATCTTAGATCCACTGGATTCATATCAACGGAGAAGGACAAAGCAACAGACACTCTGAGAAGATTTCTAATGAAGAATGTTCCTTACTATAGGAAGAGAGTGGAGAGAGGATTGGAAGTGCATCCCAGACTACCAAACATGCCAAAGCTAAACAAGAAAGATGTTAACATTGCATGGTTGTGGGCTGGAGTGGGACAAGAGGTTGAATACATTGGAAGACACATCAAAGGAGCAATCCTAAAACCTGGAGAACCACTGCACTATCCTTCCGTGATTGATTATCAAGCTGCTAACTCCAATCTTGTGATTGAAGAAGGTGATATTGAGATGGACTAAAGAACAGAAGCAAAGAACAAAAGAACTATCAGCTCAGTCTAGAGGAACAACTTCAATGTATAAAGTTTTAATGCTTTTTTGAATTATGAAATCTTGAAATGTATATATCTCATCCAGAATGCATTTAATATTATCAAGCTGTCTTACTTTAATTAGTTTCATGTTTCCTTAGTTAGTTGAGTTATCCTCGAGGTATTTGCTTCTCGAACTCTATACAATCAAATAGGGGGAGATTGTAAAGCATAATGTAACATAAGATGTAACAGAGATAACTACAACACAACAAAGGACAAGACAGACAATAATATTAACAGAAGCACAGGAATCCAGAATCAAAGAAGAAAAGGTAAACTAAAAAAATCAAAATATGGTATGTATTCTTGAAGTCCGTAAACAGGTCACGGAAAGAAGTTCATGAAAATGTTCAAGCCTCAGTGACAATTAAAGAAACAAGACTTTCAAGACTACAGAAGTATGTGAATGATTTAGGGTTAGTACCACAGGACTCCAGTGATTTATTTGAAGCAACCAGAAGGACAAAGGACTAATCAGCAGCATTGAATTGAAGACATAGAAGAATTGATCAAGTGTTTTTCATCTGTGAACCAGACCAGTTGCACCAGTTGGCGGCACTTAAAAAGATCAAGTTATTTTATCGTCTCAGAAGAAATTGATTTAGTCTATTACTAAACACCCTGAAGCTCAGAAGTTTTTCTGAAAGATCAAGGACAAGAAAATAGTTCGATGGTTTTTCATTTATGAAAACCATCGAATGTGAATCAAAGAAAACAATAAGAAAACTAATGTAAGTTAAAGTTTCATTCGATAGTTTTATTAAAAAACCATCGAATGAAATATTAACTTTAAACATTCGATAGTTTTCCAAATTGAAGAGCAGGTGAGAAGTGATGTGTTTGACAGGTTGATGAAGATCCAACGGCCAAGATTAATTCATTACTTTTGGTTCGATAGATTTTCAAAAGAAGTCTACAATTAATACAGAGAGAAGAGTGTGTCTTCTTCAGTTGATAGGAAGAACACAAAGACATTTACGAAGAGAGAGATTGGGCCAGAGAAAATTATCAGAGAAATTAATAGTGCTCAGAATTCTATCATTGTATTGAATTTGTGTAACCTTGAACTCATTGAAGCTAATCTACGGATTAGAATTGTAGCACTCCTCGAGGTTTATATTTATAAAACGATATATTCCCCGATTCGTGTTTTGATTTGGTGCATTTGATTTCGTTGTAGAACTGAATGATTAATCCGCGAACGAAATTAAATAATTTGTGAGTATCGTATTCAACCCCCCCCTTCTACGATACTTTGGACCTAACAATGATAATGATCATAGTGGTGGTGGTGGAATCATTGGTAACAATGGAGATACCACTAACACTGGAGAAGAATCACCAAGACCACCTGGAAACAACTCAGGGGGAGATAATGAAGGGTTAACTAGTCATTCACAACATCATAATGAATTTCAAGGCGAATCATCAAGATCAAATCTTCCGAGACAAACAGTTTGGAATAGAGCTCATCCTTTTGAGTTGATTACTGGTGATCCAGATGTTGGAGTTAGAACTAGAAGTGCTACTCATAATGAATGTCATTATTCAGGGTTTCTTTCTGAAATGGAACCAAAGAAGATTGAGGAAGCACTGACGGATCCTGATTGGGTGATTGCAATGCAAGATGAACTCAATCAATTTGAACAACAACAAGTTTCGAAGCTGGTACCTAGACCAAAGAACAAGAAAGTAGTTGGTACTCAATGGGTATTCAGAAACAAATTAGATGAAGATGGCATAGTAACAAGAAACAAAGCAACACATGCATTGATTATGATGAAACCTATACACCAGTGGCAAGGCTTGAGGCCATCAAGATGTTCTTAGCATTTGTAGCATACTCAAATTTTAAAGTATATCAAATGGATGTTAAGAGTGCATTCCTCAATGGTGAGCTAGATGAAGAGGTATATGTAGAACAGCCCCTGGCTTTGAAAATCAAGATTTGTTGGACTTTGTCTACTACCTGTTCAAGGCCATCTATGGTCTCAAACAAGCCCCGAGAAAATGGTATGACACTCTTTCTGGTTTTCTACTTGAAAATGGTTTTGCTAGAGGTGTCATAGACAAAATTCTCATTTCTAAAAAGATAAAGATGATATGATTTTTGTCCAAGTCTATGTGGATGACATCATATTTGGGTCTACTAATGATAATCTCTACAAGAGATTTGCTAAGCTATTGCAGAGTAATTTTGAGATGAGTCTGATGGGAGAGCTGAAATTCTTTCTTGGATTATAAGTAAATCAAAGGATAGATGGTTTATTTATTTTTCAATCTAAGTATCTCAAAGAACTTGTCAAGAAATATCACATGGAGGATTCAACATCAACAAGAACTCCATCATCTACAGCTATCAAGCTTGGAGCTTGTGAAAATTCTATAAAGGTAGATGTTACAAGCTACAGAGGTATGATTGGCTCATTATTGTATCTTAATGCAAGTAGACCTGATATTATGTATGCTACATGCTTATGTGCAAGGTTCCAAGCGGGTCCTAGAGATTTACATCTCGTTGCTGTAAAAAGAATCTTGAGATATCTTAAGGGTACACCTAACCTAGGTATCTGGTACCCTAAAGAATCTGGTTTTAACCTTGTTGGATATACAGATTCAGATTATGCAGGTAGTGTTATTGATAGGAAAAACACCTCTGGGAGTTGTCAATTCCTAGGTAGTAGATTGATTTCCTGGTACAGCAAGAAACAACAAACAGTTTCCAATTCAATAGCTGAAGCTGAATAAATTGTTGCTGGAAGCTGTTGTGCTCAAATATTATGGATAAGGAAAGTGATGATAGTAAATCCATGTCAGGGTATGTGTTTACCCTAAATGGTGGAGCTGTTAGTTGGAGGAGTTCCAAACAACCCACAACGGCCACAACGGTTGACTCCACAGCGGAAGCAGAATATATAGCTGCAAGTGAAGCTGTAAAAGAAACTATTTGGATGAAGAAATTTGTTTATGAGTTGGGAGTTGTTCCTAGTATAGAAGAGCCCATAGTGTTGTATTGTGACAACAATGCGGCGATAACGCAAGCTAAGGAACCAAGGTCTCATAAGTATTCCAAGCATGTATTGCGGCGCTTTCATCTAATTAGGGAGATTGTTGAAAGAGGAGATGTCAATGTCGAGAGAGTTGACTCACATAACAACATAGCAGACCCATTAACAAAGCCACTTTCTCAAAGTCACTTTGATCGTCATAAAGAAACGATGGGCATTATATACCAAAGTGATTGGCTTTAGTACAAGTGGGAGATTAAAAAGTAAAGTGTCCTAAGTCCAATCATGTATGATGAGTTAGGAAGAACTTTCTTGTAATCTATTTGATTTCGTTATATTAATAAAAGACTTTTTTGTTTTTATTACGGGCTTTATCTATTTAAGTGTTTAAATAAGATGATCCATAGTTTAGAGTAATGCTTTTAGAATTATAATGAGATTATAATAATGAGATCTAAAATATGATAACCCTAAACTTAAATAGTTCCTGATCATAGGATAACTAATTGGTAGTTAGTTAATCCGCAAAGATCGGTACATACTATGCTTGCTTCATTATGAAGGATGTCTGTTCTCATAGACATTTGTGTGATGACACTATAGCTAGTATGTAGGTGCTTATTACGAATAAGTTCACTGAACATGACTCAATCAGTTGAACAACTAATGGAGTTCACTCATGTGTCAGTAGTTGTTCATATAGTGATGGTTGTACAAGTGTCCTTAGACTTGAGATCATCATAGTCATCTTGTGCACACTGCACTATACTTTGGTTTAGCTCTTAGTCTTGAGGGACAATAATAAGTGCTCTTCTGGGTATAGGAATTTGTACACGAAGATAGTGAATGATCAATAAAGGATCTGCCCCTTTCAGTGAAGGAAGAGAATGTCCTATGCTATTCCATTTATGCTAGTTCAGGAATCTCTGGCCAGAGTGAATGAAATTAGAAAGAAGTTTCTAATTTGCATTAATCGGAACTAGACATAGTGAATAGGAAAGCATATGATTAAATTAGATAGGCTTGACACGAGATCCATGCCTTGTATTTAATCGGGACATTGCAGGGTAGAAGGAATTGATTGTACGGTAACTATTCACTGAATAGGTTCTTAGTATTCTAAGCAGTGAATTCATATTATCCGGATAGTCGCGATATGCTGAGAAGTATCCCTCACGATGTAGAATAAATATGATTAATTTATTTATCGTATTTAATGAATTAAAAGAATTCATATAAATAATAATAAAATTGTTTTATTATTATTTGTTTCTACTACCGGCTTAATTTTGAACCTACAGGGTCACACCATAAAAGAGAATGATTTAATGGTGAAGGAATTAATTAATAATGGCTAGTCATTATTTATTTATGAAATAAATACTTGATTAGCATTTTTTATAATCAATTAAATATGATTTAATTTATTATAAATTAATTAAGAAGAGTTCTTAATATTATTAATTAAGAATTTAATTTAAGAAATTAAATTAAGTGAGAGAATTATTTTCTAAAGAGTTTAGAAAAAGAATTAATGATTAAAAAAGGTTTTAATTATTAATTAATTGATTAATAAGATTAATTGATTATAGGGTTAATATAATAATATTTTATAAGATAAATTTTCAGCTGAAAAGTATGCCTATAAATATACTATTATAGACCTCTTGCATTGAACAACCTTAATTTTTATAAGAAAGAAAAAGGGAGGCAACCCTAATCTCTCTCTCTCGGTTTTTTCCTTCTCTCTCGTTCGATTCGTTCTCTTGGTGGATACTTGTGGAGTGCTTCACACTTGAGGAGCAGCTGCTAGAGTCTCTCTTCACCATCCTCCATCAATCCAAGGATCGCTTTTGTAAGGTACGAATCGAATCCATTGTTTTTCACGATTCGTATATGCTTTTATATGGGTTTTATTGTTCGATAAATTGTGATACATGCTTCCGCCATGCAATAAATCCCTTCAGAATCCACATTTACTAGGTTAGTTGGTAAATTGGGTATGTTTAATAGTTTTAGTGGTTAATCATGTTTATACTTGTTTTTTTTTGTTAAGTTAATAAGCAATCGGGATTTCTCCCTCTTTCGAAGGCCACTATGACCTTCTAGAGACTAGACTACAGGCTGGACCTCATTGGATCTATTACCTGCCTAGCACTCTTGTACCTCTGAGACGAGATACCAAAGAAATCCCCTTCGGGGAGATCCCTAATAAGCCTTTTTAACGTCTTTGCTAAGGACCTAAGCCTTTTAACGTCTTTGCTAAGGACCTAAGCCTTTTAAGGTCTTGCTAAGGACCTAAGCCTTGTTTAATTATTAAGCTTCCTTGTTTGAGTATTTTAAAATAATTTATTTTCTCTAAAAATATTTTTCTCAAATTTTTTAGTTAAAATATTAGAGACATCTATTTTTATTGAAAATTTATTAATTTTAGTATATTTGAATAACTTGTACAATTTTTGTAAAATATTATTTGCATTTTTCTGTAATTTTCTGCATTTTAGTGTAATTAGTTGCATTTTTCTGTAATTTATTTGCATTTTATTGTAATTATTCGAATTATTGTTTTAGTCTTATTGTTTTTGTTCTGAAAAGACTATCGAATAGTCTTGCTAATAGTTTTTATAAATTACTAATTATTTTTCTTTTGTTAATAGTCTTACGGTATTTTTGTACTAGTAAGACTACCGGTAAGACTATCGAATAGTCTTGCCGATAGTATTTGTAGATATTATATATTCCTTTTTATTTATTTCTTTTAATTGTCTTATTAATAGTCTTGCTATTAGTTTTGAACTAATAAGACTATCGGTAACACTATCCATAGTCTTACCGAAAGTCTTTTTAGTTTATTATATATATTTTTTATATATTTATATATTATTCTTTTAGTTTTAATAGTATTTTGTACTAGTAAGACTATCGGTAAGACTATCCAATAGTCTTATTGATTGTCTTGCTAGTATTAATTATATATATATATATATATATATTTTTTTTTTGTTTTTCTCTAAGACTATATGTTAGTCTTACAAGCTCGAGTGTTTAATTAGCTTCTTTTTCCCTCTATCGATTATACATACATTATACACGAACTGCTGCCCTTTTTTTTTTTTGATTTCTGATTCAATTCTCTAGTGTTTCTGATTCTGAGAACATCCTGTTATAGATCTTATCACAAGTGTTTTTTTGATTCATTAAAATCGAAGTTTCACTAAAGTTTTAAGATTGGTTTTTTTTAATCCGTTTGTATTTTTCATCGTTTTGAATCACTAGTTTTGTATTTGGGTTAACTAAAAATAGACTGTCATTCGTGTTGGTGTAAGGATCATTATACGAAAATATAATTAATTTTGGTGAAGTTTTGATTTTTCGGATTTTTAATTAATTTTTAATTAATTTTTAATCCTTAAAATTTGAATTAGTTTTATTAATTGAATTTTGTTCTTATTTTCTAAAAATGGCTTTTGAGATTGTCAAAAACAATTTTCTTGGGTATTTTGATCCCCTAAAATGTCATGTTGAACGTTTTAGGCCGTGGATTCGGTTTTTAAATGAGCGTTCTTGTGTCCGACATGCTATTTGACTAAATTCTGATTTAAAATATGAACCTTTAAGATTACTGTGTTCTTCTGTTTTTGTGTCCATTGATTTATCTTCTTTCACATTCCCTATTGCTAACACACCCTACACAGTTAATGAAAATGTTCTTTGTGACATGTTTTACATCTTCCCAGGGATGATTTTGTTAATCTACCTTCTCATGTTGACCTAACTCAATTTTTCACCAACATTAATTATCAAGGTCCAGTAGATTTAACAAAACTTTCCAAAAGCAACTTAGTTAGTGAGTGGGATGTGTTCTTTGACACCTTGGCCAAAGTGTTCAGTAACTGCACTAAAACCAATTTTCATAATTTTCCTTCCCTTCTCCCGTACATTGGTTTTGAAGTTGCTAATGATCTTAAAATCAATTTTGGTCGTCTTGCCTGGAATCAAGTAGTCAGAAGAGTTTTAGTTGCTAAGAGTGATCACACTAGTGGTAGAAATGTCAAATGTTTATATCCTCGTTTTCTCACTCTAATCATTAACCATGTACTTTCTGATGATCATAAAGAGTTGTTTAGACTTTGTGGTCATGATAATTGTAGTAACCCGAATTTTCAGGGTTTATTAATATTATTATTTAAATATTTTATTGTTTTTCTTAAAAGAGGATGAATGGTATTATGTGTATTTTATTATCTAAAATATTGTGAAAGCTGATTATTTTATTGACATTGTCAAATTGAGTTGTTTTAGAATTTTGGGGATCGAACCGGCATTTTAGTTGTGCCAAAATTTTATCCGATATTTTATTCGGGTTCAAAGTTTTATTTTGTTTAAATTATAAAAATATTCCAAAATTTAGTATTTTTACATTTTTGGAAGATTTAGAATATTTGGAAATTTTTGGTATCAAAGCGGTATTTGATTAGTACCAAAATTTTACCCAGTATCTTATCTGTGCCCCATTGGTATTTGGGTGAGTTATGAAAGTATTCAAAAATTCAATATTTTTACAATTCTATAAAATCCGGGCTTTATAAAAAAATTTTGCATAATTATTTCAATTCTTGGAGTAAATAAAATTTTTATATTTATCCGCTAATTGAGTAGAAGTTATAATTTCATACTAAAAATATTTTAGTGATTGGGAATTATTTTTATATTATCGAGTATATTTTTTTTAGAATTTTCGTTCGTTAAAGATCGTTCACTACAAGATTATTTGGTGTTAGATGGGGTAATTGTGTTATTATCTACCCCACCTAACCTTACCTTAAACTAATCTAATTACTAAACTACTAACACAAACACACACATGTACGTAAAAGAAAAAGGAAACCACTGCCTCCTCCACCCGGTTCCGGCCGAAAAGGAACGGCCATCTACCACAGTCAAGCCGCAGTCCTTTTCCCCTCGCTGCAAGTAGCTCTATTCGCGATTTTGCGGAGTTTTAAATTAAAAATTTCGGTTCCCGAAGTAGAATCTCGAGCTCCGATTACTGTGGGTATAAAATTCAAACTCAAAATTTGTTAATTCGTTTTTTTATATATATGTTGTGAGGTTCGAAATTATTTATGCAAAAATTCGATTTTAGTTTGCGATTTTAGTTGTTTCGGTAATTGTTCAGAGTTGTTGTAGTTTGTTTATGTATATATGCGAGATTTAATTTTATTTAAGTACCGAGCTTGGTTTTTTGTGGCAATTTTAATTTAGTTTCGTTGATTTCTGAGTTGGGGGAATTTGTTTATAATCGATTATATACGGGTTGAGATGTTTAAATTGTTTAAAGGCATAATTTGATTTTAGTATTATTATGAATTTAGTTTAGTAAGTAATTTTTTTAAAATGGGGAAATTAGTTTATAGCTCAATATTGTACGTGTTAAATGTTGGAGTATATTTAAGTGCTAAAAAATTGATTGTTGATAATAATTTCAGTTTACTTTCGTTTAATTCCGAATTTGGGGATTTTGTTAAAGTTCGATGTTTTGTGGAGTTTATTGTTGATTATTGATTATTGATTACACAGGATATATTTTGTTGGTGTTGTACTGTGTTGTTCGTCTTGTGCCTGGGGCGCAGCATAGTACATGGTATTTTTGTGGATAGTCCTATAAATGAGCGGGTCATGCCGAAATTTTGTAAAATCTATATATATATACATATTACTGGTATTTTATTATTGGTGTCTCAAAGAGTAATTAGATTTGATTATTTTTAATCGGTTTTAGATAATAATGTAATTGATTTAATTGATCAATTAATTGAATTATCAATTGGTGAATTTTGTTAATTAATTATTATTTAATCTCGAATAATTATAAATCAAATTTAATTAATATTTTCAAAATTATTTTATTATTTACCTGACTTGATTAATTGTTTGATTAACTGAATTGATTGATTTTGATTAATTCTATTTAATCTAGTGATAGTCGAATTTAAAGTATGAATGATTGCTTAAATCTTGTATTATATACGTAACTATAAATGTGTGATTAAATGCTATGTGAATTATATGTTGATGAGTTATATTAGTAAGGAAATATATTTTTAAGCTTTACAATTATCGTTTACATTCCATCAACAAATTTGTGATTTGGGAATCTCGAATGTTGAATTATTTGTGTGAACAGGGCTAAATCTGCTTCTGCAACAGCTTGTTTTCAAAAGTTTCTGAACTCGTTACTTGCTCATTTTTAACGAGCCAGTATGATAATAAGTTTGGTATCAAATGGTGGCATATGAACTGATAATTACTATGTGTTTAAATGTTATATCGAGTTGAGTATGTTATTTTATAGTTGTGAGTTCAGGTTGATTAAGTTAAGTTATATGAATATGTTAGTTTGTAATTTGATTCTTGATTGTTGGTATTAGTTTAAAACAGGAGGATTGTTATATAAATAGAGGAAGTGTTGCCGGATTTTCGGCAGGACTACTAAATGATTATTATTTGGCAATTGTATATGATATGATATGTTTATGTGTTAATTGTGTAGCCATTTATTTCTATAATTATAAGAGTTATCGGTTCAATCTCGTGCTATGTGTTACGTGAAGTATATGAAATTATGTGAATTAGTTATTTGACTTTCTACGTGATAAATGTTGTACGTGATTGCTTATTTCTGGATAAAGTAACTACAAGTCAAGGCAGAATTATTTTCTTATATGTTTACGGCAAGTCAAGGCAGAATTATTTTCTTATATGTTTGATGCAAGTAAAGGCAGAATTATTTTCTTATATGTTTACTGCAAGTCAAGGCAGATGAGTGGAGTATTGAAATAAATTATAGATTGATTGTGGATGATTGGGTTAGGATTTTTGGTGTTTTTAAACAGGGCAACGTCCATTTTACGAATAGGTCATGCCCAATTTTCTGTAGAAAATACATTCGCTTAAGTTTATAAACATTTATATTATGTAGAAGTGGACTTTCGAAGACTAAAGTACATCTTATATTTAACTAGTGAATAGTTAGGCGGGCACGATCTCGGTAGTGTAGACTCGTAGCAACCTCATATGCGCCGGAACCAAGAGTTATCAGAATAGAAATTGTGATGACATAAGATAGAAGAAGAATATAATCATATTACTAACTCGTACTCTTTTGTTCGGAGTATTGTAGCAAGATTCATGTTTTACAATTCTTAATTCAAATACATGTTGCATAACCAGTTCCTATTCCTATCCTGTATTTATGGCAACCTATTTAATTATAACTTGGCAGTTTTATTTCAGTTCATAATTCATACCTTGCAGTATCTTGTGTTTGCCAGATTTAATCCTGGTTCCTTATTACTTGGAAACCTGATTAATATGTACTTGTTTTAATCTAACCTGGACTGATAATCTGAATCATACAGTTGAAAGAATTAATTTGAGTTAACCAGGTAGTCGATTGTTCCGACACCTATTTTGAGTACTAGATTGGAATTGAAGTTTTATTTAAAATGAAGGTTTTAAGGACTGCAGACGCCAGTCAGAGTATGAGAATTATTATGTTAGGCCAATGTGGCCTTGGATCCAATTGAGTATTTGGACATACCGTAAGGTATGATTCGGAGTTGTAGTGTGACTGATCATCCACTTTAACTCGTAGTGTCAAATTGAAAATCCAATTCTAATTTAAAGTTTGACATAATTATATTGTTGTTTCTTTTGCCAGTTGAGTTGATTTTTCATACATTGCTATTGTTGCATTATTTTTTATCATGTGCAGTTACTATATACTTGTTGAGCTTCTTTCGCTCACTCTTGCTTATTACCCTTGATATTTCAGTAAAACGAGAGGATGTCTCCGCTCATACTTGCTTATTTCACCTTTTAAACCCTCTAGTGAAAGGTAGATTGACAGTATTTAATTGTATAACTATGGAACGAGAAGAGTCAAGATGACGTTGGGAAGACGAGTTGATGCAGAGCATTGAGATCTAGTGTAAGGTTATTGTATAAAGTTGATTTCTAGTAAATACTATATTGTATAAGATTAGTTTGACTGGTACACTTCTTATCGAAGTTATACTAGTGTTATAGAATTTGTGCAAAGAGAATTGTTGTAAAGGAAGTTAAAGTTTAGTAATTTTGGATTCTTGTTTCTAGCATTATAGCCTAAAAGATCTTGGTAGAGTTGGGGTCGCAGATGTTATATTTGTATTGATTTAATATTTATCAGGTTGTTTAAATTGAGATTTCAGCATAACGACCAAATCCTCTGACCCCGGATTTGGGAGCGTCACAATACTTCTCAAACCACTCATGTTAAATTCTTTGAAAGACTAAACTCCTCTCTTAAATTCCACTCTGTACTAGTAGTCATCACACCCTTCATGACCCAATTCATTCATCTTCCTGCTTTTGGACTGCAAGTTCTTGAGCAACAACCTTCAGTGGATGATTCCACTCCAGCTGTAACTTCAGATGCAATCCCATTACAGGTAGTATATCCTAACTCTGCTTCTGTTTTTGCTGCTGAAACCCAAGTGGTTGATGTTGGAACGTACGATATATAGGACTGCGTTTTATGATATAAATTAAAGAGTTCGAAAAGAAGATTAACCTTAATCGTTACGGCGCAAGCGATTCAATTCCACGTCTTCTACTGAATTCCTTGATTCTCTTTGAGCGAAGTGTGGCCTTCGATCTCCCAAAGTTTCCTCTCCTCAAAGCCTCAAAATTCCAAAACCCTAGCTTCGTGCGGCTGCCCCTAGGTCTCAATTTCGATTTCTGTTGTGTGTCCAGCTTTAAGGAGAACGAGAATATATATATAGGTTTCAGTAGGGATCATGGACAATTAGGTCGGGCCTTCCAATGACATTCCGGGTCAAGCCCAATGTCATTAAATATTAATTCAATCCACTAAAGAATTAATATTTGCACTACCATTTCTAATACCACAATTATTTTATTATTTAATTCGGCTCCTATATTATTTGTTTATTAAATTCTCCATATTTAAGATATCGCATGTCCATTAATTAAATTAATCACTGACAATTAATTTAATTAATATCTTATTTATCCTTGATCATCCACTCAACCTTATAATTATGTCAGAAATTAATCTGCCTACAGGACTTCACATAATTATCTTTATGAGCTTTCAAGAGGACATCATCAACCCGAATTTTATCAGGACATGGATTCCTTCTGTAATTAATATCACACCCTGCATGCAATGTCATTGCTCAATACATAATATTGTAATTAATAATTAATTACATCTTATATGAATCAAAGCATGTGCATTGCATACAAGTGTCAATCACTACATCCGGATTAAGAACCTAAGCAATAATAATATCATAGAATCTTAGTTCTTCTTTATTGTCAGAATAGAAGATCAATTCTAATATTTTGATCTTGTTCAATATACACAAAGTATACAAGTATTATTCAATAGTCAAGATAAACTATTCCCAAATAATACTTCAGTCATTCCAGTGGTTTGTCTAATACCACTTAGACTGTGAACCTTTATTATATTATATACAGACACTGATAACCGA
The DNA here is from genome assembly GCA_030848705.1 of Heracleum sosnowskyi. Classification (NCBI taxonomy): domain Eukaryota; kingdom Viridiplantae; phylum Streptophyta; class Magnoliopsida; order Apiales; family Apiaceae; genus Heracleum; species Heracleum sosnowskyi. The sequence continues at coordinate 87,578,174 of CM061236.1, read as the reverse complement.
ATCTTCTGTTATCCCATTTGATACTAGATTATCCATAATATATAATAAACAGACAATGTAATAATATGCAATCAAGATTCTCAATAAAATGGACAATGTTATATACTTCAAATGAATACACTACAAGAAAAACAGCTTCACACAACGGGGGATGCCCGTTGTGTAACACCCTGTTTTCCTGTTGTCTATTGCGACGCGGTCTCTTACGCATATCATACAATGGTGCGGAATCGTTGTGTGACTCTCCTACAACAACACCCAGTACTTACAATACAATTGTGTAATAACCAGAAACAACAACACATTTTTTTAGAAAAGTGTTGTAAAGATTCATCTCCAACAAGACGTTTTTATTAAAGTTTTGTTGTTGTTAACCGAAGAAGAATACAGTTTTCAATTGAAAAACACTTGTTTTAGATTTCGTTGTACAATGGTTCTCCTACTCAAATTGTTGTTTGCTTTGGATTTTAACAATGGTTTTCTTGTTCGAGAATTGTTGTGCTTGTTGCTTTAGACAACGGTTTGTTGTTTAAAATTTGTTTTCTGAGATCATTGCACTCAACTTACAGTATTTTGTTCTATTGCGTTTAAGAAGTTAGACAATGGTTCTCTTTTGTTAAGATGTTGTATGAATATCTAACAATTATTGCATTCAAGCGTTCAATAATACAAACAATCCTTACAATATTACAATTATGAAATTTTTTTAAACTTTCAAGACCATAAATCCAACTACATCACAATAATACAAAAACTAAAATTAATGAACTACATTAACAATTATTCAAACTAGTTTAAATGCTACATGCACCATCTCTTGATGCTACCAACCATAATCTCCAGCGACAAGTCTTTTTGTAATGACAAACAAACTCCATCCAGTAGTCAGAAAATGTCATTTAGGTTGTCCTGCATAATTTTAAAGAAAGAATTAGAAATAGCAATTTATGGTTAGGTTTCACTAACTCAAAGAGATTAGATATAGATAAAAACATGGTGAAAGTATATCCTTGATTATCTATATACACGACAAGGATGACAAATTGTGAAATAATATCCTATAATACACATACAAGCATGTTTTGAAGGCAAAGTTTTAAACAGAACTACATATCAAAGTTGTAATTACAAATGCATATCAATTAGATGAATACTGAAATTTCTATCATATGCTTGGTCAAGTAAGCAATTCAAGCACAGTGGACTCCATCTCAAATCGATAACATACTCTTCATATTTTGTTATTGTTAGAATAGCATTTGCCAATGCAGGTGGAAAATCAAATACTTGAACGAGATTGAACAGATTCGCGAGATTGAATAGATATAGTGGGTTGGTCATCAGGGTTGTTTATTATTTTGTTCCTAAGCATGTCCAACCTGAGAGCCACGGCCTCTCCTACCATAAGTTTACCATTATCGGCACTATGCAGCACAATCGTTCTCTGCTAAGATATATATGAAAAGACAAGGATTAGAGATAGGAGAATAATGATTTGTCCTGGTTCACTATGTCGTCCACTAAACTCAACCATTCCAGTTGGATATACGCACTCCATAGGTTGAGCATCAGCCATTGTTTAGAAGCTTGGAATGAAACAATTGAATTAAGAATACTGAATGACAAAACTAATTAACATTTAAAAGTATGTAATAGTTGAAAGCTTGATACTGGACTGGTACAAACAAATCTTTAGCATAATTTTAAAAAAATCAACTATTAAATTAGGATTATCATATCAGACAAGGGTTTATTAAACTTTAAAGAAAAAATAAGACAACATATAGTAGTGTGAGAATGGGGAAATTGAATGACATGTGAGTTTGATGGCATCGTTGTTGTCCTAAACCCTAGTACTAACCATCAACAATAAAACAAGGCAGAGTAGAAACAATTAAAAGAAGAAGCATAAAACTTTGTGTTTGAAATTGATGATGCTTAGTTGAAATCAAGAAAGAACACACTTACCCAGAGACTACCACCCGATTCAGTTTGTTGTACGCTTATGCTTTGCTCACCAGTTTTAGACAGGGAACAAAGTAACCCAGAGCCTTTTACTGTTTCCAAATTTGTAAGGGAAAATGAACCTAATTTTAATGGGATTTACAATAAGAGACTTCGTAACTGATAACAAAGAAAAACACATCTTCTGACTGCAGAAGCTGAAAAGTAAACAGAAAGTAGAGTAGCTAGTTTATCAAGGAATCTGGTATCTAGTCTGAAACAGTGAATAATACATGTTGGAGCAAGAATAACAGTCACCACAAAGGATCCAATCAATTTGATTGCACCAGAGCCTTGAGGTCAACTTAACTACTTCAGAATTCACATTCTTAATATCATTTTTACCTTAAAATTTGTTTATTCAGAATAAAAAAACTAATTTATATATTTAAAACCATTATTATACACCTATTAAGACAGACCTTTCACTATTTAGAAGTTTAAACCATTTCGTAATATAAAGGCATAACGACTAATATAGAAGCTGAGAGTACAATTGCAAGACCAAAAATCTTATGAAGGCGTGACAATTGACATTTTAGCAATAACAAGAGGCTTCATTCTTGAACTGAACAGGACCCAAGTCAGTGATATTCACAAAAACAAAAAAATCTAAATGCATAGTAATAGTATTCACTACCACCTTAAGTTCTTCAATATTTACGCATAGTAATAGGCCTATTTGTAAAGCATAATGTAACATAAGATGTAAAAGAGATAACTACAACTCAACAAAGGACAAGACAGACAATAATATTAACAGAAGCACAGGAATCTAGAATCAAAGAAGAAAAGGTAAACTCAAAAAATCAAAATACGTTATGTATTCTTGAAGTCCGTAAACAGGTCACGGAAAGAAGTTCATGAAAATGTTCAAGCCTCAGTGACAGCAAAAGAAACAAGACTTTCAAGACGAAAGAAGTATGTGAATGATTTAGAGTCAGTACCACAGGATTCCAGTGATGAAGCAACTAGGACGACAAAGGACTTATCAGCAGCATTGAATTGCAGACATAAAAGAAGAATTGATCAAGTGTTATTCATCTGTGAACCAGACCAGTTGCACTAGGTGACGGCACTGAAAAGATCAAATTGTTTTATCGTCTCAGAAGAAATTGATACAGTCTAAAACTGAAACACCAAGAAGCTCAAAAAGGTTTTCTAAAAGGAACAAGGACATAATGTGATTCGATGGTTTTTCATTTATGAAAAACTATCGAATGTGATTCTAAGGAATCAAAAGGAATTGAGTTGATGGTTTTTATTTTGTTAAAGAAATAAAAACCATCGAAAGCTTTTCTAAGAAAATCATTAGATTCAATGGAAAAGAGAATTTCTTTTTCGATAGTTTTCTTTAAAAACTATCGAATGGAAAGTTTCTTTTAATCCTTTCGATGGTTTTCCATTCGATGGATTTCCAATTCGATAGTTTTCTAATTGGAGGAGCAGGTGAAGAAGTGACATTGTTGTCAGGTTGATGAAGATCCAACGGCCAAGAATATTCCATTATTTTTGGTTCGATGGTTTTTCTAAAACTAAGTCTATAATTACACAGAGAGAGGAAGTGTCTTCCTCAGTCGAGGTTAGTTCATAGTAGCAACTACTGAGAGAGAGTTTTGAGCCGGAGAAGATCATAGAAATTTATAGTGCTCAGAATTCTTTCATTGTATTGATTATGAATAACCTAGAACTCATTGAAGCTAATCTACGGATTAGAAATTGTAGCACCCCTCGAGGTTTATATTTATAAAACGATATATTCCCCGACTTTTGGTTTGGTTTGGTGTGTTTGATTTCGTTATAGAACTGAATGAATTATCCGCGAACGAAATTGAATTATTTGTGAGTATCGTATTCAACCCCCCCTTCTACGATACTTCGGGACCTAACAATTGGTATCAGAGTCGATATACAGATTAGATCCGGTGTTTTAGGCCAATCACTCAAGTTCTCAGAATTTTCAGATTTTTTAATTTTCAAAATTTTCATTTCTTGAAATTTTTGAATTTTAAATAATTTGAATTTTATTCTTGAAATATTTTATTTTTCAAAAAGTTCGAAATTCTTGGAATTTAAAATATTTCATATCCTAAGCCAAGGGTTCACAATTGATTGTTAGAGAGGAGGTTAGGAATGGACAAACAAATATCTCAGTAACGAGCATTATTGTTGGAACCTCAGAACAGAATAGAAGAATTACTAGTAGCTGAATCAGAAGAAGCTCAGGTAGAAAACCTCGAGAGACTAGACTAAAGATCAGTGTTTCACTTGTCAAGGAAGTTTAGTCACATCAGATTCAGAAGGAGTACAAAAGCTACATCCAAGGATCAGGCCTATTTATTCCGAAGCAAAGACTCTTCAAGATTCAGTTCAAGAGGTAGTTACAGACTGAGATGGTAACAAAAACAAGAGTGATAGTTTCAACTATGATAAGAACTATGTAACGAGAAACTATCAGGGTGTGCTACACAATGAAGAAGCCTAACAAACAAAGAAGAATAGGGACTCAGTTAATAGCTGAAACAGAAGTGGAATGCTTTGTTGAAGAAGCATCAGCACAAAACTTATGTTGCTTAAGGAAAGAGTTGGGATGGATCAGATGACGAGAAGATCATGGATATCTTGCTTTCATAGCAATCTCTGAAGATGATTCACCTCACATATCTCAGGTATCTTTTCCTTGAACCAATGCACTATTTAATTCTCAATATTCAAAGCATGTACATAGGAGATCTTATATATGTGTGTATGAATATTTGTAGAATAAGATTTGCAAGTGAGATAGAAGCTTTCTTAAGAAACAACTCTTAGTTTTAGGGGTTAAGTTTCTGGCACATAAGACCTTAGTAAAGCTAAGTTTCAGTATCCCTAGTAGAACAAGATTTGCTCATTTATTCTGAATTGTTTGTTAAGGGATAATCAGTTTGAAGAATGAAGGAATTACCTTTAGAGTCAGTAGAATTTGTAGAACACCAAGCTGTATCTAAAACTGACTTAGGTAATAGAGAAAGTTAGATGTCATACAACAACAGAATGGATTAGATAGAATTAGTGATTTAATTGTTAATTCTTTTATTCCATGTGTGCTTAAAAAATTATTGAATATCTGTAAATCTACTTGCTACCTGTTACACTTGTGTATATTGGTTAAAGTAGAAAGTACTGAATTTTCTAAAATGCAGAACATGCCTAATTTGCACATCTCTTATCTGCAATGTCAAAATGCTCAATGTATGCCATTTATTCTTATTAACATGTTTGCTTATTTAAATATTATGAATGCATATCTTAGAACTTGCATTAATCATAGAAAAAGCATGTTTAAGAATTACATTAGAGCAACGACTGCAAGGTCAGTCAGAGATAAGAATAAGCATGTATAGGTTGAAGCTGTTGTTACCACTTTTAAAAGCAAAATCTCTAATCCATCTGGACCCAAGAAAATAAGTTGGGTACCAAGAACTGTCAATCCATTTGTGAGTGCAGGCAAATCAGGTTAATCGATTTATATGCTTTCTTGGTCTTTACTACTGAAGACATATGATCGAAGAAAGAACTTGCCATCAAATGTGATTGAGAAAGCTGTTCCGTTAATAATCTTTGGAGATGACAACAAAGGTTTTCATCACGGGACATGGCTACGTTGGAAATGGAATGTCATCATGTTTACAATAATTGGTATCATTGATAACAACTAATAATTGGAGTCAAGGATAACAATTAGAAGCAACTCTCTTGCTGAAGATTCAAAGCACAAATCTTTTTATTCAATGAAGGAGCAGTGTTTTATCTCAAGCAGGAAGGTTGAGAAGCTCTCACCCTTGCATGACAATACAAGGAACTCTTTTCTAAAGATGGTATTGGTGAGAGGACTGCCTCGTCTGGGATTCAAGCTAGATGAAATATATGAGGCATGTCATTAAGGGAAGTCAAAGAAACATCACAGAAAAGCTATAATGTGATAAGCATTACTGAGCCGCTTCAGATGATACGTATGGAACTCTACGGACTAGTTAATGTCTTATCTACAACAAAGTAAAGATATACTTCAGTGATGGTTGATGACTACTCTTAATACAAACTGGTGTTGTTTATTCAATCTGAAGGACAGGACATCACAGATGAGATTAATCACATTTCCATGATCAGTAACAAATACAGGAAGACCCTGAATTGGCCAATAGAAGCAAACTCTGAATTTCTTTCAGGGGTTTGGAGGAAATTGTTCTACAAGTAAGCATCTTGGCAAGATTGGCAGCTAAGGCTCTTAAGGATATTTTCCTCGGCTAATCAGTGGAATCTAAAGCCTACGAGGTAAATTTGATTAATCAACAAGAGGTGATTGAAAGTCTAAATATGATGTTCAACAACTCCAAGCTCTCAGCTGTTATGTGTGAAATTAATGGTAATGATGATTCAAATCCAAGCAGTGGTAATGGTAGTTTAACTACACAGCTCAGTACTTCAACAGAACCACTCAGCGAGGATGAGGATTCTCAGGAAATCCCAGCAACAGCTTAGGGGGAGCAAAAGAAGGATCAATTAGTCAGATCAACACCACAATGAATATATAGAGGACACTTCAAGAACGTATCTGTCAAGACAAAGGGTTTAGATTCAATATCATTCCTGATGTCTAGTTCTTAGTGATCCTAGTGGTGGAGTAAAGACTGGAGCTATAGAGTATGAATGATTATTTTCTTGGTTTTCTTTCTGAAGAAGAAACAAAGAAAGGTAAAGAAGCTCTGATGGATCCAGATTGGGTGATTGTAAAGCAAAATGAACTCAATCAATCTGAAAGGCAGAAAGTTTGGAAGCTGGTACCCAGGCCTAAGGGAAAATCTGTTATTGGAACAAGATGGGTATCCAGAATACTGGATGAAATTGGCATTGTTATGAGGAACAAGGCCAAACTGGATGCTAGGTTACTATTAGGAAGCAGTATCTAACGAGAAGCACCAGTGATGAGACTTGAGGATATCAGGATATATCTGTATGGTGAATGTGATCAAGTGCTCTCCTGATTGGTGAGATAGTAGAAGAAGTCAATGTACAACATATCCTGGCATTTGCTGTTGCAGATCAATTGGACGTTGTATAACTTCTCTTCACAAGATCACTACAGATTGGTATGAACCGGTATCAATACTCAAGCAATCGTCAAAGATATGGTATGACACTCTAACTGAACTTTTACAGAATATGAATTTATTAGAGTTGTCATAAGGCACAAACATAATGTCATATATGTGCAGTGATATCATGATTATATTATATGTTGGTCTACTAATGAAAACTTGTGCAAGAAATTTGCCAAGTCATTGCAAAGAATGTACAAGATGAGTATGTTGGGAAAGTTGCAATTCTTTTTGGAATTACTTTGAGCAAGCCAGAAGATTAATTCTTTTAGGAACACAAGTAAGCCAAAAGAGTGATGGCAATAAAAGTAAGTCAAGAATCTTTTGAATGTGCACAATTGAGAAGATTCTAGACATGCCAAGACTCCCTACCAACAGCAGCCACTAAAGCTTGATCAGGACAAATCAGGTAAAAGACAGAAATGACAAGCTAGAGAGGTATGCGTCTCATTAAGTTATTAGCTGCAAATTGACAACACATATTGTATTCTCAAGTTGCCAATGTGCAAGGTTCCAAGTGGATTTCAAAAATCTAGTCTTATAGTTATCAACATGATTATGAGATATCTTAAGGGAATACCAAATCTCAGTATATGGTACCCTAAAGATACTTGTTAACATGTTTAGCTATTTAGATATAAAATACGCAGGTTGTAAGAAAGACAGGAGAAGCATCTCTGAATGACAGGAGGAGCATCTCTAGAAGCTGTCAACTTCGTGGAGGAAGATTGATTTCTTGTTATTATTTCAGGAAATAACTTTATCTCCAACAACTCTGTGGAACAATCCACGACAATGCACCTTGACAACAGGTATCATTTCTTTCGAGAGAATGTCTTCAATTCATAGAGTAACTTGCAGACACGCACCTTATTTGAAAATCTCATCTGCAAGAAACTCTTGAATAAGTTCACAAGTATAAAATTGTTCATATTTTAAGGACTTGTGAATTTATTTAACATCCAGTCCTCACATTAATAATTTAGTGCTAATATCTAACTCATAGATATTTAGTATTAATTTATTATTATTTATTTAATGAAATTTGAATTATGGAAATTGAAGCAGTTCAATATCTTATTTGCTCCATAATTTAAAATACATAAAATAAATATGCACCATAATTTATTGGATTTTAATTGGTTAATATCATTCAATGATATTTAGTCGATTTTAGTCTGAGAAAATTGTGAATTTTCTGCTGACAATTGATTTTGGTAAATTTGAAAAGATTTATTAGAATTAAAACTTGATAGGAAACAAAACAGTCTAAATTTTAAAACAAGAACAGGTTTTAAAATGAAGACAGAAGCAAAAAATATCGAATTTAGGAAATTCGATAGTTTTTCAAGTACATAGATAAATCTATCGAAACAAATTTTCGATAGTTTTTGAAAAGGAAAAAGAAAAACTATTGAAAACATTTCTCGATACTTTTTGAGGAAAATTTGAAAAAGCATCGAATTGAATTTCATTATTCTTTATCTAAATTCTCGATGGTTTTTGAATTAAAATGAAAATCTATCTGAGAGAATTAATTTTTCCTTTATTTTAATTCTCGATAGTTTTTCCACAAAGGATCCCTCGATAGTTTTTCAAGCTTTAAAAGGTAACAAGTTCGATAGTTTTTCAGAAAAACTTTTTAAATTCTGATTTTCAAACTCTTCGTTATTTTTTCAAAATTTATCGAAGTAAAGTTGACAGTTTTACCCCCAACTGAAAACCATCGAACATACTATTAAAAAACATCGAACACTGTAAAGACAATATTGCCCCTGTCAATTCAATAAGTATTTAACAACCCCTTACGTTTTTTTCTTATTATCAGATCTAAGGGCTTTTGTTTATACTTACTAGAATACATATAACCAAGAACTTCACTGCCTCAAGAACTTGTTTCTAAGAAAACTATTTTCACTATTGTTCTTTAGAAGTTAATTGTTTTCAATTGATTTCTTCAGATAATTCTGATTATTTGTGTTACCAAAAGTAGGGTTCTTGATAATAGTGATTCGAAGTTGTGTTTTTTTTAAGAAAAAGGGGTAATTTTGTTTTAAGGGTATTTTGTGTCAAGTTTGATTAATTAGTAATAATTAATTAAATTTAATTGGTTTTAGTTTTGGTTTAAAAGTAACCAAGACTAATCATGTCTCGTTTCAAAACTTGCAAGCCATTACGAATTTACAGTTTCGTGCATGGGCAGAGTTTCTGAACACACGTTCAATAGTGGCATATGCCTTGAGTACTCCTGTAGTCCTTTGCATCGATCAATTGACTGCGTTGTACACAACCGCCACGGATACAAGTGAGAATAACGTAAGATCCTTCAGTTTTGTTGTGCCAGGGGGCAGAACAATAAGGGTGACGGAACATGACTTTAACAGAATACCACATTTTTCTATAGAAAACCATGTTCCGGATCCCACAACTGAGGAGATACATGCTTTCTTCACTCTCATAAGAAGTCAACAACCTAACTTCTTTGTGGGAGAGTTCCTTAAGCATTACCTGACATGGGACCACTGGATGAAAGAACATGCATAGATGATGTGCTTTGTTTCTATATATCCTAGGTTCCTACAGCTAATTCTCAATGATATTTTAACAGATGATGAGCGTGAGACATTCGCCAAAGAGGAGACCATGGAGTGCATGAAGATGAAGAGCAATGCAATAACCGCTCTGATAAGAAAGAATATCTTCCAGGGGTACCCACTGTTCTACTTGAATATCTAAGAACGGTGCCCCTACCACTTCTACCCCCAGGGGAACAGGTAAATGAAGGTAACATTCCTCAACCTGAACTGGCTCCTGAACCACAACAATGGATGTTGATCCAGAGCCCTCAGTGGCCATCCAGACCATGAGATTGCAACCCACAATCTCTAACCACGGTCGAAGAGCCTTTGGAAGAGCCAAATGAAACCACAAACGAACCTCCTTACCCTCCTATACCCAATATTCAGACATCCATGAGTGTAGAGGGAGATAGTGCCAAAGCAGCACCACATAAGGAGATACGCCATTCAACAACAGCTCTGCCTTCCTCTAAAAGGAGAAGAACAGAAACCGAGGCAACTGTTGATACTTCATTTCTCTCATCCAAAGCGCCCTTTATTGATTTTTCTGATGCTGATTGGGCTAAGCTAACGAAAGCAATATCTGAACCAATAGCTCAATCAAGTAAGGAAGAATTGACGGAAGCAACTGGTGTTCCGACCATATTACGGTCAGGTTCACTGGTTGAAGGTTCTAAGAACCAAGGGTCTTCACAGACGTCGAGAGAAGGCTTTGACCTAAATGCACAATCTAAAAGGTCATTGTCTACCTCCCCAGATGGAACATATCTGGATCCTGCGGGTAAAGGGTCTGACGTAGGTGCAGATCGGCAACTCGTTGACAGTGAATCAATTACTATTGAGGAGTCAACTGAGGTGAAGTCTTTACAGACTCACGGGGAAGATTCGGGATCTCTGCTGTTAAAAGAGCCTGTTTCTAACCCCCTAGAGATTCAAACTCTAGATCCTACAAAGGATATATCATCTAAGGATGATCAGCAACTTGGTTTATCCAAGGACGGGGACTTGCGAAGCCCCATTGCACCACCGGTGACCTCCTTAAGGACGGCTACGGTGATTTCTTTTGCAGGTACAATCAGCACTAAGGATTTGAGTGAAACAAAAACACTTACACCTGGCCTGAGTGGGAAAGGAAAAATGAGTTAAACACCGACAGAAACGTTGAGTGTACACCCAGAGCCAAACGTGAGGAGTGACACCCTAACCCTTCCAAATATTGAATATTTGCTATTACCTGGAGGTACATGTTCAATCCACCCTCAAGAAGATTATGGAATATGTTGAGGAACCAACAACCCGAACCTTCACAGAAACAACCTGATCCTTCTACTACCTTTTACAATGAGGATAACTTCATCGAGGATTCCTCAACTAAGGGGGAGAAAGTTGGAGAAGGGGAAACAAATGAAGTGACTAATGAAGGTTGGCAAACAACTGGATGGGGAGTTTGGGAAACCAATGAAGCTATTCCAGTTAGATAGTACTGGATTGAAGACATTGCGCAAGAAGAAAAAAGTGAGGAGGAATTTGAAGTCATGCAAGAGCAACCGATTCAGGAGGAGCATGAGCCATATCATCCAGAGCCAATAGAACATCCTATCTTGGATGATGATATGGAAGAAGAAGCAAATTCTCTATCACTAAGAGAAAGACACCACTGAAGGTGATTCTCATCAAGATCCAAAGAACTACAAAGCTAAATGAACTGCTCCGTGAGCATGTTAAGGAAATCTTGATGAAGGTCAGTCCAGAGATTACTGAAAACCCTCCTATGGTTAGATTCATGACGAATGACTTGTTCAGAATCTGCTACATGACGGAGGACAAACTGAGAGATTACCCAAACGAATATCTAATATCAGTTGAGAAGTATCTTAGATCCACTGGATTCACATCAACGGAGAAGGACAAAAGCAGCCGACACTCTAAGAAAATATCTTATGGAGAATGTTCCCTACTATAGGAAGAGAGTGGAGAAAGGATTGGAAGTGCTTCCCAGACTACCAAACATGCCAAAGCTAAACAAGAAAGATGTTAACATTGCATGGCTGTGGGCTGGAGTGGGTCAAGAGGTTGGATATATTGGAAGACACATCCTAGGAGTAATCCTTAAACCTGGAGAACCACTGCACTATCTATCAGTGATTGATTATCAAGCTGCTAACTCCGATCCAATGAGTGAAGAAGGTGAGATTGGAATGGACTGAAGAACAGAAGCAAAGAACAAAAGAACTATCAGCTCAATCAAGAGGAGCAACTTCAAAGTGAAAAGTTTTATTGTTCTTTGATTTATGAAATCTGGAAATGTATATATATCTGATCCAGAATGCATTTGATATTATTACGCTGTCTTACTTTAAGTAGTTTCATGTTTCCTTAGTTAGTTGAGTTATCCTCGAAGTATTTGCTTGTCGAACTCTATCCAATCAAATAGGGGGAGATTGTAAAGCATAATGTAACATAAGATGTAAAAGAGATAACTACAACTCAACAAAGGACAAGACAGACAATAATATTAACAGAAGCACAGGAATCCAGAATCAAAGAAGAAAAGGTAAACTCAAAAAATCAAAATACGTTATGTATTCTTGAAGTCCGTAAACAGGTCACGGAAAGAAGTTCATGAAAATGTTCAAGCCTCAGTGACAGCAAAAGAAACAAGACTTTCAAGACGACAGAAGTATGTGAATGATTTAGAGTCAATACCACAGGATTCCAGTGATGAAGCAACCAGGACAACAAAGGACTTATCAGCAGCATTGAATTGCAGACATAAAAGAAGAATTGATCAAGTGTTATTCATCTGTGAACCAGACCAGTTGCACTAGGTGACGGCACTGAAAAGATCAAATTGTTTTATCGTCTCAGAAGAAATTGATACAGTCTAAAACTGAAACACCAAGAAGCTCAGAAAGGTTTTCTAAAAGGAACAAGGACATAATGTGATTCGATGGTTTTTCATTTATGAAAAACTATCGAATGTGATTCTAAGGAATCAAAAGGAATTTAGTTGATGGTTTTTATTTTGTTAAAGAAATAAAAACCATCGAAAGCTTTTCTAAGAAAATCATTAGATTCAATGGAAAAGAGAATTTCTTTTTCGATAGTTTTCTTTAAAAACTATCGAATGGAAAGTTTCTTTTAATCCTTTCGATGGTTTTCCATTCGATGGATTTCCAATTCGATAGTTTTCTAATTGGAGGAGCAGGTGAAGAAGTGACATTGTTGTCAGGTTGATGAAGATCCAACGGCCAAGAATATTCCATTATTTTTGGTTCAATGGTTTTTCTAAAACTAAGTCTATAATTACACAGAGAGAGGAAGTGTCTTCCTCAGTTGAGGTTAGTTCATAGTAGCAACTACTGAGAGAGAGTTTTGAGCCGGAGAAGATCATAGAAATTTATAGTGCTCAGAATTCTTTCATTGTATTGATTATGAATAACCTAGAACTCATTGAAGCTAATCTACGGATTAGAAATTGTAGCACCCCTCGAGGTTTATATTTATAAAACGATATATTCCCCGACTTTTGGTTTGGTTTGGTGTGTTTGATTTCGTTATAGAACTGAATGAATTATCCGCGAACGAAATTGAATTATTTGTGAGTATCGTATTCAACCCCCCCTTCTACGATACTTCGGGACCTAACACTATTGATTTAACAAGTTTCATGGAAATGCTTTTTAGTTCTGCACTGTAAGCCTCCAGGGCAAGTCTGCACATTTTTGGAAATACAAAGAAAAATTAAAATAACACTCGATCACTAAGACACAGTATATGAAAATTTGCATACATAGAGTGAAGTGATGTGACCTGTAATTGATGGGGAGTTTGTTAAACAAGTATGCCTTTATGTAACGAAGTGGAAGAGTAGAAACATAAAATATGTCAGCCCATTCAAGCTTCTAGTCCCAGTCCCTTCTGTCCAAGAACTGGCTAAGAAGGAGCAACTAAAGGCAGCTCCATCCCGATATGTACGTACCGATCAAGAACCCATCATTTCGGATTCTAAAACCCCTCTTCAAATCCCAGTAATCGATTTGGAACGCTTAATTGCCGGAGATTCAGAGATTGCAAAAGCCCAATTGAAACCCTAATTCAATTACACATACACGAGAACCTAATTTTACTTTGAACAAAAATCCACAATCCAACTTGTTATCCTTGAAAAGAGGCACAATCTTGGAACACAATTTCATAACCCAACAATTTAAAAACCAGTCGAAAACAATAAATTTGCGGAATATAATACAGAATATAACCCAAATTAGATAGAGAAAAAGATGAGATTGGTGAAGGCATAGAACAAGATGGGTAAGCATAGAACGAGATGGGTAAGCATGAACGAGATTGCAACATAAACAATTGGTATACACATACCGATTGAGAGAAGAATACACAAATTCCCACGGTCGATTGCTTCGTAGATGCAATACCTAGGGTTTCAAAGTAAATGCAAATTCCCAAATCGGAAAGAGCAAGAGATGATTTAGATGAGTTATGATGCGGAGAGAGAGAGAGAGAGAGAAAGAGAGAGATTACTTTTTGTTAGATAAGGTTTTGGTTGTGGTTTTGTATCTGAGAGACTAAGGGGGGAAATGAAAATTTCATACGGGGAAATGAATTATTGGGTAGGCGGAAAGGAAAACATAAGAGGGAAACAAAATTTGGGTTAGGATAATTTTTTTTTAAAATAAATTTATTTGTTTCTAAAAGTTTTTGTAATATTATAAAAATATATAATTTTTGAAATCCGTATGATTTATTATTGAGAATATTTTAAAAATTCTATTATCTAGAATATTTTAAAAAAAATTAAAACAACAATTCGGGAAGAAACACTAGTTGGATCGTCGAGATATATTTTTAAACAAATCGAAACACCAAACTAGGATGAAACACTAGTTAGAATTACTAGTCAAATGACTAGTTGACCGTTAAATCTGAAACCAAATAAATTTACTTTTTTCTAAATTTTTTGGAATATAACTAAAATATATATAACTCGACATCCATCCAGTCGGATACTTTTATAAAATCCATGACGAAACTAGATAGAAGTACTAGTCAAATCACTGGTTGACCATTAAGATCTCAAACCAAATAAATTTATTTTTTTCTAATTTTTTTGTAATATCATTAAAATACATAGATCTTGATATCCATATGGTTGGATCGTAAATAAATATTTTTTAAAAAAATTGAAACATCAATCTGGGACAAAACACTAGTTAGAAGTACTAGTCAAATAACTAGTTGACCGTCAAGATCTCAAACCAAATAAATTTATTTTTTCTAAACTTTTTGTAATATCAATAAGTTACATAGATCTTGATATCCATACGGTTGGATCGTCGATAAATATTTTTAAAAAAATCAAAACATCAATCCAGGATGAAACAATAGTTAGAAGTACAAGTCGAATCAGTAGTTGACTGTTAAGATCTCAAACCAAATAAATTTATTTTTTTCTAAAATTTTTGTAATATCATTAAAATACATAAATCTTGATATCCATAGGTTTGGATGGTCGATAAATATTTTTAAAAAATTCGAAACATCAATCCGGGACGAAACACTAGTTAGAAGTACTAGTCAAATCACTAGTTGACCGTTAAGATCTCAGACCAAATAAATTTATTTTTTTCTAATTTTTTTTGTAATATCATTAAAATACATAGATCTTGATATCCATAAGTGATCATGTTTTACAAATTATAATATTAAATATTGAAGATTCATATGATAACATTGCATAAGTGTGTGACACTTATGTAATAAGGACAACAAAGTGTTTATAAAAATCAACGATTTTGATACAGACAACGATTTAGCTAATAAAACGTTGTAACGTAATTACTCACACAAGGATTTTATAAAAAAATCCATTGTGTATATCATACAACGGTTAAACAACATAAACAATTGTTACAAAGAATATTCAACAACATAGGGATCAAAACGAAAACCCTTGTGTATATTATACAACAATTTTTCAACCAAAACCATTGTTAAGTACTATAACTTACAACACTTTTTTAAAACAAACCAGTGTCTTAAACATTCATGAAATCGAATAAACAAAACATACGTGAGTAGTCAAATAACTAGTTGACCGTTAAGATCTCAAACCAAATAAATTTATATTTTTCTGAAAATTTTGTAATATCATCAAAATACATAGATCTTGATATCCATAAGGTTGGATAGTCGATAAATATTTTAAAAAAAATCGAAACATCAATCTGGGACGAAACACTAGTTAGAAGTACTAATCTAATCAGTAGTTGAGCGTTAAGATCTCAAACCAAATAAATTTATTTTTTTCTAAAATTTTTAACATCATTAAAATAAATAGATCTTGATATCCATACGGTTGGATGGTCGATATGGGACGAAACACTAGTTAGAATTACTAGTCAAATCACTAGTTGACCGTTAAGATCTCAAACCATATAAATATTTTTTAAAAAATCGAATGCAACAATGTGTGACAATATTAAATATTCAAGATTCCTATGATAACACTGCATCAAGTGTGTGACACTTATGTATTAAGGACAACAAATAAAAGTTATAAAAGAAAAATCAACGATTTTGATATAGACAACGATTTAGCTAATAAAAACATTGTAACGTAATTACTCACACAAGGATTTTATAAAAAAATCCATTGCGTATATCAACGGTTTAACAACATAAACAATTGTTACAAAGAATATTCAACAACGAACAGATCAAAGCTAAAACCCTTGTGTATATTTTACAACAGTTTTTCGACCAAAACCATTGTTAAGTACTATAACTTACAACACTTATTTTTTAAAAACCAGTGTCTTAAACATTTATGAAATCGAATAAACAAAACATACGTGAGTATCAGTCAAATCAGTAGTTGACCGTTAAGATCTCAAACCAAATAAATTTATTTTTTTCTGAAAATTTTGTAATATCATCAAAATATATAGATCTTGATATCCATAAGGTTGGATAGTCGATAAATATTTTTAAAAAAATCAAAACATCAATCTGGGATGAAACACTAGTTAGAAGTACTAGTCAAATCAATAGTTGATCGTTAAGATCTCAAACCAAATAATTTTTTTTTTCTAAATTTTTTAATATTATTAAAATACATAGATCTTGATATTCATAAGATTGTATCGTCGATAAGTATTTTTAAAAAAATCGAAACATCAATCTGGGACGAAATACTAGTTAGAATTACTAGTCAAATCACTAGTTGACCGTTAAGATCTCAAACCAAATAAATATTTTTTTAAACATCGAATGCAACAAGTGTGTGATAATATTAAATATTCAAGATTCCTATGATAACATAGCATCAAGTGTGTGACACTTATGTATTAAGGACAACAAATAAAAGTTATAAAAGAAAAATCAACGATTTTGATACAGACAACGATTTAGCTAATAAATGCGTTGTAACGTAATTACTCACACAAGGATTTTATAAAAAAATTCATTGTGTATATCATACAACGGTTTAACAACATAAACAATTGTTACAAAGAATATTCAACAACGAACGAATCAAAGCAAAAACCCTTGTGTATATTTTACAACAGTTTTTCGACCAAAACCATTGTTAAGTACTATAACTTACAACACTTATTTTTTAAAAACCAGTGTCTTAAACATTTATTGTTAGCAATATGTTGTTCTTGATGATAATTATAAAACACTTAGTAGATTTTGTATTAAGTCAATATTGTAACTGTCAACGGAATGGTATGCTTTGCAGCTTTCGTTGACAGGTAGCTCATCAACGAAATGAGTGATGTAGCAATTGCACTGTACAATTGTTAGCACAAAATCACGCAAGCGCACGTGGTCACAAGTAATATACGAATAAGTCAAGTTCGTTCCCACAGAGATCTAATGAGGTGTTCAATTCAATTAATGTACCTATGCAACAATGTATGATTTTTATCCACTGCTAAGACAATTAACAATTTGGGTTTGATTATCTAAAATTAACTAGAGAACAAATTATTAAACTAAGAATTAACTAACTAAGAGGATTAAAATCGATTTATGTATATGAGAATAAAACATGGGATCCTAACTTCATTAAGTACTTCATTCAGAGTCTTTTGTCTTTAATCAATGCATGTGACGGTTGTGATAACTAGTCGGATAACACGAAATCAGTACACGCTACCTTTCAGTATACGTATACCAAACCACTTAAACATCCACAAAATAGATAGAAGTTAAGCAGACACCAATTATGCTTAGACCCTATATGTCTATAAGATTTGAAAACATAACGGTTTAACGAGCAAGTTATCCATTCAGATTACATAGGGCAGGTAAGATGGTTAAAATCACCTACGAATCATGCATGACAAACATACATAAACCTATGCTAGCATGGCAAGTTCTAAACCTCTATATCCACTTTCGCATTCAATAGAGATTAACAAACAATCTTAGATGTTAGCTACGCATCCAAGAAGAATAAGCACAACCAAACTAGGATATCAATTAGCCATCACACACACATCTTTAAAACAATTAACTACTAAAATACATAAATAAATCCGTTAGAATCACACGACAATGATTAGTTCATAATCGAACCGTTCATCATCGTGGGTTCTGATGAAAGCATGATGAAAAACAAGAAATCAATGATGTAAATATGAATAAGAGTTAAAGGTTTAGAGGACAAATCCGGAAGCATCCAAAAGTTGCACCAAAATTGAAGAATACAAGAAAAAACTATGTCTAGATCTCCTCGTAGTCACGTTCTTCGTTCTTGGCTCCTCGATCTTGTGCTCCAATATTGAATCTGATCTCTGGTGTGTTGTGATGTATTGTGATGTGTTGATTATGTCCCCCCAAGGTGTGTATTTATAGCTCCAAGTTGTCCCTCTTCCAAGCAATTGCCGTTTTTGAGTTAGAATAGAATTACGGCAATTTCCATCTTTGAATGCAATAAGAATTGCATATTCCATGTTTACAACTGATTCTGGAAGTTTCTGGCCGCCCCAAGCAATTACCATAATGATTAGAAGTCGAATTTGTGAAGTTTTCCTTATTAAAATCGAATTCTGGCAATTTCTGGCGATTCTGACTTCCTGGGCGGCCGCGCAGAATTCCAGTACAATTCCTGGGCGCGCCCGCGCAGAACCTTCTGCCTAGAATTATAGAAAATGTTGTCCTCTTCGCGTGAGCTGTAAGATCGTCAGAATCGGACTTGTAGAACTCCAGATATGGCCAAAACAGTGAAGACTGCGCAACCTACCCGGAAAATCCGAATTTTAATCAAATTAACCTCCAACTCTTGGTTCTGCAAAACTTAATGAAAACACATTAAACACACCACATACTTGAGTTCAAGTCATCAATTTAAGCCAATATGAAGCGTTCCAAGTGGATTAAAAATCCACTTATCACACCCCCAAACTTAAACTGATGTTTGTCCTCAAGCATAAATAATATAACTATATACAACTAACTAGTACCACTTCCGTAGGTGATCACGGTTGCATTTGGCATATGCAACAAGCCCTTTAAACCCCTAGGCAGCCCTAGTGGACGAGTAAGGTCTCGTGAGGGCCTCTAGCGAATGTACCCACAAAATCCATTTAACAATGCAACTAACAATGCAAACTATATGAATGCAACTACATGAAAAAAAATGCATAGATCCCCTTTAAACTAACCATAACCATTCAATAAGCAAACATCTCAAATCATGCAATAACTTCCAAACAGAGCTCGACTAAATCCCCGTATACTAACAATACATGAACGGAAACGTGGTGTGTGCGATACTCATCAGATATACTCCTAACACTAGACCAAAAATCATACCCATTCTTCGTCAAGGCAATCACTAGTTTATAAAAAGAATGAACGCTAGACACTTCATAACTCAGAGACACCTCCATCATCATTTAAGTTAGACAGGAATTCATGCTTTATTACTAACAACTACAACACATAACAAAACAACATAACACACGTGTTTATTTGACCGTGCAATGGATGAGACCCCAAAAGTCTTATACAATAATACCCATGTAGCGAGTGTTAGGTCGGCAATCCCAAACCACAAAGGGCTTTAGGTTACCAGGTACAAGTACCCCTCAGACTTAATTAATCGAGTATTAAAGAGCTCACCCTAGTCAATTATACACACTCACACTCTCACAAACACTCATTTTTTTTTTCTTTTTTTTTCTTTTCTCTCTCTTTTTTTTTTTCACACAAGAATGAGTGCGTTTCGCTCCATCTCATTCATCCTAGACTACTCATAAAATATGAGCTGGCTACTAGCCATTTGACGCCTAGCCTTTATTAACAACTAAACACAACTAAAAACACTTAGCATGAAATCCCTGTTTTCCCCCAAACTTATACTTTGGTGCTCCTACGCCATCAAGGGAATAAAGAACATTTTAACTATAAACAAATGATTAAGCCTCAAAACATCCAAACAGACATGGCCCTAATCTAGCCCAAAAGCAAACGATGAATTGTGTAAAGATTTTGTTTTCATAACATGCATGTCAATTTCATAAGAACTTAAATCATCCCTCTATTTATGATTACCACAATCAAATCAACATCTACCTACTAAACAGAAATAGCTCGTCCTAAGGGATCATGAAATATGCATGCCATGCAACTAAAATGACACATATAATAAAAACATAAACAAAATGTCCTACATGAAACAAACATGCAAAATACGAACAAAACATGAATGAATTACCATAAACATGCAAAATATGATTTCCTACATGAACACATAACACCACAACACTACTTATCCCCAAATCACCCCCAAACTTAGAATATTCAATGCCCTCATTGAAGGTAATAAGAAAGATAGTAGAAACATACCTAACACATGGGTTGCCTCCCACGAAGCGCTGTCGTTAATGTCATTTAGCCGGACAAATGTGAATCAAATCATGGTGGCTCGAAGATCGCATTTGACTTGTCCTTAACAGAAGGACCATTCACCCATTGTTTGATAACCTTCTTGCTTTCTTCCCACATCTTTTCCAAATCAAACTTCACCTTGACTTTTCCACCAATCAATTTTTTCTTTTTCTTCTTTACACCTCTAAGGTGTTTATGCTTCTTCGTCGATTGATAAGAACACTCTTTTACCTCATCATCCTTGTTCCACCTTCTCAACACATTATCTTCACACTCTTTAAAAATCACCAACTCATCATTCAGAAGGACATACTTCAAATGTGGTGGAAGTTTTCCAAGCTTGACATTCGAAAGATCTCGAATGGAAGAATTGTCAATGTAATCACTGATGTGATGCTCGAACTTTTGCATGTCCGAATTTTTGCTCAACAGCTGATCGAACTCCTTTCTCTGACCCGTATCAACCATCTTCAAACTAAAACACTTTTCCTCCTCTGTCGGAAATTTCATAGCCTTGAACACATTAAAGATGACCTTTTGATTACTCACCCTCATTGTGAGCTCTCCCTTCTGAACATCGATCAACGCTCGGCCAGTAGCCAGAAAAGGTCTTCCCAAGATGATAGAAATCTTCTTATCCTCCTCAAAGTCAAGAATAACAAAATCAGCAGGAAAAATCAGCTTATCCACCTTTACCAAGACATCCTCCACTATACCCCTCGGATACGTGATCGACCGATCAGCCAACTGTAAGGTCATATTAACTGGTTTCGGCTCAGGCAACCCAAGTTGCTTAAAAACAGACATTGGCATTAGATTAATGCTAGCTCCCAAATCACATAAGCATTTGCTGAAAAGTTGATTGCCAATAGTGCAAGGTATGGTAAAACTTCTCGGATCTTTAAGCTTCGGTGGCAATTTCTGCTGTAGAACTGCACTACACTCCTCTGTCAAAGCAACGGTGTCCAAATCCTCGAGTTTCAACTTCCGAGATAGAATACCCTTCATGAACTTAGCATAGCTCGGCATCTATTCAAGAGCTTCTGCAAAAGGTATGTTGATGTGTAACTTCTTGAAAACCTCGAGAAATTTGGTGAATTTTGTGTCAAGATTCTGCTTCTGTAGCCTCTTTGGATATGGAGGAGGAGGATAGATCTGGTTACTCTCTGTAGTCTTCTTCTGGAGCCTCTTTGGGTATGGAGGAGGTGGGTAAATAGTCTGCTCCGAAGTAGACTTGTCAGCAGAATTTTTGCTCTTTTCAGCCTCACCGTCCAACTGCTTAGCTGCCAAATCAAAAATTGGCTTTTCCTTAGAAGGTTCCACCTGATGCTGCTGAATTTCTTCCTCTTCTTCAACTGCTGATTTTTGATTGCCCGTGACCTTTCCCGAGCTCAAGGTAACTGCTTTCACATGTTCTTGGACAACTGTCTTTCCTGGATTAGGCTCTGTATCGCTAGGAAGAGTTCCCTGAGCTCTGCTGAGTAAGGCACTTGCCAACTGCCCCATCTGATTCTCCAAAGTCTTGAGCGATGCCGCCTGGCTTTTAACTATCATTCTCAACTCATCCAATTCAGATTTTTCATTCGAAGACTGCCCCGTACTAGCATGAGGTTGTTGCGGAAATCCTGGTGGCTGAAATTGTTGCCTAGGAGCATACTGTGGCTGAAAATTCTGCCCTTGCTGCTGCTGAAAATTCTGAGGATTGTAAGGCTTTGCTCCAAATTGCTGACCTTGGAATGGCTGATAAGGCTGCTGAGATTGTTGATTGTCGCTCCAGCTGAAATTAGGATGATTCCGGCTATTGGGATGATAGGTGGCTGGAACTGGCTATGATGGTCTCTGAAAGTTGCTCACAAACTGCGCCGACTCACTAGATATGGCACAATTATTCGTCTCAAGTGCGCCCGCACAAAGCTCACAAACACTAGCCACCTGCTGAACTCCATAATTCGTCAAAGAATCCACCTTCATTGTCAAAGCCTTCAACTGGGCTGCTATAGTTGTAGCTGCATCAACTTCAAGAACTCCTGCTACTTTGCCTTGTGATAATCTCTGAGTAGGATTCTGATATTCATTCGCAGCCATCATCTCAATTAACTCATAAGCTTCCTCGTAGCTCTTAGCCCATAGAGCTCCACCTGATGCTGCATCTAACATTGGTCGAGATTGACCTCCCAAACCATTATAAAAGCAATTGATCACCATCCAGTCGGGCAATCCATGATGTGGACATCTCCTAAGCATCTCCTTGTAACGCTCCCAAGCTTCACATAAAGTTTCTCCAGAATGTTGAGCAAACTGAGTAAGAGCATTCCTGATTGCTGCTGTTTTAGCTATGGGGAAGAATTTAGTGAGAAACTTCTGAGCAAGATCCTCCCATGTAGTAATAGAACCTGCTGGTAGAGAGTGCAACCAGCCCTTAGCCTTATCCCTCAGAGAAAATGGGAAAAGTCTCAGCTTTACGGCATCTTCCGACACTCCGTTGGTCTTGAAGGTGTCGCAAATCTCGATGAAATCCCTAATATGCATATTAGGATCTTCCGTTGGAGCACCCCCAAACTGCACTGAATTCTGCACCATCTGAATCGTGCCAGGCTTGATTTCAAAGGTATTAGCTGCAATAGCCGGCCTGACAATACTCGACTGAATATCATTGATCTTTGGCTGAGAATCGTCCTTCAAAGCCTTAGCTGCAGGTGCTACTCCTTCTGGTACGTCTCCCATCTTTACTAACTTTAATCTTTCTTCTTCCAATTTACGAGTCTGAGAACGTGTTCGCATACACGTTCAAGTACCTGAAACACACAGAACAAACAACTACAATCCGAGTCAGTGAACTCTAACGACCACTGATGACAAGCACATAAACTAAAATAAAACACCGATGATCCCCGGCAGCGGCGCCAAAAACTTGTTAGCACAAAATCACGCAAGCGCACGTGGTCACAAGTAATATACGAATAAGTCAAGTTCGTTCCCACAGAGATCTAATGAGGTGTTCAATTCAATTAATGTACCTATGCAACAATGTATGATTTTTATCCACTGCTAAGACAATTAACAATTTGGGTTTGATTATCTAAAATTAACTAGAGAACAAATTATTAAACTAAGAATTAACTAACTAAGAGGATTAAAATTGATTTATGTATATGAGAATAAAACATGGGATCCTAACTTCATTAAGTACTTCATTCAGAGTCTTTTGTCTTTAATCAATGCATGTGACGGTTGTGATAACTAGTCGGATAACACGAAATCAGTACACGCTACCTTTCAGTATACGTATACCAAACCACTTAAACATCCACAAAATAGATAGAAGTTAAGCAGACACCAATTATGCTTAGACCCTATATGTCTATAAGATTTGAAAACATAACGGTTTAACGAGCAAGTTATCCATTCAGATTACATAGGGCATGTAAGATGGTTAAAATCACCTACGAATCATGCATGACAAACATACATAAACCTATGCTAGCATGGCAAGTTCTAAACCTCTATATCCACTTTCGCATTCAATAGAGATTAACAAACAATCTTAGATGTTAGCTACGCATCCAAGAAGAATAAGCACAACCAAACTAGGATATCAATTAGCCATCACACACACATCTTTAAAACAATTAACTACTAAAATCCATAAATAAATCCGTTAGAATCCCACGACAATGATTAGTTCATAATCGAACCGTTCATCATCGTAGGTTCTGATGAAAGCATGATGAAAAACAAGAAATCAATGATGTAAATATGAATAAGAGTTAAAGGTTTAGAGGACAAATCCGGAAGCATCCAAAAGTTGCACCAAAATTGAAGAATACAAGAAAAAACTATGTCTAGATCTCCTCGTAGTCACGTTCTTCGTTCTTGGCTCCTCGATCTTGTGCTCCAATATTGAATCTGATCTCTGGTGTGTTGTGATGTATTGTGATGTGTTGATTATGTCCCCCCAAGGTGTGTATTTATAGCTCCAAGTTGTCCCTCTTCCAAGCAATTGCCGTTTCTGAGTTAGAATAGAATTATGGCAATTTCCATCTTTGAATGCAATAAGAATTGCATATTCCATGTTTACAACTGATTCTGGAAGTTTCTGGCCGCCCCAAGCAATTACCATAATGATTAGAAGTCGAATTTGTGAGGTTTTCCTTATTAAAATCGAATTCTGGCAATTTCTGGCGATTCTGACTTCCTGGGCGGCCGGGCAGAATTCCAGTACAATTCCTGGGCGCCCGCGCAGAACCTTCTGCCTAGAATTATAGAAACTGTTGTCCTCTTCGCGTGAGCTGTAAGATCATCAGAATCGGACTTGTAGAACTCCAGATATGGCCAAAACAGTGAAGACTGCGCAACCTACCCGGAAAATCCGAATTTTAATCAAATTAACCTCCAACTCTTGGTTCTGCAAAACTTAATGAAAACACATTAAACACACCACATACTTGAGTTCAAGTCATCAATTTAAGCCGATATGAAGCGTTCCAAGTGGATTAAAAATCCACTTATCAACAATACTTCACAGTTTGATATGCATTTTGTTGTAGGTATTAGATAGGTTTTCTAAGTCATGTTGACTAAGTACTAGATAGACAAAATAGGTTGGTTAATTGTAAATATATTATGCCTTGTAATTTTGCCTAAGTGAAGACATGTCAACAGAATGAAGATTACTCTATCAACGGAATGAAGATTACTCATCAACGAAATGAAGAATATACCATCAACGAAATGAAGAATAAAGCTATCAACGAAACACATCTTACTGCTATCAACGAATCATTATCACTTTTCTGAATAGTTGACCAAGTGATAGTGACAGTTTTCTGACAGATCAAAAGGTGATGTGGAAGTGTACTTTGCATTGGAAGCCATTAAAATGGTCACTGGAAATAAGGAAACATTCCAATTTCCAATTAGGTTCTTGAGTGTGATCATAATAAGCATGAAGACAAAAGCCAAGATCTCCAAGGACCATTGGACAAAAGGGATGAAAAGAAAGCTACTGGAGGTTACCTTTAGATTAATTTAGAGTAGCCAAAAATAGCATTGTAAAACTTGGGTTATATAACCAAGTGTAGCAGTTCATTTTTAAGATAGAAGAGTGAGATAAAAATAGTTTGTATTAGCTTCTTTCAAGAGCACTCTCACTCCAAAATCAGGAACTGAGCAGCTGTGATACTTTTGTAACACAGATTATTTCCGCAATAAAATTATCTCAGTTGGATCCTCAAAACATCCAACTGAAATTTTATACTTGTTTGTGTTTTTATTTTCAGTACTGTTTTATTTGAAAGATTGTTTTAAGTTTTAAGAAATATCTAGAATTGTATTCAACCCCCCTTCTACAATTCTGTTAGGCTATTTGGGATTAACAATTGGTATCAGAGCAAGCTTCTAACATACAAGAAGTTTAAAGATCAAGGCCAAAACAGTAACCATGGTGAAGAAGGATGCAGGTGTAAAGATACCAGTTCTAGATAAGGACAATTACTTTCACTGGAAAGTAAAAATGCATCTACATCTCATGTCTATGGATGAGAGATATGTAGACTGCATTGAGAAAGGTCCACACGTTCCCATGAAGTTTGCATCTAGAGTTGGACTTCCAGATGATGCTGAAGATGTAGAAATTCCAAAACCTGTCTCAGAATGGACTGTTGAAGATGTTGCAAAAGTCCATAAAGATAAAAGAACCATGAACATTCTGTTTAATGGTTTGGAGCAAGAGATGTTTGACAATGTCATAAACTGTACAACTTCTAAAGAAGTATGTGACACTGTTAGAACACTCTGTGAAGGAACTGAGCAAGTTAGGGAGAACAAAATGCAACTCCTCATACAACAATATGAGCACTTTCATTTTAAAGCTGGTGAAACCCTAAATGACACGTTTAGTAGGTTTCAAAAGCTTCTGAATGGATTAAAGTTGTATGGGAGGGTCTACCAAACTAAGGACTCAAACCTCAAATTTCTTAGAGCTCTTCCAAAAGAATGGAAGCCTATGACTGTTTCTCTGAGAAACACTCAAGAGTACAAAGACTACACTCTTGAAAGGCTTTATGGAACCTTAAAGACATATGAGCTGGAAATGGAGCAAGATGAAGAAATTGAGAAGGTACAAAAGAAAGGTGGATCTATTGCATTGATTGCATCTGTGAACCAACTGGAAGATGACAATGAAGAAACTGCAAAAGCCACAACTAGTCGAGCTAGTTGTAGGAGTGATGTTAGCAAGGGTAAAGGCAAGATGACAGAAGAAGAAGAAAAACCAGCCAACTTGGATGACTTAGATGAGATTGATGAACACATTGCTTTTCTTTCAAGGAAATTCTCTAAGTTCAAATTCAAGAGAAACTCAGAAGCAAGGCCACCAAGGAGAGACTTTCAACCTAGCAAAAATAATTGGATTGAAAAGTCTAAGTCTAAATGTTTCAACTATGGAATGATTGGTCACTTTGCTGGAGATTGCAGAATGCCCAAAGTTGAGAAGGGCAACAGGAAATTTGAGCCTGTTGATTATAAAAAGAAATACTTTGAACTTCTCAAGCAAAAAGAAAAGGCTTTCATGTCTCAGGAGTATGATTGGGCTGGTAATGGTGAAGATTCAGATGATGATGTCGAGTATGTCAACTTGGCTCTAATGGCTAACAATCATGAGCAGGAAGCAAGCTCCTCTAGCAACCAGGTAACAATTACTAATCTTTCTGAGCTTTCTAAAGAGGAATGTGATAGTGCAGTTAATGAAATGTCTACTGTACTGTATAATTTGCGTGTTACTCTTAAATCACTTACCAAAGAGAACTCAAGAATTAAAGAGACTAATTTGCTCTTAAGTGATAGAAATGCCATGTTAGAAGCACAGCTCATTGAGTTTGAGAAAATGAGGTGTGTTAGTAGGGATGCTAAGATGGAACTTGAGAAAGTGTTAAAAAGGGAAGAAATTCTTAAAACACAACTAGAAATAGAACAAAGTGTGATTGCAAAATGGAAAGATTCCAGGAATGTTGCTACCAACATCATTAATGTTCAAGGTATGGACTCTTTCTGTGAGCAATCATGGAAAAAGAACAAAGAGAAGCTAGGGTATGCTGGTGAAACCTTAGAATCAGAAACAGAGTCAACAAACAACAATGATCATTTGTTGAAGGTTGATACGTCAACGGAATGCAAGGTTTCGTTGACAGATGAACCATCAACCGATCAGGCTGTTTCGTTGACAGGGAAAAAGAAAGAAGAACTCACTAGAATTAATAACAAGTATGGTCCTGTCACCAAGAACTTTGTTCAAGGTGAGTCTAGTAAATCAAAGAAAGTTGAGAAACCTGTTGAAAGAGCAAATGTAGGTCACTTGTCTAACAAGCAATTGAAAGACAAGTTAGAGAAAATTCAAGTTGAGGTTAAGGGCAATAAAAAGAATAACAGGAATGGCAAAGTAGGGATTAACAAACATAACAATTACACACCTGATAAGTATGCTCCTAGAAAAACATGTGTTAATTGTGGTAGTGTTAGTCATCTATCTGCTAATTGCAAATCTGTTAAGAAGACTACTAATGTGAAAATGCCTAAGCCTGCAATGAATGTTTCTATGCCTACAATGCATGTTATGCCTAACATGTTTGCTCCATATGCACAATTCCAAAATCCATATGCCAGCATGTCATTTGTGCCTAATCCATACATGAATATGATTAATATGCCACAAATGCCATGGAATGTGAATAACATGTTTGTTCCTCCAACTATGCATGCTGTGAATGAAAATGTGAGCAACCCTCAGAAATCAACACCAAAGATAAAGGTTGATTTAAATCAATCTGAGCCTAAGGTGAAAAATGATATAAAAGGAAAATCAAAGGCTAACAAAACAGGACCCAAGGAAACTTGGGTACCAAAATCAACTTGATTTGGTTTTATTGTGTGCAGGGAGACAAAAGGAATCTTTGGTACTTGGATAGTGGTTGTTCAAGACACATGACTGGTGATCCTACCCTGCTCACAGAGTTCAAGGAAAGAGCTGGCCCTTGTATTGCTTTTGGAGATGACAGCAAAGGCTACACTAAGGGATATGGCTTGATTTCAAAAGAGAATGTCATCATAGATGAGGTTGCATTGGTGGATGGTCTTAAGCACAATTTGCTTAGTATCAGCCAACTTTGTGACAAAGGATTTTTAGTTACTTTTTCTAAAGAAGCATGTGTTGTTTCTAAAGGTGGAGACAACAATGTGGTAATGACTGGATTCAGAAGAGGGAATGTGTACATTGCTGTCTTTAGTAGTACAAGTTCAGACACCATCACTTGTCTTTTCAGCAAGGCAAGAAAGGATGAAAGTTGGCTATGGCACAAGAAATTGTCTCATTTGAATTTTAAGGTTATGAATGACTTGGTGAGGAAAGATCTTGCTAGAGGAATTCCACATGTGGAATTCTCCAAGGATGGTTTGTGTGATGCCTGTCAAAAAGGGAAACAAAAGAAGGCATCATTCAAAAGCAAGACAGAGTCATCAATTGTCCAACAACTTGAGTTGCTTCATATGGATCTATTTGGCCCTGTAAATGTCATGTCCATCTCAAAGAAGAAATACTGTCTTGTGATTGTTGATGATTTTTCTAGATTTACATGGACTTTCTTTTTGCACTCCAAAGATGAGGCAAGTGAAATCATTATCAATCACATCAAGATGGTAAACAATCATCCTGATTTCAAAGTAAGAAGGATTAGGAGTGACAATGGGACAGAATTCAAGAATTCAACTATGAAGATGTTTTGTGAAGAAAATGGTATTTTGCATGAATTTTCAGCAGCAAGGACACCACAGCAAAATGGTGTAGTTGAAAGGAAAAACAGGACACTTATTGAAGCTGCAAGGACAATGCTAGATGAATCAAAGTTACCAACTTATTTCTGGGCTGAGGCAGTTAACACAGCTTGCTTCACTCAAAATATTTCTTTGATTAATCAAGCCAAGGGAATGACCCCTTATCAACTACTCAAAAGAAAGAAGCCACTATTGGATTTTCTTCATGTCTTTGGATGCAAGTGCTTTGTTCTGAGAAATCAAGCTGAGCATTTGGGGAAATTTGAAGCAAAGGCAGATGAAGCAATATTTGTGGGATATGCAGCAGGAAAAGCTTACAGAGTCTATAATCTCAGAACCAACATTGTTATGGAATCTGTACATGTTTTTTTTGATGATCTCAAAATTCAAGGTCTCTGTGATGAAGGTTTCTATGAAAGTCTTTCTTTTCAAAATGAGGAAGGAGATCAAGTGAATCATGTTAAGGCTATTGAGAAACAGCCTAAAGTTGTTGTGTCTAGCACAGATGAAAGCAGTAGTGAAGATGAAATTGCTGCATTAAGATTGAAAAGAATAGCTGCTAGCAGACCAAATGGTCATTTCGTTGACAGTCATGATGAAGGATTCGTTGATAGTCAGAATGAGCGTTTCGTTGACAGTCAAAATGGGCATTCCGTTGATAGTCATAGAAATGCCTCTAGAAGTGATCAATTAGGGACAACAAACTCAGGGGGAGTTTCTCAAGGACAAATATCTAATCAAGGCAATCATGATCATGAAGCTACATCTTCTAGAGCTAATCTACCTCCCTCAAGGAAATGGACTAAAGATCATCCCTTTGAACTCATTATAGGTGATGTTTCTTCAAAAGTCCAAACTAGAAGAGAAACTCAAGAGGAATGTCTATATAGTAGCTTTCTGTCTCAAGATGAGCCAAAGAAAGTTGAGGATGCACTTCTAGATCCAGATTGGGTTTTAGCTATGCAAGAGGAGCTAAACCAATTTGAGAGAAACAAAGTTTGGAAGCTGGTGCCCAAGCCTAAGGACAGGAGTGTTATAGGCACAAAATGGGTGTTCAGAAACAAGATGGATGAAAATGGCATAGTCACAAGGAACAAAGCTAGATTGGTTGCAAAAGGCTACTCACAGGAAGAGGGAATTGATTTTGATGAAACCTTTGCTCCTGTTGCAAGACTAGAAGCAATAAGGATTTTCCTAGCCTATGCAGCCCATGCCAATTTAAAGGTCTATCAAATGGATGTGAAAAGTGCTTTTCTGAATGGGGAATTGGAAGAGGAGGTGTATGTGAGCCAACCTCCTGGTTTTGAAGATGATGATTTTCCAGAGTATGTGTACTTCCTCCTCAAAGCACTCTATGGTTTGAAACAAACACCTAGATCCTGGTATGACACACTTTCACAGTTCCTCCTTGAGAATCACTTCACTAGAGGTACTGTAGATAAAACTCTTTTTCATAGGATTGTGAATGACTCTACTATACTTGTTCAAATTTATGTAGATGACATAATTTTTGGGTCTACAGATGAAAAACTTTGTCAAAAGTTTGCCAAGCTTATGCAAAGTAAATATGAGATGACCATGATGGGAGAATTAACTTATTTTCTTGGTCTCCAAGTGAAGCAAGTTAATGAAGGCATTTTCATTAGTCAAACAAAATATATTCATGATTTGTTAAAGAAATTTAATTTAATGGAATGTTCTCCTGCCAAAACTCTCATGCCTACTGCCACCAAACTTGAATTGAATACTAAGGAAAAATCTGTGGACATTTCAAGTTACAGAGGCATGGTAGGCTCACTTTTATATTTAACAGCTAGTAGACCTGATATTATGTTTGCTACATGTCTATGTGCTAGATTTCAGGCTGATCCTAGGGAATCCCATTTAGTTGCTATTAAAAGAATTTTCAGATATCTCAAAGGAACACCAAACCTTGGCATTTGGTATCCTAGAGAATCTGGCTTTGAATTAATTGGTTATTCAGACGCAGATTATGCAGGATGTAAAATTGACAGGAAAAGCACAACTGACACCTGTCAATTCCTAGGAAACAAGCTTGTGTCATGGTTCAGCAAGAAACAAAACTCAGTTTCTACCTCCACAGCTGAGGCTGAGTACATTGCAGCTGGAAGTTGTTGTGCACAGATTTTATGGATGAAAAATCAACTACTTGATTATGGATTAAGAGTTGAGAAAATTCCTATCTTCTGTGACAACACTAGTGCCATTGCCATTACTGAGAATCCAGTACAACATTCAAGGACCAAGCACATTGACATCAAGTATCATTTCATTAGAGAACATGTTATGAATGGTACTGTGGAGTTACATTTTGTTCCAAGTGAACAACAACTTGCAGACATCTTTACCAACCACTTGATGAATCAACATTCTCAAGATTAGTAAGTGAGCTAGGTATGCTAAATTTCTCTTAACTATTTTTGAGATTTTTGCAAGTTAAATTTGCAGCCAGAAATTTGCTATGATTTTCTGTGAATTAATTTTCTCAGGAAAAGGTGAAATTTTGTCTAAGTCAAAATTACTATGTCAACGAATGCCTCATTCCGTTGACAGTCTTAGTATTTTTCTGGGTGTTTCGTTGATAGCTCTTTTATATCAACGAAACGCAGCTTTATCAACGAAATAGACGGGACCTTAAACGCCCAATTCTGATTCGTTGATACAGCGTAGTTAATCTGAACCGTTGAATTTGCACGTCTCTTTACCACGATCTATGCATACACCCCTGTAAGTATAAATCATGGTAATATTTTAATTGTAACGGTTAGATTTTTAAGCCAATCCAGTAATTTATATTTATTATTGGACTTAATTTATGAGAAATTTTGGGGGAGTATTTAAGAAATTTTGTTTTCTTCAATTCTTTTCTACCTTGCTCTCAAAATTTCCAAAGGCTTTCTTACTTCTTCTTCTCTCAAAGCAAAACAAAGTTCGAGCTTTTCTTCACTCAACAATGGCACCCATAGTCAAACTCATGTCAGCTGGAGGGTTCATTTACGAGAAGAACAACTCCATTCCATTTGTTGTCAAGGAAAGTCCGAACAGAATCTTTCACAAGATGATGGATTTCTTGATGAATTGCAAACTGAGCTACGCAATGTTTCACTCAACTCCGCTCTACAATGAAATAATAGAGGAGATTTGGACCTCTTGTGAGTACAGTGGGACAAATTGCACTTTGCAATTCACCATTCAAGGTAAAGAGTATATTGTCAATTCTGATGTATTGCAAGCATGCCTACACATTCCTGAGAATAACTGCTTAGCTTTGCCTTCATACACTGAAATGGTTAACATGCTTGATTCTATAAATTACTCTTTGCCTACTGATAATTTGGGTAAGATAATTAGGAGAGGTTTGGTTAGGGAATATAGTTACTTAGCTGATGCATTCATTAATGTCTTTTCTGGTAAAATCAGTAACTTTGATGCATTAACTAATTCAATTTTGATTCTGTTTACCATGCTCTTAACTGATAGATATTATAACTTTAGCACCCAACTTATGTATGAAATTGGTGCTAAGTTGGGTGATAAGGCGAATAGGAAAAAGAATATCTATTATGCTAGATTTCTAATGATGTTGGCTAACCATGTTAGTCCAACACCATTGGTTATCTCCAACCCAAA
Source organism: Heracleum sosnowskyi (assembly GCA_030848705.1). NCBI lineage: Eukaryota > Viridiplantae > Streptophyta > Magnoliopsida > Apiales > Apiaceae > Heracleum > Heracleum sosnowskyi. The sequence continues at coordinate 87,545,056 of CM061236.1, read as the reverse complement.
TTCCAGGTTTGACTGCTTTGTACAAGAGAAGAGGGTCTTGACAGATATCCTGAGGCTCAATCACAATGGTGATGTCCCAGTGGTGTATCTGCCCACAATTGAGGTAACCACTACTAACCCTGTTAGTTTAACTGTTACTTCTACTATTTCACCCACCTCTGTTGCTATGGAGTCTGTAGTTGTGACCCAACAGGCTCCTGCCCCTGCAACAAAACCAAAATCTAAGAAATCCTCCAAGCCAACCTCAGGTGCTTCTCAAAAGGCACCTGTTGTAAAATCCACTACACAACCAAAGGGGAGTGGTGCAGGTGGTGTGAGGGGTGAGGGAAGGGGTGAAAATCAAAGAAACCCTAAGGATAAGGTGGGAGAGATGAGTGTTTCCCAGGCTAGCCCCATTGTGTCTTCCCAACAAGGCACAATGAGTAATATGGATATTAGCACAAGTCTAATTGCATCCTCCCAAAAGGATGTAATTATTGAAACAAGCTCTCCTCCAAGAGCACACTCCAAAAGGGTAAGGGACACTTCAAGCCCACATTCAGCAATTTCCCAATACCAAAGGCGAGTGAAGAAAAAATCCCAGGTCACACAGGGTGCACACACACTGGAAGCAACACTTCCAGTCTCTCAAATTCAGTTTGATGTAACCCCTATTATAACTCTGGGGTTACAGTCCCATTCTCTAAACATAAATCTTGAACCAACTTCACAAAATTCACCAACACAGGTTATTAGATGTGGATATGATCCATTCAGCTATTCCTGATTGTAACGCCCCCAAATCCGAGGTCAAAGGATTTGGTCGTCACGCTAAAATCTCAATTAAAAACAACCTGTTAAATTTTTAAACAAATTCAAATATACATCTGCGACCCCAACTAAACCAAGATCTTTTAGGTTATAGTGCTAGAAACAAGAATCCAAAATTTCACAACTTTAACTTCCTTTTTCAACAATACTCTTTGCACAAATTCTATAACACTAGTATAACTTCGATGAGAAGTATACCAGGCAAAACTAATCTTATATAATACAATATATGATAGATAATAACTTTAAACAATACTCTTACGCTAGCTCCAAATATTCTGGATCATAACATCTTCACGCTAACATCTTTTTCCTTTTCTGTCCAAGCTACGCAGACAACTTCCGCTAATTTACCTTCTTACTGAAAGGCTAAAATATAAATAAAACAAGTATGAGCGAAAGAAATGCTCAGCCAGTGCAATAAAGTATAGCTCTGAATATCAATGTATGATTCAATAAATATGCATTTTAACTCAAAAATACGGAACAGATATTTGAAAAGGATCTATGGAATGTAAGAGCAATGAAACTTGATTATCAATACCAATACATAACTTTAAAAGTAATCTAATACATATAAGTAACTTTTCTCACTGTATCATCAAAATAAATGAATTGGAATCTACTAAACGCTACGAGCTAAGCCGACGATCGATCGCTCTTAGCTCACCAACCATACTGTGGTCCACAGCAGGTTAAACTGGGGATCCCAGGGCAACACAATCAAAAATCAGCCCATTTTGGCACTTATTGACCATGGCCAAAATATCATTCAACATTCAACATTTCGCGACCGGCGTACGGCCCTGTATTTCCCAATTCACGGGTTCAATATAAAACCCTCATTTTTCCAAATCACAACTTTACCCTTGTCGGGTTCATAACTCAAATCACAGTTTCAACAAAATAAGTACACTTTTCTCATTTAACATGGCAATATGAATATGATAAGTAAGAATACCAATCAGAGGATTTATTGAATACTGAAGGAAATAGTTTAAGTCCTTCAAAAAGTATACTTATAACAGATAAACCTTACATCCTGAAGGAAATAAACCGGATTATACATAACATATATGAGTTCGAATAAGGAACTGAATCTGATAACTGCATTAACAAGAAATAATAATAATAACAATTGCAGTTTGTTAGGTCCTGATAAGTTTGTAGAAGGGGGGGGGGGGGGGGGGTTGAATACAAACTATACCGTTTTATCGAAATTTGTCCTTTGAATAATTTAACAATTAAGAACAAATTAATGTGGAATATAAATGAAACAGGATTCAAGTTAAATATTAACTATATTAAACTTGAAGGGTGTTGCAAATACAATATGGATTACAAAGTATTTATCTCAAACTAATTAATACAAATTTAGAATAAATTCGACATGAACTTTTCTAATATTTGTAATAAAAAGATCGAATGCTAAAAGAAATGTTCGAGATAAATTCTAGGGATAAAAATCCGCTAGATAATCAAAGCAATACAAGTAATCAACTTCTAGTGGTTTGGATTTAACAATACAAACTAGAATTAATTGCTTGAGAAGAAAAGAGATCAAATGGCTTTCTTGTTCTTGCTGAGAGAAAATGTATGTGTGATATGATAATCAATTGCTAATCTTTTATGTCCAGCCTCCGGTTGATATCCAATTAGATTAGCCTTGTATGACCTTTTAATTAAATCAATATGACCTAATTAATCAATCAAAACACTTGTATGACCTGAGGAATTATGCTCGGTAGAACCATGCTTCATCAATAGAACCTGCAGAAGTGTCCGGTATGACCAAGCAAAATTCTGCCAACCTTTTTCGGTAGAACCTAGGAAAAGCAACCTGTATGACCTAGCACACAGAACCTGTATGACCTGAAAGGAGTCGGTAGAACCTGGGATCTTTACAGACTAGGTCATACCGAGTTTTTCAGAAGGTCATACAAGTTAATTAGAAAATCCTTTTAATTTATTTAGTTAGATTAAATTAAAGATTAAATTAATTCTTTTATAGAATTAAGTTAATAAATAATTTAGCCAACTAAATTAGTTAATCTAATAAATAAATTAATTCTTATAGAATTAATTTATTAATTAAATTAATTAAACATGAAAGGAATTTAATCTAAAAACCAAGTTTCCTCTATCTTCTGAAAACCACTGAATATAGATGATTTAATTCCACTGATTGATGTCGTCATTCGATGCACTGTCTGGTTCATGAATAACTGACTTCAATGAAAATTCTTCATCTTTAAAACATTTAAAGTTGTGGTCCATTGTCTGCTTTGACGGTTGATTAATCCTTGTAACTTGTATATTTGCTATCACAAATCTGAAACCTCTGTCACTTTAATAAATACACTTCCTTGAAGACTTCACTGAGGCTTGAACAAATAATTGAACTTCTTTCAATGTAGTATTTCTTCAAAACTGAAGGATGACTTTAATCTGTATTCTTCTGACAGATATGATCTTCTGAGATTCCTGTGATTGTGATAATTGAATTATTACTTACTTATTACATACTTGTTTAAGTTGAGTTGTTTCCTCGATATACAAATAGGCCTAAACATATGCCTTTCAATCTCCCCCTATTTGTTTGTTAGAGAATAACAATCAAATACCTAGAGGATAACTCAACTAATTTAAACAAGTAGAAGATATGACATTTAAAAGCTAAGTAAATAATAACACAAAGTTCTGGATTTCATTTAACATTATCCAGATTCAAACATTACATGTAAGTACAAGATAGATGTTCCTCTAGACTGAACATATGAATACATTTATCCTATCTTGAATCACCTAAGCTCTAAACATTTAATATTTACAAACAGAGCTTCTTCAAATTTCAGACTCAATCATCTCTCCTTCTTCAAGTGCTTCAAGCAAATCCTTGTCCAGAACACGATCAGATTCAGAAGTAATGCCACTAGGTCTGACAGGTTGAGCTGTGACTTTCTTCAGCCTATTCTTCATTTGATGATATCTCTTGATATTGGCAATGCAATAGTCTTGAATCAAATCAGCAACTTCTGTCTTTTCTTGTGTAGCAAACCCTGTTGTCCTCAACATGTTCTTCATATAGACAAGATGATTGGCAGGATAATCTTTCAAAGAGATGGGATCCACACCACAAGTTTGAAGTGCCCTTCCTTTATAAAATTTAACTTCATATGGCACATCCACAACTTGAGGACTAGCTTTCATGGCAAAATCTCTAAGCTGATCATGCAACAGCTCACATAGAGGTGAAGACCTTTTAATCTTTGTCATGAAAACCCAAAGCTCAGAGAGAGTTCTACTTTCCAGAAGATTGAGAGAAACTATGAAAGTTCCCTCATTATGAGTGTAGATGTAGATCTTCAACTCCTCTCTGACTCTGTCATATCCAGTAGTAATTCTTGAAATCTCCGCATGAAGAGCTTTCATATAGATTGAGTTGTCTGGATTGACTTTTCTATACCTTTCCAACATGCTAAAGAACTTTCCATCATTATCTGACCCTGTCGGATGTGAGAACATCTCTCTAGCTCTATCCCATTCTTCTCCAAGCTTCTGCCTCACATATAACTTCCTGTCCTTGACCTTTATATCATGAAGCCGTTGCTTTTCTTGATGTTCAGCTTTTTGGATAACTAGATGCTTTGAGATGATGTCAGATACTTTAGTATTCTCCTCCTCTCTTCTCTTCAGATCAGCTTTCTGTCTTAACAGCTCAGCTTCAAAGGCAGGATCCACTTCAGTTTCATCTTCCCAGTCAGCATAGTCAGCCTCTCCTTCAACCTCCACTTCACCAAAGATATCTTCAGGGGTTTCTTCAGATTCAATATTGTCAAAATCTCCCTGTTCACCTTGATAGTAGTCAGCATCAGAAAAAGTTAACTTCTGCTTCCCTTTGTCCTTTCCAGAACCAGAACCTCCAGCTTGATCTCCTCCTTGTTTCTCCAAATTCTCCCCCTTAGTTGAGGTATCCTCTACAGATTTTACTTTAGTAGCTTCAGGATTCACCTCACTTCTTCCCCTTATTGCTCCTTGATCATCTCTATTTCCTCCATCTCCTCCTTCACCCTCATCACCATCATCTCCCTCAAAGAATGTTCTTTGCTCTTCAGTAGGTTGATGTGATTTCTTGATCATATAGTATAGGTGCTTCATCCCTTCATTAGGATGCTCCATTCCTCCTTCAATCCTAGACATCCTTTGTTCATTAAACCTCTGGTTTTCATCAGATGTTTGCAGAATAAAGTCCACCTTGGTAGAAATAGTAGCAATCTCCTTGACACTCTCCGATATCTGAGCATTTGACGTAGTAAGATCAGAGATGTCTGAAGCCACCAGTACTTGAGATTGTTGGATTGAATTCAGCTTTGGGAGTAGAGAACCCTTCAATCCTTCCAAATCATCCTTGATAGTACCCAGCTGATTAGTTACAGAGGTGGAAGAAGAAGACCGTTCAACCTCTTGTGCTTTGAGAAGATTCTTTTCAGCCTGGGTGTCAGCCAACTTTTTCTCAAGTTCAACTATCTTAGCTAACAACAGAGCAGTGTTTGTGTCAGTGTGTGCACTCACCTCAGTTTCTCTCGGTGGTGTTTCACTCACCTCACGTGCTTGTGTTTCGCTCATTGTTTGGTTCTGATTTCTAACCACTAGCTGTTTATCCTTGTCAATTGCTGATGTACCTGCATTTAAAATCACCATAGCCCCTTCTGGAGAGGTCACTGGTGGTGCAATGGGAGTTCGCGAATCCCAGTTAAAACTGCGAGTGAAGAATCCCTTAAGGGAGCCAGAGATGTTTCCTCTGGGAGGGGAGAAAATGATTCTATTTGATTTGGCAAAGAATCAAATTTTCCCTCTGAAGCCTGTGAAGGCTCTTCTACCGTAACTATGGTAGGCACTGTTTCATGCAGCATCCCTATGTGCTCTCCTTCTTGAGTGTCCTGTGTACGAGTTTCTATTATTGTTTCAGAAGTGTTTGCCTCCATTGTGATTATTGGAAGAGTGTTTAACTCTGTACAGAATGCCATGGCCTGATGGCGAATTTCAATAGAACCATCCCGTTGAGAGGATGTGTCTAGTAACTGTTCATTGGCCTTTTGAAAATCTATATCCTGTTGAGAGGATACAGACTGGCTAACAGTTGCCTCAAGGTATGTTCTTCTCTTCTTTAGTGGAGGAGGCAGAGCTGTGGGATCACTCACATTAACATCTACTTCAACTTCTTCTCTCAATCTTGTTGTAGAAAGTTGTTCTAGGGGAACGGTCAATGGATTTGACTTTGTGTGTGGCTCTATGACCAGGGACAGAGGTTGTGGTTCTACAACCCCTTGGTCAATCCTAGTAACCTCTTGGGTTAATGGAGCAGATGAGAGAGGATATATTACCTGAAGTGCAACGGTGTTGGGAGGCGCCATAGAAGTTCCAGCTGACGAGGATCCAACCACTGGATGTTCAATAAATAATAGTGGTAACTGTGGTTGAAGAATCTCTCGCAGATAAGATGGTGGAACTATTGGTCTCATTCCAGATTTAGGATTAGTGGACAAACTAGAGTATATAGCAGGATTAGTGTGTGCGGGGACTTGAAAAGGAGTGTTTTGGAAAAATGTTTTATGTTCATTAGAAAGAACATGATTTAACACTAGAGATAAGAAACGAGAATAGAAGCATCTAACTTTCTTCCCAGTTTCAATGTCTCTAGAGTAATTGAAAATCCTCCTTATCAAGAGATCCCAGACAAGTGTCCCTATGTCCAATCTGACATTGAAAACAGCAGCATAGGCAATGTTTTGTAAAACATAAGTGATGACTGGAAAGTTGTTCTTGGTAGAATTACTAAAAACTTTGTCTAGACAGTCAAAAAACAAATCCCACTCACAAGCTAGATTAGCCTTATTCAGACGAGGAAGAAAAATATTCCCTTGGTAATTAATACTAGAGAAAAATTGAACTAACTCGTCATCAGTAGGAAATCCAACAAGATTATCAATAGGAAAATGAAGTACTTGACAAAAGATCTCCTTAGTTACTGTGTACTGACGATCAGAAATAGTGAACGTGAAAGATTGCATATCATCAGCAACAACAGCAGTTAAACATAATAGGCGAAGGGGTTCAATCCTTAAATCAACAGAAGTAGAGATAGCATAGCTAACAATTGATTGTTCATTTAAAAAACGAACCCACGGCCTAAAACGTTCAACAGAACACTTAAGGGTATCACAATAGCCAACGTAATTATTAAAACGTTCAATGACAAACTCAGCAGCCATTAAAAATAAATAATAACACACAAGGAATTACTTAATCTGAATGGAGAAAAATCAAAAAGAATTATAAGATTAATTCGAAATAAATTTCAAATTAATAAGAAATTCCTTAGATTTTAAAACAAAATCCACCAAATTAAATAACTAAAGCGGCAATTAATACTAATATTAGACAAGGAAGAAATAAAATGACAAGTAATTCACAAGAAAAATTTGCAATAGTTCGTTGTTCTAGGAATAAAACACAAACCAGAGCAAAGTTAATTAAGTAAAAACTTGAGTTAGAAAGAAATGTGAGCAAAAGAACTTGAAGGAACTCGGTATTTATAGGAGTGGGTTCTGCTGGGCTCGGTATGACCTATGGGCAGGTCATACCGAGAAAATACTACAGGTCATACCGAGCAAAACACCATCAGACCTTAGGTCATACCGAGAAATACACTCAACAAACTTGAGGTCATACCGAGTAATACATTCAACAGACTTTAGGTCATACCGAGTTTTATCAGAAAAGAAAAATAATAACAGAAAAATAAACAGGAAATAAAATTGCAGAAAAAACTGTTTATATATAAAAATATATTTACATTAAAACTAGAAAAATTCACAGAATAATCTATAAATTCTAGAAAAATATGCATGAATAATATAGAATTGCATAAAAATAATATAAACTTGCAGAACTGTTTAAACAACTATATTTACAATCTGAAAATAACTTAAATGATTCTAAATAAATATATTTTCAATAAAAATACATTTCTCCACTAAAAAATATGAGAAAAATATTTTTAAAGAAAATAAATTATTAACAAGCTTTACACAATAAACATGGATTGGCAATATATATCATCTAAAATTGACAAGAGAAAATGATTTAGATAAGAACAAACCTACCAGAGACATTGTCAATCACTAAGACTGTTCAACATACCCAATTTACCAACTAACCTGGTAAATGTGGATTCGTCAACAGATTTAGTGAAAATATCTGCCGTCTGTTCTTCAGTGGGTACAAAGTGTAACTCCACAGTTCCATTCATAACATGCTCTCTGATAAAATGATACCTGATATCAATGTGCTTCGTTCTCGAGTGCTGCACAGGGTTATTGGAGATTGCTATGGCACTTGTATTATCACACAAAATGGGAATTTTGTCTAATGCAAAGCCATAGTCCTTTAATTGATTCCTTATATCCATAAGATCTGAGCACAGCAGCTTCCAGCAGCAATATATTCAGCTTCTGCTGTTGAATTGGAAACTGTTTGATGTTTCTTGCTATACCAGGAAATCAATCTACCTCCTAGGAATTGACAACTCCCAGAGGTACTCTTTCTATCCATAACACTACCTGCATAATCAGAATCTGTATATCCAACAAGATTAAAACCAGAATCTTTAGGGTACCAGATACCTAAATTAGGTGTACCCTTAAGATATCTCAAGATTCTTTTAACAGCAACGAGATGTACATCTCTAGGGTCCGCTTGGAACCTTGCACACAAGCATGTAGCATACATAATATCTGGTCTACTTGCAGTAAGATAGAGTAAGGAGCCAATCATTAACATCTACCTTGATAGAATTGTCAGAAGCTCCAAGTTTGATTGCTGTTGAAGATGGAGTCCTTGCTGATGATGAATCCTCCATGTGATACTTCTTGAGGAGTTCTTTGAGATACTTGGATTGACAAATAAATATACCATTTGACCTTTGACTTACTTGCAATCCAAGAAAGAACTTCAGCTCACCCATCATACTCATTTCAAACTTACTCTGCATTAGCTCAGCAAATCTCTTACAGAGATTATCATTAGTAGACCCAAATATGATGTCATCCACATAGACTTGGACTAATATCATATCACTTTTGTGTTTCTTTGAAAAAAGAGTTTTGTCTATGATACCTCTAACAAAACCATTTTCTAAAAGAAAACCAGAGAGAGTGTCATACCATTTTCTTGGGGCTTGTTTGAGACCATAGATAGCCTTGAAGAGAAAGTACACAAAGTCCAGCAGCTCCTGATTTTCAAAGCCAGGGGCTGTTCCACATAAACTTCTTCATCAAGCTCACCATTCAGGAATGCACTCTTAACATCCATTTGATAGACTTTAAAATTGGAATAAGCTGTAAATGCTAAGAACATCCTGATGGCCTCAAGTCTAGCCACTGGTGCATAGGTTTCATCATAATCAATGCCTTCAGCTTGTGAATACCCTTGTACAACCAGTCTTGCCTTGTTCCTTGTAACAATGCCATCCTCATCTAGGTTGTTCCTGTATACCCATCTTGTACCAACTATTTTCTTGTTCTTTGGCCTGGGTACCAGCTTCCAGACTTGCTGTTGTTCAAACTGATTGAGTTCATCTTGCATAGCAATTACCCAATCTGGATCAGTCAGTGCTTCCTCAGTTTTCTTCGGCTCCATTTCAGATAGAAATGCTGAATAATGACATTCATTCTGAGTTGCACTTCTAGTTTTAACTCCAACACCTGGATCACCAATGATCAGCTCAAAAGGATGAGCTCTATTCCATACAGTCTGTCTTGGAAGATTTGATCTTGATGATTCGCCTTGAAATTCACTTTGATGTTGTGAGTGACTAGATGATCCTTCATTTGCTCCCCCTGAGTTGTTGCTTGATTGCCTTGATGATTCTTCTCCAGTGTTGGTGGTATCTCCATTGTTTCCAGTGTTTCCACCACCACCACCATGATCATTATCATCATTGTTATTATCATTACCAGCAATAACTTCAGGTGGGGCTGCATCATCTGATTCTGAGTCTGACAAGTTATCAAACTTCAGCTTTTCAGATGAGTCTTCTTTTTGGATATTAGGGAACTTAGTGTCATCAAAAGTAACTTTGACACTTTCCTTTACTGTGTGACTTCCAACCAAGTAGACTCTGTAAGATCTTCTGGAATAACCAACAAAAATAGCTTCTTGTGCCTTTGCTTCAAACTTGCCACGTTTCACATTGTCATCTATAAGCACAAAGCATTTTGCTCCAAATACATGAAAGTACTTGACAGTTGGTTTCTTGTTGTTCATGATCTCATAAGGAGTCTTCATTAAGTCCTTGTTGATTAAAGTTCGATTCTGAGTATAACAAGTTGTATTTGCTGCTTCAGCCCAAAAGTACGTTGGAAGTTTGGACTCAGTTAACATAGTCCTAGCAGCTTCAATCAATGTACGATTCTTTCTTTCCACTACTCCATTTTGTTGCGGAGTTCTAGGGGCAGAATATTGTCTTGTTATTCCTTTATCAGCACAAAAGTCATTTAGAATTGCATTCTTGAATTCAGTACCATTATCTGACCTTATGGCTCTAACAGGGAATCTAGAATCCAGCTCAATCAACTTTATATGGTCAATCACCAGGTGTGGGGTCTCATCCTTGGAATGTAGGAATAAAACCCATGTATATTTTGAATAGTCATCAACAATCACAAGTGCATATTGTTTCTTTGACATGGACATCACAATAACTGGACCAAACAAATCCATGTGCAGTAGCTGAAGTGGTTCAGTTATTGATGATGTGTCAGTGCCCTTGTGAGAAGCTTTCTTTGACTTTCCTTTCTGACATGCCTCACACGGTCCTTCCTGTGTAAATTCCATCTGAGGCAAACCTCTAACCAATTCCCTCTTGACTAAAGAGTTCATGGTTTTGAAGTTAAGGTGAGACATCTTCTTGTGCCATAGCCAACTATCATCTGATGAAGCTTTAGCATAAAAAAAATTTACTTCATCTTTGGATCTAGAGTTCAGATCAGCTATGAACAAGTCACCTTTCCTTACTCCTTGAAGAGCAGGCTTTCCATTCTTCTTGTGAAGGATCTGACACTTCTCTCTTTCAAAGGAAACAACATATCCTCTGTCACAGAAATGACTGATGCTGAGAAGATTGAACTTCAGACCTTCCACAAATGATACATCTTCAATGATAACATTTCCGTACTTCAAACAGCCATATCTGTAATAACCCGAATTTTTGGTAAAATTAAAACTTTTCTTATTACGATTAAGTGCATCAGTGAATAGTGAATTTGGTGGATGAATAGTGATTTTGAGGGTTAAGAAAATTTTTCATGCCACCTATGTACGAGACGTAGTGTGGATATTCCGAAGTCATATTAGTGATCTACGGAGTAAATAAGTGAATGCAAAGACGATCGAAATTCAGAAATTCCAAATTTTATTTTGGTGTAGTATTTGACCGGGCAGTGAATTATATATTATTATATTCAAGAAATGAGATATTAAAATTGAGGATTTGAGGATTTAATATTTTGGAATTTTATTATTTTATTAAAGTCGATTTAAGGATTCGATCGTTGAAGTGAATAGTGAATAGTACTATTCACTACGAGAACCGCGTAGAGTTTTATTCGCTCTTTTTAGGAAATATTTTCGAATCGTTTCAAGAGGAACAAAAACAAGGATGAATAGTAACATTGATGAATAGTGCTCCAAGGTGAATAGTAAAATTTTATAGTCTCCGATTGATTCCATATTTCAGCGGAAGTTTAGGAATAATAAACGGTTACTAATCGCGTAGTCAGAAATCGCAAAGGAAAACGAGAATCGAAAATCCGTTGAAGGAGCAACTTTGGACGTATTATAACTTAGGAAATAAAGAATAAGATATGTATTAAAATAAAAAGGGAAAGAAAGGAAGTGGTGGAAGAAGTGTGTTAAAGAAGCTTGTAAGCTTAACCAAACTTGAGGGGCTAACTTGCATTTTGTTAAAACAAAATATCTACCCTATCATCACACCTCCACCACACATTTCACACACCAAGGGGAGCAGCCCCTCACCCCCATTTCGTGAAGAGAAAAACGAATGGAAGAAGAAGAAGAAGATGGAATGCTTGCTTGCTTGTTTCTCGTGTTCTACCACTCGAATCGAAGCCCTTTCTAAGCTCTTCGCATCTAAGGTAACATCTCCAACACCCACCATCTCTAGCATGATCTTTTCTTGAGTCAAAGAAGATGATGAATAGTGTTTTCAAAAAGTTTTGTGTTTATAATTTAAGTTTGAAAGCATGTATGTGTAGTATATGTAATGGGTTGATGTTTTAAGTGATTAGATGAATTGTTGGTTGAGTTTGGAGGATGGGTTATGAATTTGTTTTGAATATTCATGGAGGATTTGACTGAGATGAGGGAGTATAAGGTGGATGGTGAGTTTGGGATTGATTGGTATTGATTTGGTTGTGTTTTGAAAATGGAAAACGTTAAGTTTTAAGCCGTCGTAATGCCCGATTCTCGTTAACTCTAAAAACTGCCTAGAATCCGAAAAACTAACTGCCTCTTTTGGTTCAGTGATGAACATGAGTGTGTAGAGCTTTATTTCTAGTTTACGTGAGCGCAAGAATCATGTCGTTACGATTTACGGTTTAAGATAAAAGTGAGTTTTAGTAAACGCCGTTCGGAGGAACAACCCATCTCTGGTCAGTCACTTTGAGGCTATATTTGGACCACTTAGAAGCCATATTAAAATGTGAAACTTTGAGGAATAATACTAGAGACAGTTAGGAAGGCTCACGAAAACGATTCGTATGAAAACGATTATTTTTCGATTTTATAAAAATGTGTTAGCCGAGGTTGCACAAGTGAAAACCACTAAGAACATGACTTAGAAACCAATGTTGTAAATGGTTACGTATAACTTGTATTCGAGGATCGATTTCAGACTAAACCTACGACTTAAGTAATTGTCGATTAACATGGACTTAATATGAGTCTATAACGAGCTAGTAATGCCTTGGTTGTGTTTCGCTTACGTGTTTAAGCATTGAGTACAAGTGGATTATCCAGGGGATTAATCGTGCGTTTTCTTTGACTTTGTCTAGATTGTCCGGCATCGTCGCGAACCCCTATCACTTCTCGAGCATCAGGCAAGTTTCTAAATCCATACTTTGAAGTATTAATTATATAACACTGCCTTTGCCATGTATAGTGTTGTATAGTTTTGAGATAAATGATTATATCGTGTTAAATAGAATTTGACTTTTGGATATTATACGAGTTTTGAGATAATGTACTTACGAACCGGTATACCTTGTAGCTCTATGGATAAGAGCATGTTCATTGTTTCGACTCTAGACCGGGAGTCGATATTTTTGTTGTATAGATAGTCGTGGAAACCCGGAGGGATCCCAGCGGCAGATTACTATTCATTTGAGGAATATTATTAATAATCATTATTTATGTTCCGGGAAGTATTTATTACTTGGAAATGATTTGGTAAATGGGCTTATAAGCTAGATATCGGGTAACTGTTATTTGAAGATTAATTATTTAATGAATATTATTTTAGAATATTCATTTGAGGATTATTTATTTAATGAATATTATTTTAGAATATTCATTTGAGGATTATTTATTTAATGAATATTACTTTTAGATATTCATTCGAAGATTAATTATTCATTTAATGCATATTATTTTGAATATTCATTTAAGGGTTAATTATCTAATGAATATTATTTTGAATATTCATTTGAGACTTAATTATTTAATGAATATTATTTTCAAATATTCATTTGAGATTTATTAATTAATGAATATTATTTTGAATATTCATTTGAGGTTTACTCATTTGAGGAATATTATTTTGAATATTCATTCGAGGTTTATATTATCTTGAATATTCATTCGGGGTTTATTAGTTAATGAATATTATTTTAAATATTCATTTAATCCTTATTTATTTAATGAATATTATCTTTGAATATTCATTTAATCTTTATTTACTTAATTAATATTATTTTCGAATATTCATTTGAAGGTTTACTTATTTGGTAAATGTTATTAATTATTTTAAATCAAAAAGAGGTTCCCAAAACACTGTTTTTCCATTTGAATCTGTCTTTTAAGAAGATTTAAATGCTCGCTCAACTATCAAAAATATGGGAAGCCTGATTTAAGTGACTACTACTTTTTTTTTAAACCCTCAATTCAAAAACTGTCAAGGGACAGATATTTTCTTGGAGCAATTTAATTGCTGCCAGTCAAATATTGTGTTACCACCTCAATGATCGAGGGGTAAATTCATGGACAAGTCGATATCCATTAACAAGCCTAGCTTGGGAAATATTGGGGAATCTTCCTTTCCAACCTAGATATAACTACTTAGTGGAGTCGTATCAACAAGTGTTACACTTGGGGAAAGGAGGACGACCTTTACGTTTCAGAGTCATGGATTTCATCTGAACTAGGAGTCGTGTAAGTGGTCCAGTTGCGATTGACCCATCCAACTTTTATGGCCCCAAATGGGCCGGGAGGTCACTGGAAGGCGGTAGACAATGTCAGGCCGTCGTGATTCTTCCATCTACATGTAGAAAACATATTTGAGCGGTGCGACCTGCTACTGATCATAGCAAGGTTAGGCACAGCGGGCGCGGTAGCAACTCCAGTATTAGTTCATCATCCAATTTGGATATTCCTGCAACATGCATTGGGATAAAGAACCAATCATGTTGGCAGGGGGTCGAAAAGTGTTTGGAAATGAAGTGACAATAAATCCATATAACTTCATCTTTTATATCATATGACTCTGTGGATACCTTACATAACAGGAGTTATGGTAAGGGAGTTGTTTATACTGAATCACCTTATAACTTCATCTTCTAAGTTATATGTTGATATTCTACCTACATGGCAGATATTTTTCGGAAAGGTTATATTTGGTTTACTTTGAAACCTCATCTTTTATACTAGAACTTTGTTCATAATATAGCACAAGTTTGCAGAAATATTATGAAAATGATATTTGAAGTACAATAATGGTACTGTTTTTGGGAATACATTCTGATAAGGAAATAATTTCAGTATCGAGATATTTTGACAAATTATTGTCTTATACCCGCTTTATTCTGGGTTGAGTTAAAGGCAGGATTATGCCATACTTTTATTACCTTGCTGAGCTATCGCTCACTCTTGCTATTGTTATATATATATTATATAGCAGCGAAGCAGGATGCCAATGGGATGGCACATACCCCGTAAGGCGTTCCATAAACAGTTTTCTAGCAGTGATCCCGAAGAGTAGTACGAACCAATCGAATCAGGCTACGGCTTTTGGCATTCAACTTATGTATAGATATGAATGGTGTTAGAGGATTGTAAGGATCAGAAGGCTAAGTTGGTAATGTAACAATACTTAGAAAATTGTATCAGTAACAGATTCAAAAGACATTTGGGTATTGTAATAAAAAAATTATTTATTCTGCAGTTGTTGTATTGTGTCGTTTCTGAGACTCTAACCTCTGTGTGTGTGTGTGTGTGTGTGTGTGTGTGTGTGTGTGTGTGTGTGAGACATATATTGTGGGGTCATGAGCAGGTGAATTATGAATGGTGTGAGTGATACAGGTAAGGCAAGGAGTACATGGATCGTGACAACCCTAAATCCCCGACCTCGGATTTGGGGCTGTTACAGAGATGGTATCAGAGCGTTAGGTTACAGTCCTCAGAAACGATAGGAGATCGAGTCTTACAATACCCTTAATAATAAGAACATCTAGAGCTCAAATTGAGTTCGTAGTCGGGTTAGAGGACATAACCCTGACTGTTTGAGATGAAGCTCGAGAGGGGACTTCTTCTGGGAAACCGTACTTAGGAATTCATGGTTAGTCACCTCGAGTCGTATGAGTTATAGATTGATGGGATTCTGAGATACCAGACCCCGAGGACTTCGAGTAGGCAATTGATGATGCGTTCCTTGAAATGGACGGAGACCCGATAAAGGAAGATCTATAGGAGGATCTAGAGGAAGACCCCATAGTGGGTCAAGGAAAGAATCTTGTAGAGGACGTGTTGATTGATAAAGATGTAGTATGTTACTTGAGGTCGTACAATAGGACCGGACGAACCTTCAGAGGTCAAATAAGTGCTGATACGAGAGTTTAGGATCGTTATGATTCATCATGAGATATGACAAAGAAAATGGAGTAGAGTCTCCAAAGCAGAAGAGGTAGAGGCAATACAGCCAGTATCAGTGGATTGATTCGACATGAACGAAACCTGTTACTCGTAGTCGGTTATAGTTGCCCATAAGGAGGCGGCATACGTAAGAACCAAGATGTTCAGATTTTCGCGAATGATTAAGGGTACTTAGTTGCCTAGAATAGTGGAAGGAATTGTTTTGGGCTATGAGATTTCAATCCCCCACGACCAGCGATTCCACTGGAAATGGTGTCTAATACATCATTGAGGGATTTTATTATCTCAAAGAGAATTTTGGGTATATGTACCATGCAAATGTTATTGTAAAACAAGCACGCTAAGACGGAATCGAGAACGAGATTTACCACCCTCAGGAAACCAGGAAGGAATTATGAGGATAGAACAGAAAGGTCGGAAATCAGATCCGAGCATTACTAGTAGGTAATAAGATTGATCAAATTTCCCTGATTTTGGGAAGAAATTCAGCAAATTTTGGCAAACCTTGTCTTTCTGATTACCGGAGGATGTCACCAAAGAGAGTGGAAACTAGAGCGAACCCTGTGGATTGGGTAAGATAGCCGCTATATGGGTTGGTGGACAGACCCTGATTGCTATAATTGATTGTAGAGATAAAATGGTGAAGTTGAGATTGGACGGTAAAGGCGAAATATATTTAAGGACCAAGACGGACTGAGAAATTCCGGGATTGACTTAAATGAAAAGGCTATTGTGCCAAAAGTGTTAAGCTTATGTAGCACACGGATTGATATGGGAGAAGGAATATTGGGTATAAGGATGATTGAAATAGAGACCGGATTTAAGCTTGTAGTTTCTAATGATCTTCCGAAGTACCGCCCAGTCGACATGTGGAATTGTCATTGCTACGGGCGACAACGGTATCGAAGTCTTCTTATAGAACAGAACGCTTACTTGAGATGTTTGCGCCTAGTCGAATAGAGCTCCCTGTGATTGCAAAGGTCGATGGTTGAATCCTTAGCGACTATTATGAGTCGGCAATAACGTAAGTATCGAGCACCTTAGGGTGTGCCTGGAGAAGAAAAGCTTTGGAATTAAACGATTATCCATCAGAGGAGCCGACATAAAAGGCATCCGTAGAGACCTTGGTAGTACCCTCCCCATTTGCAAATTATGTGGGGTACCTCCCCAATCTATGATCTATCTTGACCTCTCTCTAGGAAAGAATTCTGATAAAGGGTATATTCCCTCTTCGAAGTTATTTTATAACACTTGTGCTAAACCATATTCAGTTTCAATTGTGCTAGAGCCTGTCACGATGCCTACTTTCAGGTTTTCAAAGCCCTGTCAAATGATGTTATTCAAGCTTCCACTTTTCTTCAAATAATGAATAACCCTTGCTTGTTAAGTACCAGTATCTTTTTGGTTATTCTTTTCTTTGGAAACCGCACCTCTGGAATCTGTTCAATTTTAATCCAAGGTGTTCCTTTAAGAAATATTGTCGAAAGACGATAATCATTAAATTGATATCAAATTGCTTTCATACTTTTCAACTTCCACTGAGACGAACAACCCTATACTTATAGGGGCTACAAGGAATATCTGTCTGTGTGATAGAAGTCTGATGGGACGCCATCACTTGTAAGTTGTGAAATACAAGAAGGCTAATTACCTTTAGTAATGTCTCAATCGAGGCACACAACGTTGAGTTCTTATGATCATGCTGATCTCTCGGTAAATTCTTTTACCTCCAATAAGGTTACCTTAAAACTCATAACCTTATGATCACCAGTGTGTGACCTTTTCCTTGATATGGGAGCTGTCTTTTCACGACCCCATAATTTTTGTTATCCTCATTGAATTCTAAGGGGAGGCCAACCAGGTCAAATAAGTCCGAATTCGCTGATAGGAATTAGATTCGCAACTAAATCTCCTATGATAGGAGCGAATCCCTAAGACGAATAGAATGTTAGTGACATATCAATGAAATTGGTCTATTCTCCCAAGGATATTATGATAATGGAAAGCGTGTCAATCGATATATGTGAAAGAAATAGCGATGTGCCGTGAACTCCAGTGACAACGATGTTAGATAGATGCCCTATAGTGGAATTGAGATTTTGGAGGAGTTGTTTACGAATGGACACTACCTCTGGGTTAGCAAGATAAGTACTGGCGATGGAGTCAGAGGGAGCTGGTATTGTGACTTGGGAGAGGTGCAGCGTGTGTTGTTATTAGAGGAATAATTTTCGGAAATATATGGAGACCCGGATGAAAATGAAAGTTAAAGAGTTAAAACAAGAAACCATGACTGTGACCGAGTATGAGGCCAAGTTTTTTTTCGAATTATTGAGGTTTGTTCCGGAGTTTGCGGACACAGAGTAAAAGAAAGCCAGTAGGTTTCAACCAGGGCTACCTCCAACCAGCAGCCCACTGTCAGGACCTTTAAATAGCAGGTACCCTTCTATACTATGCAGACAGAGCTAATGTATCGTTGTATATCAAGAAGTTGCATGACAATTAAACCTTAAGGCCGAGCCGCTGAGGGAATAGTTACAAGTAGAAACAGCCAATCGAGGGATTTTCCCAAAAGACTGGTACGTCCAGGTTGTGAACTAAAAATATGAGGTCGACCCTTTTGATAGACCTGATTCCTTTCAAGTTGGGAGAAGTTGGTATCATAATAAGGATGGGTTGGTTGACACCCAATGGAGCCCAGACTGATTGTAAGGGAGAGAGAGTAATAAATAAAGGACGGAGACAGATTCAAAGATTCTTGAATATAGTTCAGACTAAGAAACTATTACGTCAGAGATCCGAGGCTTAATTTGCTCTTATGGTTGACGCCAAGAAAAGAGACACCAAGTATAAAGGAAACTACAGTGGTTTTGGGAGGCTGTACAAGATCTTAATGCGCTACCAAATATCGATTGGGATGACATGAGAATGAATAACGAGTATTCAGGTTATAGTGCCGCATCTCCTGTTAGCCTCAGTGAGAATGAAAGAGTTAGCGATTCAGTTACAAGAATTGTTGGGCAAGGATATGATAAGACCCAGTGTACCACCGTGGAGAGCCCGGTGTTGTAGTAAGAGAGAAAGATGTTAGCACAAGATTATGCATCGAACCTCGAGAGTTGTATGAGTTCGACATGGAGAATAGGTACCCTTGTAAATGATTGTTTGACCAGCTGAAAGACGCTGTGTATTTCCAAATTTATTCAAGAACTGGATATCACCAGTTGGAAGTTAAATCCGAGGATATACCCAAGACTGCGATTCGTACTAGGAATAGACACTTCGAGTTTTCAGCGAGGTTATTTTGGGTTGATTAATGCACCCACAAATTTTATGGTATGTAATGAATTGGCTTTGAGTTACCCATGATAGTAGATAACATGAGATGGAGAAATGGCTAGAATTGACCTAGGATTATGACTGGGAGATACACTACCATCCGGGGAAGGCCAATGTGGTGGCCGATACCCTTAATTAAAATGAGACAGAGATGGATTCCGAATGATCGGGAATTAAAGGATGAGATTTTACACAAAACCCAAGTTAGTCCAACAAACTAGAAAGACAAAAGATTTCACCAACAAGCGGCTAGTGACAACCAAGACAGACATAGAAAGCATGCAGACTAAGCCCGCGAGTATAGAGATAGTACTTCTATTGATAAGCTAAATGGCAAGTTAATGAATGACAAGCAAGTTTATGATGGTGTATTTCTGTACAAACAAGATAGAGGATATGAGGTTAGAGATTCGTGATGCTAAAGGTATCTCCATGGAAAGAATTAATGAGATTTGGAAAGAAAGAGAAGTTGAGCCCGAGATTCATTGGGCCATCTGAGATTTTAAAACGCGTCAGGAAGATGGCCTACGAGCCAGCCTTACCCCCCAAACTTGTAGAATGGTCATAACGGGGTTCATGTGTCAATGCTACGTCAGTATACTATAGATGCCCAACATATGTTAGAGTACGAGCAGGTAGATATACAACCTGATCTGACTTACAAAGGACAACCCATGGAAATCACGGATAGAAAAGAACAAGTGCTAAGAGTCGAGGTTGCCAAGCTAGTGAGAGGTTTGTGGAAAATCAAGAAGTGGAAGAGTCCACCTGGGAGTTAGAAAGTGCAATGGGAGAGAAGTACCCCAGTCATTCCTAAGCTGATTCCGGGACGGAATCCTTTTAAGGAGGGGAGACTGTAATAACCCGAATTTTTGGTAAAATTAAAACTTTTCTTATTACGATTAAGTGCATCAGTGAATAGTGAATTTGGTGGATGAATAGTGATTTTGAGGGTTAAGAAAATTTTTCATGCCACCTATGTACGAGACGTAGTGTGGATATTCCGAAGTCATATTAGTGATCTACGGAGTAAATAAGTGAATGCAAAGACGATCGGAATTCAGAAATTCCAAATTTTATTTTGGTGTAGTATTTGACCGGGCAGTGAATTATATATTATTATATTCAAGAAATGAGATATTAAAATTGAGGATTTGAGGATTTAATATTTTGGAATTTTATTATTTTATTAAAGTCGATTTAAGGATTCGATTGTTGAAGTGAATAGTGAATAGTACTATTCACTGCGAGAACCGCGTAGAGTTTTATTCGCTCTTTTTAGGAAATATTTTCGAATCGTTTCAAGAGGAACAAAAACAAGGATGAATAGTAACATTGATGAATAGTGCTCCAAGGTGAATAGTAAAATTTTATAGTCTCCGATTGATTCCATATTTCAGCGGAAGTTTAGGAATAATAAACGGTTACTAATCGCGTAGTCAGAAATCGCAAACGAAAACGAGAATCGAAAATCCGTTGAAGGAGCAACTTTGGACGTATTATAACTTAGGAAATAAAGAATAAGATATGTATTAAAATAAAAAGGGAAAGAAAGGAAGTGGTGGAAGAAGTGTGTTAAAGAAGCTTGTAAGCTTAACCAAACTTGAGAGGCTAACTTGCATTTTGTTAAAACAAAATATCTACCCTATCATCACACCTCCACCACACATTTCACACACCAAGGGGAGCAGCCCCTCACCCCCATTTCTTGAAGAGAAAAACGAATGGAAGAAGAAGAAGAAGATGGAATGCTTGCTTGCTTGTTTCTCGTGTTCTACCACACGAATCGAAGCCCTTTCTAAGCTCTTCGCATCTAAGATAACATCTCCAACACCCACCATCTCTAGCATGATCTTTTCTTGAGTCAAAGAAGATGATGAATAGTGTTTTCAAAAAGTTTTGTGTTTATAATTTAAGTTTGAAAGCATGTATGTGTAGTATATGTAATGGGTTGATGTTTTAAGTGATTAGATGAATTGTTGGTTGAGTTTGGAGGATGGGTTATGAATTTGTTTTGAATATTCATGGAGGATTTGACTGAGATGAGGGAGTATAAGGTGGATGGTGAGTTTGGGATTGATTGGTATTGATTTGGTTGTGTTTTGAAAATGGAAAACGTTAAGTTTTAAGCCGTCGTAATGCCCGATTCTCGTTAACTCTAAAAACTGCCTAGAATCCGAAAACCTAACTGCCTCTTTTGGTTCAGTGATGAACATGAGTGTGTAGAGCTTTGTTTCTAGTTTACGTGAGCGCAAGAATCATGTCGTTACGATTTACGGTTTAAGAGAAAAGTGAGTTTTAGTAAACGCCGTTCGGAGGAACAACCCATCTCTGGTCAGTCACTTTGAGGCTATATTTGGACCACTTAGAAGCCATATTAAAATGTGAAACTTTGAGGAATAATACTAGAGACAGTTAGGAAGGCTCATGAAAAAGATTCGTATTAAAACGATTATTTTTCGATTTCAGACTAAACCTACGACTTAAGTAATTGTCGATTAACATGGACTTAGTATGAGCCTATAACGAGCTAGTAATGCCTTGGTTGTGTTTCTCTTACGTGTTTAAGCATTGAGTACAAGTGGATTATCCAGGGGATTAATCGTGCGTTTTCTTTGACTTTGTCTAGATTGTCCGGCATCGTCGCGAACCCCTATCACTTCTCGAGCATCAGGCAAGTTTCTAAATCCATACTTTGAAGTATTAATTATATAACACTGCCTTTGCCATGTATAGTGTTGTATAGTTTTGAGATAAATGATTATATCGTATTAAATAGAATTTGACTTTTGGATATTATACGAGCTTTGAGATAATGTACTTACGAACCGGTATACCTTGTAGCTCTATGGATAAGAGCATGTTCATTGTTTCGACTCTAGACCGGGAGTCGATATTTTTGTTGTATAGATAGTCGTGGAAACCCGGAGGGATTCCAGCGGCAGATTACTATTCATTTGAGGAATATTATTAATAATCATTATTTATGTTCCGGGAAGTATTTATTACTTGGAAATGATTTGGTAAATGGGCTTATAAGCTAGATATCGGGTAACTGTTATTTGAAGATTAATTATTTAATGAATATTATTTTAGAATATTCATTTGAGGATTATTTATTTAATGAATATTATTTTAGAATATTCATTTGAGGATTATTTATTTAATGAATATTACTTTTAGATATTCATTCGAGGATTAATTATTCATTTAATGCATATTATTTTGAATATTCATTTAAGGGTTAATTATCTAATGAATATTATTTTGAATATTCATTTGAGACTTAATTATTTAATGAATATTATTTTCAAATATTCATTTGAGATTTATTAATTAATGAATATTATTTTGAATATTCATTTGAGGTTTACTCATTTGAGGAATATTATTTTGAATATTCATTTGAGGTTTATATTATCTTGAATATTCATTCGGGGTTTATTAGTTAATGAATATTATTTTAAATATTCATTTAATCCTTATTTATTTAATGAATATTATCTTTGGATATTCATTTAATCTTTATTTACTTAATGAATATTATTTTCGAATATTCATTTGAAGGTTTACTTATTTGGTAAATGTTATTAATTATTTTAAATCAAAAAGAGGTTCCCAAAACACTGTTTTTCCATTTGAATCTGTCTTTTAAGAAGATTTAAATGCTCGCTCAACTATCAAAAATATGGGAAGCCTGATTTAAGAATTTTTTTTTTAAACCCTCAATTCAAAAACTGTCAAGGGACAGATATTTTCTTGGAGCAATTTAATTGCTGCCAGTCAAATATTGTGTTACCACCTCAATGATCGAGGGGTAAATTCATGGAACAAGTCGATATCAATTAACAAGCCTAGCTTGGGAAATATTGGGGAATCTTCCTTTCCAACCTAGATATAACTACTTAGTGGAGTCGTATCAACAAGTGTTACACTTGGGGAAAGGAGGACGACCTTTACGTTTCAGAGTCATGGATTTCATCTGAACTAGGAGTGGTGTAAGTGGTCCAGTTGCGATCCATCCAACTTTTATGGCCCCAAATGGGCCGGGAGGTCACTGGAAGGCGGTAGACAATGTCAGGCCATCGTGATTCTTCCATCTACATGTAGAAAACATATTTGAGCGGTGCGACCTGCTACTGATCATAGCAAGGTTAGGCACAACGGGCGCGGTAGCAACTCCAGTATTAGTTCATCATCCAATTTGGATATTCCTGCAACATGCATTGGGATAAAGAACCAATCATGTTGGCAGGGGGTCGAAAAGTGTTTGGAAATGAAGTGACAATAAATCCATATAACTTCATCTTTTATATCATATGACTCTGTGGATACCTTACATAACAGGAGTTATGGTAAGGGAGTTGTTTATACTGAATCACCTTATAACTTCATCTTCTAAGTTATATGTTGATATTCTGCCTACATGGCAGATATTTTTCGGAAAGGTTATATTTGGTTTACTTTGAAACCTCATCTTTTATACTAGAACTTTGTTCATAATATAGCACAAGTTTGCAGAAATATTATGAAAATGATATTTGAAGTACAATAATGGTACTGTTTTTGGGAATTCATTCTGATAAGGAAATAATTTCAGTATCGAGATATTTTGACAAATTATTGTCTTATACCCGCTTTATTCTGGGTTGAGTTAAAGGCAGGATTATGCCATACTTTTATTACCTTGCTGAGCTATCGCTCACTCTTGCTATTGTTATATATATATTATATAGCAGCGAAGCAGGATGCCAATGGGACGGCACATACCCCGTAAGGCGTTCCATAAACAGTTTTCTAGCAGTGATCCCGAAGAGTAGTACGAACCAATCGAATCAGGCTACGGCTTTTGGCATTCAAATTATGTATAGATATGAATGGTGTTAGAGGATTGTAAGGATCAGAAGGCTAAGTTGGTAATGTAACAATACTTAGAAAATTGTATCAGTAACAGATTCAAAAGACATTTGGGTATTGTAATAAAAAAATTATTTATTCCGCAGTTGTTGTATTGTGTCGTTTCTGAGACTCTAACCTATGTGTGTGTGTGTGTGTGTGTGTGTGTGTGTGTGTGTGTGTGTGAGACATATATTGTGGGGTCATGAGCAGGTGAATTATGAATGGTGTGAGTGATACAGGTAAGGCAAGGAGTACATGGATCGTGACAACCCTAAATCCCCGACCCCGGATTTGGGGCTGTTACAATATCCTTTCGTAATACCCTTGCTGTTATCTCCAAAGGTAACTACTGGGCCAGCTTTCACAACCAAATCTGATAGCAGGGCTCTATCTCCGGTCATATGCCTTGAACAACCACTGTCAAGAATCCACATAACACGGTTTACCTGTTTAACTCCCTGCAATATCAGATTGATTAGTCCTTCCTCGGAACCCACACTTGATTGGGTCCGGCATACTTAAAGAACTGGCCTTTGTCAGGCAAAACAACATTTTTAACTAAAACTACTTCAACCTCTTTCACAAAAGAGCGTTTCCATTTATAGCCAGCCTTAACACATTTCTGAGTAGGCTTAGGGATAAATGAATCCACTCTAGTCTTAGGAGGACTAGTAGTCTTAGCTTTAACATGCTTTTTATTATTAACATGTTGACGTGGAGCAGTCTTATCACTAGATACATGCTTACTATTAAAATAAGCATACATAACATTGAAAGCACAAGACATGCAATTAATCACACCACATGCTTTATGAGAAGAATTAACAACAGGCATGTTAGTTCTACAGTTGTTTTGATCCAACTTATGGATATCTGATTTAGTCTTTTTAGTTGTAGCAACTTTGACTGGAATATCATATATACATTTTTTGGACTGTGCAACTTCCAAAGCAATATCTTCTTCACGAATCTCCTCAGCAATAATGATAGAGTATTCATTTAGAGGATCTGCCTCGGATTCTTTACAGAAGGGTGTTTCAATACCCTTAAGCACATATGGAATACCCCTTCCTTCAGTACTGACTCTACAAGGGGAATTAATGCCAAGCAATCCAATAGCCTCATTATAACCATAACCTATACTGACATGATTACCAATAGCTTGTTTATTGAGAATCTCTTTAGCTGTCTTACAAGAGTTGTAATAGGCATTAGCTTTAGTCTTAAGCTCACTATTCTCTTTTTTGAGAATGGTTTCCAGTTGAATATAACATTTAACCCTATTCTCAAGAAATGCTATTTTTTCAGTAAGTTCATCCTGATTAACATGCACTAGTTTTAATTCTTTTACCTCCTGTTCAAGAGCTGTGTTCAAAAGAATTATTCTATCATTTTCAGTGCGTGCACAAGAAAGAGTACCACCAAGATGACGAATCATTTCAGTGTCAGTGAACTTTACCTCTGACATGTATGCAGATGAAGTGCTTGCCTCTTTAGCCACTAAAGCAAGGTTCCCAATCTCACCTGCTTCTTCATCACTGTCAGTGTCATCCCAACTCTTACCTTCAGCAACATAGGCTTTCCCAATCTTGTTCTTCTTGCTAGAATCAAATGTGTTTCTTGTCACTTGCTTTGGCTTTCTGCACTCAGTAGCAAAATGACCCAACTCATTGCAATTGTAGCATCTGATTGTGCTCCTATCCACAGTTCCAGTTTTGTAGCCACCCCTTGTGCTACTTGAAGAGGAAAATCCACCTCTCTGAAATCTGGGCCTGAACTTAAGATTGGGATTCCTCTTGAATCGGAACTTCCCAAACTTCCTGACTATCAAAGCCAAATCCCCATCATCCAGCTGATCAAGTTCCTCTAAAGAATAGAAGTCACCACCAGATTGATCAATGGATGTTAATCCATATTCAGCATCAATAACATTCATGTTAGAACTGGAAGGTTGAACAGCCTTCACTTCCAGTTTCCGTGGGACTTCAGCAGCCAATGCAGTAGAAGTACTAACTATCCTCCCAGTTCCATATAACTCATCCTGTTGAATCTGCTCCAGCTCATAGGTCTTCAGAACACCATACAGTCTTTCCAAAGCAATCTCTCCCAGATCTCTTGCTTCTCTAATGGCAGATATTCTGTGCTCCAAATGACGTGGAAGTGTAAGTAGGAACTTCTTGTTAATTTCCTTGATAGTGTAGCGCTTCCCATTAAGATTCTGATCATTGATTAATTTGTTGTATCTCTCAAAAACCTCAGAGATACCTTCACCAGGGTTTGATCTGAAATGCTCATATTGAGAGGTGATAATTTCCAGCTTATTCTCTCTAACTTCCTCTGTCCCCACATTGATTATCTCTATGGTTTCCCAAATGTGTTTGGCAGTATCACAGTTCAGGACATGATTATGCATGATAGGATCAAGACAATCAACAAGGATCAACTGAAGACAGGCATCCAAGGTCACATCCTCTTTTTCACCAGGAGTGAAATCCTTGGGATCCTTAGGGTACATCCTAGCAGCCCTAGTAACAATCTGATTCTCTATAACTTCTCCCTCAATAATCATAGGGACTTTGGGACCATTCTTCAGCACATCAAAGTATTTAGGATTAGCAACTTTAAGAAATAGGAGCATTTTCTTCTTCCACATAGGATAATTCTCCTTGCTGAACATTGGGATTTTGACTGTACCCACTTTCTGTGTAGTAGACATCTTTTGAGATTTTTAGGCGGAATAATAAAAATTTCAGAGTTTAAGAAAAATCTCAAAACAATTGGATCTTTGATTCGTATATCAATCAAAAGGCTCTGATGCCAATTGTTAGGTCCTGATAAGTTTGTAGAAGGGGGGTTGAATACAAACTATACCGTTTTATCGAAATTTGTCCTTTGAATAATTTAACAATTAAGAACAAATTAATGTGGAATATAAATGAAACAGGATTCAAGTTAAATATTAACTATATTAAACTTGAAGGGTGTTGCAAATACAATATGGATTACAAAGTATTTATCTCAAACTAATTAATACAAATTTAGAATAAATTCGACATGAACTTTTCTAATATTTGTAATAAAAAGATCGAATGCTAAAAGCAATGTTCGAGATAAATTCTAGGGATAAAAATCTGCTAGATAATCAAAGCAATACAAGTAATCAACTTCTAGTGGTTTGGATTTAACAATACAAACTAGAATTAATTGCTTGAGAAGAAAAGAGATCAATTGGCTTTCTTGTTCTTGCTGAGAGAAAATGTCTGTGTGATATGATAATCAATTGCTAATCTTTTCTTTCCAGCCTTCAGTTGATATCCAATTAGATTAGCCTTGTATGACCTTTTAATTAAATCAATATGACCTAATTAATCAATCAAAACACTTGTATGACCTGAGGAATTATGCTCGGTAGAACCATGTTTCATCAATAGAACCTGCAGAAGTGTCCGGTATGACCAAGCAAAATTCTGCCAACCTTTTTCGGTAGAACCTAGGAAAAGCAACCTGTATGACCTAGCACACAGAACCTGTATGACCTGAAAGGAGTCGGTAGAACCTGGGATCTTTACAGACCAGGTCATACCGAGTTTTTCAGAAGGTCATACAAGTTAATTAGAAAATCCTTTTAATTTATTTAGTTAGATTAAATTAAAGATTAAATTAATTCTTTTATAGAATTAAGTTAATAAATAATTTAGCCAACTAAATTAGTTAATCTAATAAATAAATTAATTCTTATAGAATTAATTTATTAATTAAATTAATTAAACATGAAAGGAATTTAATCTAAAAACCAAGTTTCCTCTATCTTCTGAAAACCACTGAATATAGATGATTTAATTCCACTGATTGATGTCGTCATTCGATGCACTGTCTGGTTCATGAATAACTGACTTCAATGAAAATTCTTCATCTTTAAAACATTTAAAGTTGTGGTCCATTGTCTGCTTTGACGGTTGATTAATCCTTGTAACTTGTATATTTGCTATCACAAATCTGAAACCTCTGTCACTTTAATAAATCCACTTCCTTGAAGACTTCACTGAGGCTTGAACAAATAATTGAACTTCTTTCAATGTAGTATTTCTTCAAAACTGAAGGATGACTTTAATCTGTATTCTTCTGACAGATATGATCTTCTGAGATTCCTGTGATTGTGACAATTGAATTATTACTTACTTATTACATACTTGTTTAAGTTGAGTTGTTTCCTCGAAATACAAATAGGCCTAAACATATGCCTTTCACAGTTCAGTGTAAAAGAACCAACACTTGGAAATTAAGTGAAGAGTATAAATACTTGCATAATAATAATTCAAGAGAATATTACTCGAACAATACGTGAAGGGTATATGTTAGATATAATTGCTGATGATTATTTATCAGTGTTTAAGCAACAGGTACTCATCAGAGTTTATACTAGAAGCCAGTCAGAGTTTGATAAAGTCTGACGGGATGAGAGTTTATTTAGCTGTCGGTGCTGACATTGAAGATTCTAGAAGCAATATATCTTGAAGATGGAAAGAAGCAAGATATATTGAGATAGCTAAAGAAACGGGACAGAAGACAGAAGCAATCCTAATTTGATATAAATTGTATAGCTAATTTGTAGGAATATCAATTAGAGATTGAATCTATGTAGCTGTGTACTATATAAACACATATTGGTTTTACATCACTGAGAGAGGGGTTATTTAATATAATCCAGTTTATTGTTCATAAACAGTGTTCTTGATTGTTATTCTCATACCTATATTGATTATATATTGTGTATTCGGCCTAACAATTGGTATCAGAGCCAAGGCTGTTTAATATATACAGTTTTACGATTCAAACACAAGTATAATCATGACTGAACAAATTCCAGCCGGTGCAGCTCCTGAAAAGGTTCAACCTACTTCTGTGAGTCGATATGAGACTATCAGGGTTCCAATTCTCAAACCAGCAGAATATCCAATATGGAAGGTGAAGATGACCATGTTTCTGGAAGCCACAGATCCAAAATATCTTGATAGAATCTATAATGGTCCTCATAAACCAACTAAACTGTCTACTGTTGTTGCTGGTGAAGAGCAAAAGCTTATTCCAAAGGAAAAGAAAGATTTGACTCCTGAAGACATCTCATCGACTGCAAAGGATGCAAAGGTTAGACATCTTCTCCACAGTGCCTTAGATAATGTTATGTCTAACAGAGTTATTGGTTGCAAAACTGCCAAAGAAATTTGGGATGCTTTGAAGTCAGATGCCAAGGAACTAGTGCTATAAAGAAGAACAGAAAGACCATACTGACACAGGAGTATGAGCACTTTGACTCAAGATCTGGTGAAACTTTGACTGAAACATATGACAGATTCTGTAAACTGTTGAATGATTTATCTCTGGTTGATAAAGAATATGATCTTGAAGAGTCTAATCTCAAGTTTCTTTTATCTCTACCTGAAAGATGGGACTTAAAGACAACAACAATAAGAGATAATTATGGGCTTGCAGATACAGAGCTTGATGAAATCTATGGGTTGCTTAAAACTCATGAACTGGAGATAGAACAAAGGAACAGAAGAACTAGTAAGAAGACAAAATCTGTTGCTCTCAAGGTTGAAGAAAAACTCATGAAGAAAGAAACATCAAGGAAGAAAGCTAAAGGAAAAGCTTTGGTCATAAACTCTGAGAATGAGTCATCAAACTCTGATGATGACTCAAACACTGATGCCTCTTCTGAATCTGAGGATGATGAAGAACAAATGATGCAAATGGCTGCTTTGATGGTGAAGACTTTCAAAAAGATGGGTTTCAAGAACTTCAAGAAAGGAAAAATATTCTCAAGAAAAGATTCAAACTCTGAAAGAAAGAGTTACAGGAAGTTTGAAGGAAGGGATACCAAGTCTGGAAAGAAAGACAAGTCTGAGATCCAGTGCTACAAGTGTAAAGAGATGGGTCATTATGCTCCAGAGTGCAAGAAAGGAAAATCTGAGAAAGCACTCATCACTAAAGGAAAAGACTGGGCAGACACTTCAGATTCTGATGAAAATGTCAGCTATGCTCTCATGGCAACTGTTGAAGATGAATCTGAAACATCTGAGAATAAGGTACCCCTAACAACTTATGCTTATGATATTGATAATATATCTGAATTGAGAGTTTATCTTAAAAGCATACATGTTAGTTATAAAGATCAAACTTTAGAAAATGAGAGAATTAAATCTGAGAATCTTAAGCTTAAAGATAGAAATAAATTTCTTGAAGAAGAGCTTGTTAACATGCAACAAGTTCAAAAGGAAAGAGATTATGTTGTTTATGTTGAACAAGAGTTGTTAAAGAAGTTTAGACAACTAGAATCTGATTTGGAAAAAGAGAGAAAAGTGATTAAAACCTGGACTAATTCTGGAAAAGATACACATCAAGTTTTTCAAACAGATACTGTAGGTTTAGGTTACTGTGAGGAAGATGAACTTAGGTTTAAAGATAAAGTGAAAGTTAAACCACAACTTAAACCTGTGAAATTTGTTCCTGAATCCAGTAAGCTAAAATCTGTAATTGAGACAGAAGCTGTTAAAGAATCAGTAAAAATCTGTGATAAACAGGTTAATGTTGGTTTGATGACAGAAAAACAATTCAAATATAAGCTCAAAGAGGTAAAGTCTGTTAACAAACAGAAAGTGGCTAAGAAAAATAGGAATGGAAAAGTAGGCATTAATAAAAGAAATGATTATCTGCCTAATTCTGATGCTCCTAGAAAGACATGTCATAGTTGTGGTAGTACTAACCATCTTGCAAGTTTCTGCACGAAAAACAAAGATATTAATTCTTTATCCTCCAAGTCTGGAGTGAAGAATGATTATGTTAGGGTTAGACCACAAACTTTATGCACTCACTGTGGGAGCACTTGGCATTCCATTTATACTTGCAAGAGTTATCATGCTATTTATCATAATTATTATGAGTTGAAGCCCAACTTGAAATGGGTTAGAGCAAACTCTGAAAGTGTAAAGTCTGATACTGTTAGCTTAAACTCTATTGATGATAATTCCGCTGCAAAAGGTAACAATGTTAAGAAAGCCAAAGGATCCAAGCAAGTCTGGATCCTTAAATCTAACTCTTTGTAATTGTTTGTGATTGCAGGGCATAAGGGAAAGCACCCTAGTCTTGGACAGTGGATGTTCAGGACACATGACTGGTAATAAAGCCCTGCTATCAAATTATGAGGAGAAGGCTGGCCCAAAAGTTTCCTATGGAGATGGCAACATAGGACGTACTATGGGATATGGCAATATCAATCTTGGAAGTGTCATCATCACAAATGTAGCTCTAGTCCCAGGACTCAAGCATGACTTGCTTTCTGTGAGTCAAATCTGTGACAGAGGTTATCATGTAGATTTTCAACCTGAATACTGTGAGGTTATCAGAAAATCTACAGGGAAAGTTGTTCTAGTTGGACACAGACGTAACAACATCTATGAAGCAAGTTTGGTAACAAACTCTGAAGGAAAAGCTGTGTGTATGTCTGTAAAAATGTCAAATGAAGAGAGTTGGAAATGGCATAAGAAGCTCTCTCATCTAAACTTGAACAACATCAATGAGCTAATACGAAAAGATCTTGTAAGGGGACTTCCAAAGTCAATACTCAGCTTAGATGGTCTGTGTGATTCTTGTCAAAAGGCCAAGCAAAGGAAGTCATCTTTCAAGAATAAATCTGAATCTTCAATTGTGGATCCTTATCATCTTCTACATGTTGATCTTTTTGGTCCAGTAAATGTAATGTCAATAGGCAGAAAGAAGTATGCTCTAGTTATTGTTGATGAGTACACAAGATACACCTGGGTGTACTTTTTAGCAAAGAAGGATGAAACTGCCTTAATTCTAATGGATCATGTAAAGCTACTGGACAAAGGATCACAGTACAAAGTGAAAGTTATCAGGAGTGATAATGGTAATGAATTCAGAAATGCAATAATGGAAGAATTTTGCAAGGAAAGAGGAGTGAAGCAAGAATTTTCTGCACCTGGTACTCCACAGCAAAATGGTGTAGTTGAAAGAAAGAACAGAACCTTAATCGAAGCTGCCAGAACAATGCTTGAAGAAGCAAAATTGCCAACCTACTTCTGGGTAGAAGCTGTTCAAACAACTTGTTTTACTCAAAATGCTACACTGATCAACAGGCATGGGAAAACACCATATGAGATGGTGAAGAATAAGAAGCCAAATTTGAAATACTTTCATATTTTTGGATACAAATGCTTTGTGTTGAAAACTCATCCTGAACAGTTGACCAAGTTTGACTTAAAGGCTGATGAAGGAATTTTTGTTGGATACCCACTGTCAACTAAAGCATTCAGAGTCTACAATCTGAGAACTAAAGCGATCATGGAATCTATAAATGTGTCATTTGATGACAAGAAAATAACTGGAATAGAAGATGAAGAATATCATGATCAACTTCGCTTTGAAAATGAAGATCTAAACTCTGATGACGTAAACTCTGATGCAGCAAATCCAACAAACTCTGATGAAGCATACTCTGAACCTCTACTGGTAAACACTGAGGAAGTTTCTCTGACAGAACAAAATAGAGAACCAGTTGAGAGGGAGCGTGAAGATACTTCAGCAACATCTCAAAATGATGACTCAAATTCTGAAAATAAGTCAGGTGAAGAATCTATCCCAAACTCTGAGTCAAACACTGAAAATCCAAACTCTGAGCAGTCCAATTCAGGGGGAGCCTCAGAGAATGCAAATGGTCAAGAAGAAAATCAGGAAAGCATGGATCAAGAGGGAGGATCTAATAATGATATTAGAAGCCAATTACCTACAGCAAGAAGGTGGACACAAGCTCACACACCTGACTTGATAATTGGAGATCCAGAAGCTAGTGTAAGAACTAGAAGTGCTACAACTAATGAATGTCTGTTTCATGCATTCTTGTCTCAAACTGAGCCCAAGAAAGTGGAAGAAGCTCTTCAAGATGCTAACTGGATAACAGATATGCAGGAAGAGTTAAATGAATTTGAAAGAAATGAGGTATGGACTCTTGTACCAAGACCTAAAAATAGATCTATTGTTGGTACAAAGTGGGTTTTCAGAAACAAAACAAACAGTGATGGAGTGATTACAAGGAACAAGGCTAGACTTGTGGCTAAAGGCTATTCACAGCAGGAAGGAATTGACTATGATGAAACCTTTGCTCCAGTTGCTAGATTGGAGGCAATAAGGATTTTTCTGGCCTATGCTGCTCACAAGAAGTTTAAAGTCTTTCAGATGGATGTGAAAAGTGCTTTTCTAAATGGGAAACTTGAAGAAGAAGTGTTTGTTGAACAACCACCAGGGTTTGTGGACCCTAAACATCCAGACTATGTCTACAGGTTGGACAAAGCATTATATGGACTAAAGCAGGCACCTAGAGCATGGTATGAAACTCTGGCTCAATTTCTTTTAGAAAGTGGGTTCACAAGAGGTACAATTGACAAAACCTTGTTCTATTTTAATTCTGGTGATGATTTGCTGTTAGTTCAAATCTATGTGGATGACATAATTTTTGGGTCTACTAATGATAAACTCTGTAAGAGGTTTGCAAAGCTAATGCAGTCGAGATATCAAATGAGCATGATGGGAGAGCTTAGTTATTTTCTAGGCTTACAAGTAAAGCAAACAGATGATGGGATTTTTATCAATCAAGCAAAATATACCAGAAATCTTCTCAAGAAATTTGGTATGCTTGATAGTTCATCTGCAACAACTCCCATGGCAACTGCAACAAAGCTAGAAAAAGACACAGAAGCCTCAGTAGATATGACAAACTACAGAGGGATGATAGGGTCTCTTCTTTATCTAACTGCAAGTAGACCAGACATCATGTATGCAACTTGCCTTTGTGCAAGATTTCAAGCAGATCCCAGAGAGCCTCATCTAACAGCTATGAAGAGAATTTTCAAATATCTCAAAGGAACCATAACTCTTGGTTTGTGGTATCCTAGAGAATCAGAGTTTAAATTAATTGGTTACTCTAATGCAGATTTTGCAGGCTGTAAGATAGATAGAAAAAGCACAAGTGGAAGCTGTCAATTTTTAGGTGACAGATTAGTTTCTTGGTACAGCAAGAAACAAAAATCAATTTCCACATCCAAAGCAGAAGCAGAGTATATTGCTGCTGGTAGCTGTTGTGCACAGATTCTATGGATGAAGAATCAATTGCTGGATTATGGATTAAGGTACTCTAAAATACCTATTTTCTGTGATAATCAAAGTGCTATTGCTATGACAGGTAATCCAGTACAGCATTCCATGACCAAGCACATCAGCATAAGGTATCATTTTATCAGGGAACATGTGGAAGAAGGAAATATTGAGCTTCATTTTGTGTCTACAGACCAACAGCTTGCAGATATTTTCACCAAGCCTTTGAGTGAATCTACCTTTACAAGACTGGTAAATGAACTTGGAATGGTCTCTGGTTTTGACTAGAGATACTGGTTAGACTCAAAATCTATACTTCTGTGATTTGCTGCTCATGATTCTTTGCATATGTTAACTGTCATTCATACCAGTTTGTCAAACTCTGAACTCATACTCTGTTAGTCACACTCTGTCAGTTATACTCTGATGCTAAACTCTGATGTTAAACTCTGATTGTGATTTTGTCTGAAACATATTGACCAATGAAGAAAATTGTATGAAGCATGATTTTCAGTAAGTAATCATGAATCCTTCTGAGTGATATAAATTCTGATCTCAAATGTGTGCAGAAATTTTACACAGCATGATACTGTCTCTATATTTATAGCATCTCTTAGTTTATTGATCCTATACACTGAGTCTGTATTAGCTATTTGCACCTTCTCTCATAAATTAATAGTGTTAACTGATGAAAGTCTAAACTCTGATAATTAGTTGCTAATATTTCACCCTCATATCAAAAGATGCAAAAATATCCACAAATTCCTTTAAGATCAAGTTGTGCCTAGTACGACCCAGGAACTTATTGTATGAAATAAGGGCTAAATTTTTTGATTTTTGGTGACTAGTGCCAACCACTGATTACTGGAAATATAATAATAATAAAAAATAAAAAAAATCGAAGGGGGTGAAAATAATAAATTTATAAGTACAGAGTTTAGATGATATCAAATTTTGTTCTATACATGAGAGTTTGGGCAACCAGTTTTTACTGATTTATTTTGTGGATTTTATGCACTTTGAGATGTTCTAAATATTTATATTCAGTAAACTCTGCTATACACACACAAATATTCACAACTGTGCATTTTGAGAAAAGAGTTCATGAATAAAGAAGGAGGATTAGTAAACACTGATGAATTGTGTACTCTACGCCGAGGTAATTTAATTTTAATCTCTGATGATTAAAATAAATTTCTTTGTTTCAGACATATTATAATTTTGAGGAGAGACATCTGTTTTGAAAATTCAAAAGAGTATGATTGGACAACGGTTCAAAAGTGTATTAAAAAGAGGAGTGAGGTTGAGTGTCTAGGAAAGTGTAAAAGGCGGTAATTATTGCTCTTTTTACTGCGCATGCGCATTGGAAACTGTTATTTACTGCTGTCAGTCATTATATATGTGCCACGTGTCCCACTCACACGTTTCACGGAGTAAGACAGTTGTGTGTATTAATTAGAAACTGTTCAGTTTTTAATTCCTAATTTTTGTATTAATATACAATACACAAAATCGTTTGAACTTTTCACAACTTACTCCAATTCACACTTCACTGTCACACATACATTTTCACAAACACTCTTACTGCAAACACTCTCAATCTTTTTCTAAGCCATTCTCTGTTTATTTCTTAATCGTACTAATGGCTTCTACTGCTTTTGTATCCTCTGGGCTTGAATTTGTTCCAAATAACTATGCTGCTCCTTTGATTAATGAGAACGCACCGGAGGCGTTTCATTTGATGCAAAACTTTCTTGCCCAATCTCCTATCGGGCGTGCTCTAGTAGAACCAGAGAAGCTTTCTGTGCTTCCAATCAAAAGCTTTTGGGAAACTGGTGTCTATGATGATGGTGGTGATTCTGGAACACCATCCATTGTTTTTGAGTTTCAGGAAACAGAGTATGTTATTACTCCTGGTACAGTTCGTGCTGCGATGGGCTTTGATGAACATTCGGCTTACACCATTGTTGTTGGTGATGCTGATTTGCTAAGGATGATGAGGGAAATAGGATATGGTGGATCTTTGACTAAGATAGGTCAATTGAAGCGACCGTTCTTGAGGAAAGAGTGGAGCTTTTTCTTTGATTGTATTACAAGAACGTTCGGGAAGAAGTGCACCAACTGGGATGCTATACCCACTGATAGTCTACAAATTGGGTATTCTCTTATCTATGGTACTCATTTTGATTTTGGTAGACTAATTCTTATTAATATAGGTGAAAAGATCACTGAAAATAGGGGGGTAGTTTACTTTGCTCGATTTTGTCAGCTTTTATTTTCTGCCTGTGTTAATGGGGTAGATATTGTTGATGGAGATGTGATTCCTTGTTTTAAGTTACACAAGCGTATATTCTCTGATCTTATCAATAAGGATGTTAAGAAGGGTAATGTAGGTGATCTTTTCTTGGCTGCATTAGTGCAACAGTTTTTGGATGATTCTATCCAAACAGAACCACAACCTGAACCTCTAAATACTGAAGTACCTCCATCCACATCACAACCAATCCAGAAAAGTGGCAGAGTCAAACACAGGGCTGTTAAACCAGCAAAGTCTGTTAAGCCAGCTACTGAGGTTGGGGTATCTAAAACTTATGTGCCAAACTCTGTTGGATCTTCTAAGAAGAGTAGAGCAAAGAGACCAAGGTCTGATGATGTAGAAGATTCTGAAACTTTACATCATAGAAGAAGAAGACTGGTAGCTGACTATCTGTTTGATGAGTTAGATGAAGCTATTCCTGAGGTTGTTTCTGTAGATGTTCCTGAAGCTGAACTAAATGTAGATCCTGATGTTGTAATTCAGGATGCTGCTGTAGATGTTGAAGCTACTGTGCCCACAGAGGACAGAGCAAATGCTGATGTCCATTTTGAAGCTGATAATGAAGCTGCAAATGCTGATGCTGATCATTTTGTTGATCCTTTGGACATGGATTTTGAAGCACATCCTGCAATCAGTGTTTGTGACACTGAGGATGTGGTAGCTGATTAAGCCACTCTGGTAATTGAAGAGTCTATGGCAACTCATACAGAGATTCTCTCTGTCACCAATCAAGTTCTTGAAATTGGTGATGAGGTTGATCAGAAAGCCAAATTTGTCTCATCTGAGAAGATTATTGAAGCTGCTGTAGAGAAAATGAATGAAGCTACAGTAGAGAATACAGAAGAAAAAGTTGCTGAGGAAATAAACTCTGAGAAAAATGAAGCTGTTGCAGAGCAAACTCTTAATGAAGCTGCACAGTCAAATGTTAAAGTTACTGCAGAGAATGTAGTTGAAGAAACTGCAGAACCTTTAGTAGAAAATGTTGTTGCAGACAGGGTTGTTTCTGATAGTCATGATCACACTTCTGTAAATTCTGATCATGCAGACTCTGATGAATCCATACCTTTTCTAAGGGATCCTACTGCTGAGAATGTCAAGGAAAATCAAACTGCCACTGAAGCTCATTTTAGAGAGATGTATTATGCAAATTGGTCAGGGGCAGATTGTATTTTCTCTAAACAAAGGACTGCTGATTTTGTTGCTAAATCTGCTAATGAAATTTCAAATCCAGAGCTTCTTAGTCACTTAAAGGCTACAATAGTGCAAGTGAAGTCTCTTACCAATCACTTTGATGAGACTCACAAAGCTGTGATAGGCCTGAGCAATGATATTACTGCTAAGGAGTTGGCATTGAAGATTGATAGAGCTAAATATTCTTCTATGGTCAAGGATCAGGTGGAAATAAAGCAAAGGCTAAGCAAAGTTGAGAGCAATCAA
Organism: Heracleum sosnowskyi; assembly: GCA_030848705.1. Classification (NCBI taxonomy): domain Eukaryota; kingdom Viridiplantae; phylum Streptophyta; class Magnoliopsida; order Apiales; family Apiaceae; genus Heracleum; species Heracleum sosnowskyi. The sequence goes on along the minus strand of CM061236.1, from coordinate 87,506,865 downwards.
GATGAAATGTCTACAAAGATTGATTCTATTGCTGCATCTTTGGAGTTGCTGACATCAGTGCTTATTCCTGATGATGTCAAAAAGGGGGAGAGAGTTCCTAAAGACAAATGCAAAAGGACTCCAACTCTGAGATGGAGGGATGATGCAACTGATGGTGGAAACAAGGATTCAGAGTTTTGGTCAAAGAATTCTCAAGAGCAAGGGAGACTTAGGTCAAACTCTGCTAAGCTGACAAACTCTGAAAGAGTAAATTCTGGTGTTCAATCTTCTTCAAGACTTAAAAATCTAGCTATTTCAGCTAATCCAATTACTGATGAAGAGATTGCTGCTAAACTCTTTTTGGAAGAACATGGTGGTGAAGCCACAGTTGAAGACATTGATGCTGAATTACAGATTCTTGCTGAAGAGCATAAAAAGAAAGTTGAAGCTGGAACTTACAAGCAAAAAGCTGCCAAGGCTCCTAGGAGAAAGGAAAAAGGAATTATTATTAAAGAGAATGTGAACTCTCAACAGAGTTTACAATACTCAAGGAGGCCTGCTGGAGCAAACACTGACAAAGGAAAAGGCAAATTGATTGAAGAGCCTGAGTTATCAAAGAAAGCTTATTCAACCTCTGACATGGCTCATGTTGAATCAAGATCTAATAAATCAACCACTGACGTTGCTCAAGTTGATGATTCTGTTAAAGTTGTGACAACCTCTGACACTGCTCAAGTTGTACAAACTCAATTAATATCTCCACAACTCCAAGGTACTTTTCGAAGATCATCTAAAGATGAAACTCTGAAGCCAGGAAATGTGAACATTTTACAAAGCAGAACTGTAATGGGAAAAGAATCTTATGATAGATCTGGCTTGGGTTCACATAGAGAGAAAAGAGTGAATAACAGTCCTTTAGATCATACATCACTGGCAGAATCTGGTGTTGAGGTAACTCAAGAAAACCTTGACAAGTTAGAGTCTGTTCAGATGATCTATCACAGAGGAATCAAAAAGGAGTTTCTGTTATATTTTATGGCTGATGGAAGAGTTTATAGAGTTGGAGAAGCTGATATTCATCTAAAACTATGGGAAGAGCTGGAGTATGTTTTATATCTGCTAAGAGTGAAAAATCAAAGTACTCACAATGCTGCTCAAGTTTTAAGAGAGAGAATGATGAAGTCTAAAGTCTTGTGTGGAGCCAGAATTTCAAGTGCTAATGTTCCTAAGTACAGAGATGCTCATGGAAAGCTTGTAGAGATGAAAAGGAACAGTGCTAAATTCAATACAGCACTTAGAATTAAAGTTTTGGAATTTAACTTGGAGTCAGACAAGTCTTATTTTATCAGGCTGCTATCTACCAGACTGGAGAGAGTGATCCAGAATTAAAGGAATTGAAGAAAATCATGGTAGATGAGCTAGAAAAGGCTGAAAGAAGACTACTCATTGATTATCTCAGAACAGTGCCTGACATTGAAGAAATAAAGTAAAGGCTGACTGTAAGTTTTTAAAGTTTTCTGTTCTAAGTAAAAGTTAAACTCTGTTATGTTATAAACACTGCATTTGTTGTATGTTTTGACATCATCAATTATCTTTTAACTTGTACATTTTTGTTATGCACAAGTTGGGGGAGATTGTTAGATATAATTGCTGATGATTATTTATCAGTGTTTAAGCAACAGGTACTCATCAGAGTTTATACTAGAAGCCAGTCAGAGTTTGATAAAGTCTGACGGGATGAGAGTTTATTTAGCTGTCGGTGCTGACATTGAAGATTCTAGAAGCAATATATCTTAAAGATGGAAAGAATCAAGATATATTGAGATAGCTAAAGAAACGGGACAGAAGACAGAAGCAATCCTAATTTGATATAAGTTGTATAGCTAATTTGTAGGAATATCAATTAGAGATTGAATCTATGTAGCTGTGTACTATATAAACACATATAGGTTAACCCTAAAAGGGAGGCGAATACTGAATACATTATTCTTGTAACCTAGCAGCTCTCTGTGATATTTTACATCACTGAGAGAGGGGTTATTTAATATAATCCAGTTTATTGTTCATAAACAGTGTTCTTGATTGTTATTCTCATACCTATATTGATTATATATTGTGTATTCGGCCTAACAGTATAGACACTTGCCTGATCAGCGATAATAAATCTTGGTCACTTTCGCTCGTCAAACACTTCTATAACATAAAAATCAATATCCAAGTCAACGACCTCGTAAACCTCATTTACTGGTAATACTGACATATTCTTATTCGAACTACCCCTCGTGATGATATTAAACACGACTAAAACATTTAAATAAGTCTCAAAACAATTCTTATTATTTATGACTCAATAACCAGATAGTTCACATAATTTACATAGCACATATCGTTATTTAATTGTGATAAATAAATCACGTAAGTCTCGTAACATCTAAGAAATAATTTTAGAAAAATATTCAATTCTCGTTTCAAAGGAATTAATCCTCAAAATATTTTTAGGTCAAAATCGGATCATTCACATCATTTATGTAGCACATACTGATATTTAAATGCACTAATTACATCACATATGTCATGTAACGTTCGAGAAATAATTTGTAATTCGAAAGAAAGGCCTAAAATGATTTTATAAATCATTTAGGAATTTTAAATAATTAATAAAACATTTTTAGGTATATTTTTCCTAATTTAAATCACTTTTAAATCATTTTCCAAAATAATTAAAGAATTTTGGAAAATAAAAATGTCAAAATAATTCCTCAAATAATTAAGGAATAATTAAATAAAAATTTCCAGAATTTAAAAGAATTTTTAGAATTTAAAAGTCATTTTTAAAACTATTTTTTAAAATTTAAATAAACAAAACAGATTTTTATAAATTAAAAATAAATAATTTAGAAATTAATTTTGGTCAGGGGATCAATTTGAAACTTTGTAAAACTTCAGGGACCAAACTTCATCATCTTCAAAACTTGAGGTACTAAACTGTAAAAAGCTCCGTCGCCAGCTTTAATGGCTGACCGGCCGCCGCCGGTGATAAACTCCGGCCAAAAATCCGGCCAAATTCGTTTCTACACAAAATCTTAACCAAAACGAAGCTTGAAACACGCCCAATCTAACCCACATATCCACATACACAAACAATCAACAGATTTTACGGACTAAAGGTTTGAAAAGTCGAAAAAACTTAACAATTCGATCTAGAAATTCTAGGAATAGAACGACTCAATTAAACATGCAAATCGATTACCCATGATCATATGAAGCTATAGGAACCATCAAAATCAACAGACAAACTCTAAATCAAAAAGCCCCAATTTTCGAGCTCAAGAACCCTAATTTTCGAATTGGACAATCCGGGAATCAAACAATGAAATTGAACACATATTTGGACTCCTTACAACCTTACGAAGCTATACATATCATCAAATCACATGAACAAGCTCAAAATCAAAAAGCCCCAAATATTTCATGAACCCTAATTTTCCAGAATTAAAGAAAGCTTCGTACAAGGTTTAAAAATTACCCCACATGAATTCTGATGGTAGATTATGAAAATAGATTCCAAGACCTTCGATTCGACTACTAGAACGTTGAAAACGGATTCCGGTAACGCCTCCAAAAGTTGGTTTGATTCTCAAGAACACGAAGAACGCGAAGAACACAATTTAGGGATTTCGGGTATTTTTAGATAATTATCGGTATATTATACCCTTGATTATACGTAAAATAATTACGATATGGCTATTTATATTAAACGTAAAATAATACCCCAAACGATATTTTTGGTTCAATATTGATCCGTTGGATCGTTTTTATTCGAATATAGCGTACCGGTTACAAAACGATAATCCTCAAAAAGTACGGATAATCGCGAAAATAATTTAATACTATCTCGATGAATGAGCCAAAATATCTTTATAACAATTATTCAAAAATATCCCCCGCCTTAACGAATAAATTATTGGTACGAATGATGTACCAATTCCCCGAAAAATTACGAAATTAACGGAATTCTTCGTTCAAAACTTTACGATAATTATAAGATAAAAATAATTTCACTCTGAAAAGAAATTTTTGAATAATCACATAATTCCACATATCATTTATAAGGCATGCATATATGATCATTTAAACGAAACATTTCCCTAATTAACACATAATGTACTTAAATCCACAAATAACGTAAAAGAAATTATATTAAACTCTAAAAATATACCCACGGTTTCCCGGTTCTTACATCCTTCCTCCCTTAAAAGGATTCTGTCCCCAGAATCAGCGTAAGTAAACAAATGAGGGTATTTCTCTCGCATTTCACTTTCTAATTCCCAAGTTGACTCTTCTATTTTAGGGTTTCTCCATAGAACTCTTACTATTGGTATGGTTTTATTTCTAAGCACTTTCTCCTTACGGTCCAAGATTTTTACTGGTTGCTCTACGTAAGACAGATCTGGTTGAATCTCTATTGGTTCATACTCGATTACATGGCCTGAGTCAGGATTGTAGTTCTTGAACATAGATACATGAAAAAAAAAGTTATGAATATGTCGCATGTGTGGAGGTAAAGCCAATTCGTATGCAACTTTTCCCACGCGCTTCAGAATTTCAAAAGGTCCAACATATCTCGGACTAAGCTTTCCCTTTTTCCCAAATCTGGTCAATCCTTTCCATGGTGAAACCTTCAATAACACCTGCTCTCCTGCATGATAGTTCATATCCTTTCTTAATCCGTCTGCGTATTTCCGTTGTCGATCCTGAGCAGCTATTAGTCGCTTTTGAATCAGATCAATCTTTTCCTTGGTTTGCTGAATCAATTTCGGCCCTAATATCTTGCGTTCACCAACCTCGTCCCAACATACTAGAGATCGACATCGTCATCCGTATAAGGCTTCAAAAGGTGGCATTCCAATGCTGGCATGGTAACTATTATTGTAAGAGAATTCAACCAATGGTAAATGGTCATCCCAACTGCCTTCAAAGTCCAATGCACAAACTCGTAGCATATCTTCAATTGTCTGAATAGTTCGTTCACTCTGCCCGTCTGTTTGAGGATGATACGCAGTGCTCATATTAAGTCTGGTTCCCAAAGCCTCTTGAAATTGTCTCCAAAACCTTGAATTAAACCGTGGATCTCTATCGGACACAATTGACACTAGCACTCCGTGACGTACTATTATCTCGTTTAAATAAAGATGAACCAACTTATCTAACGAATACCTTTCATTAATCGGAAGAAAATGTGCTGACTTTGTCAATCGATCAACAATAACCCAGATAGCATCATGATTAGCTTTAGTTCTTGGTAATCCTACCACGAAATCCATAGCAAGGTGTTCCCACTTCCATTCTGGAATCTCCAATGGTTGTAATAATCCACTCGGTCTTTGATGTTCAGCTTTAACCCTTTGACACGTATAACATTTACTGACCCATTCTGCAATCTCTCTTTTCATGTCTGGCCACCAGAAATTTTCCTTCAGATCTCGATACATTTTAGTGCTTCCTGGATGGATTGAATACTTCTAACTATGAGCGCCCCGCAAAATTTCGTTTTTCAGTTCCGTCACATTTGGTACCCATATCCTAGAAGAAAATCTCAAAATTCCCTCATCATCTGCTTGACTACATATTTCCTCGCCTGTTAAGTTGTTGACGTCTTGATCTCTTACTTCTTGTTGGCACTTCCTGATCTTTTCTAGTAACTCTGGTTGGAACGTCATTGTATAAATCATTTCGTCAGTGGAATCTGGAATGCGAACCTCTAATTCTAACTTTTCAAATTCTTGGTGCAACTCCATCGGCATTGTAAGCATATTCAATCTCACTTTTCTGCTTAAGGCGTCCGCTACTACATTTGCCTTCCCCGGATGATAGTTAATGGTACACTCATAATCCTTGATCAATTCTAACCATCTTCGTTGCTCATGTTTATTTCCTTTTGCGTAAAGATATATTTTAAGCTCTTATGGTCTGTATAGATCTCGCATTTCTCTCCGTACAAATAATGCCTCCAAATTTTCAATGCAAACACTATCGCGGCCAGTTCTAAATCGTGCGTCGTGTACTTCTATTCGTGAACTTTCAATTGTCTCGAAGCGTAAGCAATTACTTTATCATGTTGCATCAGAACACAACCCAATCCCTTATGAGAAGCATCACTGTACATTACGAAATTTCCGCGTTCGTCCGGCAATGATAACACGGGTGCCGTCGTCAGTTTTTTCTTTAATTCCTGGAAACTTTCTTCACATCTATCGCTCCATTCAAACTTTTCATTCTTCCTGGTTAGTCTCGTCAATGGTGTAGCTATCTTGGAAAAGTACTTCACAAATCGTCGATAATATCCTGTTAATCCCATAAAGCTTCTGACTTCTGTCGGGTTCTTCGGTCTTTCCCAATTCATTACAGCCTCTACTTTGACTGGATCTACTTTAATTCCTTCACTGCTCACTACATGCCCTAGAAACTGTACTTCCTTCAACCAGAATTCGCATTTAGAAAACTTGGCGTATAATTTTTCTTTCCTTAGAATCTCTAAAGCCGTTCTCAAATGTTCCGCATGATCCTGCTCCGTCTTAGAATAAATCAATATGTCATCTATAAATACTATCACGAACTTATCCAAATATCTTTTGAACATCCGATTCATCAAGTCCATAAAAGCTGCGGGTGCGTTCGTTAAACCAAAAGCCATGACTAAAAACTCATAATGCCCATATCGAGTGCGAAATGCAGTCTTCGGTACGTCTTCGGATTTGATCTTCAACTGATGGTAACCTGATCTCAAATCGATCTTAGAGAAATACACCGCTCCCTTTAGCTGGTCGAATAAATCATCGATTCTTGGTAATGGATACTTGTTCTTGATAGTTAACTTGTTCAGCTCCCGATAGTCGATACACAACCTCATGCTACCGTCCTTCTTCTTCACAAATAGAACTGGTGCACCCCACGGAGATACACTGGGTCTAATTACACCTTTTTCCAATAGATCTTGTAGTTGAGTTGCCAATTCTTTCAATTCTACAGGTGCCATACGATACGGAGCTTTCGAAACTGGTCATGTCCCTGGTGCCAATTCTATAGCGAATTCGATTTCCCGATCTGGTGGTAATCCTGGAAGTTCATCTGGAAAAACATTTGGAAATTCATTCACTACGGGGATATCTTCTATTTTTGGCGCTTCTTCTTTTACCTCAGTCACTTAAACCAAATAAGCTTCGCAACCTTGTTGTAAAAATTTTCTTGTATGCATGCTTGTTAATAACCTTCGGGCTTGCTTCTGACCTCGAAACACAACTTCCTTGTCATCTGGGGATTGTAGCTTTACTGTCTTTTTCTTGTTATAAATACTGTGAGAAATACTCCTTAACAACTCGGTGACTCAGCTCCATACCTTTAAAACTATTGTACTTAGTTCCAAGAACTTAATTGATCTCTATCTGATTCCCACATAATTCAGAAGATATATTCACAATAAGACTCAGGAAACCTTTCCCAGGGTATCATCTCATTCCCCAAATAACTTGATCAAATCGACATCATCTTGATTCTCATTCTATACATCCACGTTGACTGGTAAGATCTACTTTAACTATAGTGAGCAAAAGACTTGCAACCATATCATGTAATCCTAAAGCATTCAAAGATCATAGCATTCTCCATTATTAGCCTAACATCGTATTCATAAGTTCTTCTCATTGAGACAAAAATCTATTATGTCCATTCTCCACAACCTGGGATATCATCAACACAATTGCACATTTTTCCCAATTTCTAATCATCTCTTAGATTACCTAACTAACGTAAATGGTTACTGAGGCTTCATAGTGCGTCGTTGTTTCTTCAAATATTATTTCATCTTCAAATACTGTCATTTCTGTCAATTAAAGGTTGACCCACTCTTCCACATCGTAACGTTAATCAATAGAGAGAGAACAACTGGCTCTGTTATATGTCACTAGTATTCTAATCACATCGTGATCCGCTTTCGCTCGTGGTAATTCAATCGCAATTTCTTCGTTCATTAAGGTAAGGTAAATTCCTTCCAACCTGGTGGCATACCTTCAAGATTATTAGAGGTAACAAGATTCATGATATTTTGAATTGAAAATATTCCGTATCATAAAAAGTGTTCCACAACTGTGGTTACCAAATTTACATGTTCTAAGGCGAACAGTATTGGAAATAAAAGAATCACTGAGAGATCAATTTGATCACATGAACTCAATGTTGCGTGTCTTAATTAAGACATTACTAAAGGTAATTAGCCTTCTTGTATTGCACAACACACAAGTGATGGCGTCCCATCAGACTTCTATCACACAGACAGATAGTCCTTGTGCCCCCTATAAATAGGGTTGTTCGTCTCAGCTGGAGTAGAGAAATATAAAATGAGTCTAAAGTCAAATTAACAATCAATTGATGAGAAATTCTCAGATACACACCTTGGATTGAAACTGAGTAGATCCCCAAAAGTGTTACTTCAGAAAAGAAGAATAACCAGAAAAGAAAATATCGAATAAAGAGTGTTACATTACAATAAGAGTGATTCACCCCTGAAGAATGAAAGAGTTGAAATTCACATAACAAATTTTCAACAGGCCTCAAAATCTGAAATGGATATCATAACAACCTCTGACACAATTGGAAACAGGATTGATCAAAGGTATCAAATACAAAGTCAAAAGGTGGAATATATTTACCAACACAAGTTTCGCTTAAAGGAATATCGAATATTTCATTAGGATGGAAAGGTATTACCAAGGTCTCCACATATGTCTTCTTTGTCGGCTCCTTCGATAGCTCGTTATCCGATTCTAAGCCCTTCTTTTCCACGTCGTAAGGTTATCAATATCGTACGTTGTCGTCGACTCGTAATAGTCCTTAAAGATTCCGCCGTAGACATCTACAATCGTAAGAAGTTCCATTCATCTCAGCACAACCATCTCAATCGAATATCCCTATCTTAACTCACTCATTGGTACTATATCCAATAGTCCAACACGAACTCTAAATGAGCTCTGACGTTCCTTATATAACTATACAAACTCCTACGCACTCTCGTTTCTAGTTTACTATAACCCTGCTCTGATACCAACTTGTAACGCCCCAAATCCGGGGTCAAAGGATTTGGTCGTCACGCTAAAATCTCAATTAAAAACAACCTGTTAAATATTAAACAAATTCAAATATACATCTGCGACCCCAACTAAACCAAGATCTTTTAGGTTATAGTGCTAGAAACAAGAATCCAAAATTTCACAACTTTAACTTCCTTTTTCAACAATACTCTTTGCACAAATTCTATAACACTAGTATAACTTCGATGAGAAGTATACCAGGCAAAACTAATCTTATATAATACAATATATGATAGATAATAACTTTAAACAATACTCTTACGCTAGCTCCAAATATTCTGGATCATAACATCTTTACGCTAACATCTTTTTCCTTTTCTGTCCAAGCTACGCAAACAACTTCCGCTAATTTACCTTCTTACTGAAAGGCTAAAATATAAATAAAACAAGTATGAGCGAAAGAAATGCTCAGCCAGTGCGATAAAGTATAGCTCTGAATATCAATGTATGATTCAATAAATATGCATTTTAACTCAAAAATACGGAACAGATATTTGAAAAGGATCTATGGAATGTAAGAGCAATGAAACTTGATTATCAATACCAATACATAACTTTAAAAGTAATTTAATACATATAAGTAACTTTTCTCACTGTATCATCAAAATAATTGAATTGGAATCTACTAAACGCTACGAGCTAAGCCGACGATCGATCGCTCTTAGCTCGCCAACCATATTGTGGTCCATAGCAGGTTAAACTGGGGATCCCTGGGCAATACAATAAAAAATCAGCCTGTTTTGGCACTTATTGACCATGGCCAAAATATCATTCAACATTCAACATTTCGCGACCGGCGTACGGCCCTGTATTTCCCAATTCACGGGTTCAATATAAAACCCTCATTTTCCAAATCAGAACTTTACCCTTGTCGGGTTCATAACTCAAATCACAGTTTCAACAAAATAAGTACACTTTTCTCATTTAACATGGCAATATGAATCTGATAAGTAAGAATACCAATCAGAGGATTTATTGAATACTAAAGGAAATAGATTAAGTCCTTCAAAAAGTATACTTATAACAGATAAGCCTTACATCCTGAAGGAAATAAACCGGATTATACATAACATATATGAGTTCGAATAAGGAACTGAATCTGATAACTGCATTAACAAGAAATAATAATAATAACAATTGCAGTTCAGTGTAAAAGAACCAACACTTGGAAATTAAGTGAAGAGTATAAATACTTGCATAATAATAATTCAAGAGAATATTACTCGAACAATACGTGAAGGGTATAGACACTTGCCTGATCAGCGATAATAAATCCTGGTCACTTTCGCTCGTCAAACACTTCTATAACATAAAAATCAATATCCAAGTCAACGACCTCGTAAAGCTCATTTACTGGTAATACTGACATATTCTTATTCTAACTACCCCTCGTGATGATATTAAACACGACTAAAACATTTAAATAAGTCTCAAAACAATTCTTAGTATATATGACTCAATAACTAGATAGTTCACATAATTTACATAGCACATATCGTTATTTAATTGTGATAAATAAATCATGTAAGTCTCGTAACATCTAAGAAATAATTTTAGAAAAATATTCAACTCTCGTTTCAAAGGAATTAATCCTCAAAATATTTTTAGGTCAAAATCGGATCATTCACATCATTTATGTAGCACATACTGATATTTAAATGCACTAATTACATCACATATGTCATGTAACGTTCGAGAAATAATTTTTAATTCGAAAGAAAGGCCTAAAATGATTTTATAAATCATTTAGGAATTTTAAATAATTAATAAAACATTTTTAGGAATATTTTTCATAATTTAAATCACTTTTAAATCATTTTCCAAAATAATTAAAGAATTTTGGAAAATAAAAATATCAAAATAATTCCTCAAATAATTAAGGAATAATTAAATAAAAATTTCCAGAATTTAAAAGAAATTTTTAGAATTTAAAAGTCATTTTTAAAACTATTTTTCAAAATTTAAATAAACAAAACAGATTTTTATAAATTAAAAATAAATAATTTAGAAATTAATTTTGGTCAGGGGATCAATTTGCAACTTTGTAAAACTTCAGGGACCAAACTTCATCATCTTCAAAACTTTAGGTACTAAACTGTAAAAAGCTCCGTCGCCAGCTTTAATGGCTGACCGGCCGTCGCCGGTGGTAAACTCCGGCCAAAAATCCGGCCAAATTCGTTTCTACACATAATCTTAACAAAAACGAAGCTTGAAACACGCCCAATCTAACCCACATATCCACATACACAAACAATCAACAGATTTTACGGACTAAAGGTTTGAAAATTCGGAAAAACTTAACAATTCGATCTAGCAATTCTAGGAATAGAACGACTCAATTAAACATGCAAATTGATTACACATGATCATATGAAGCTATAGGAACCATCAAAATCAACGGACAAACTCTAAATCAAAAAGCCCCAAATTTCGAGCTCAAGAACCCTAATTTTCGAATTGGACAATCCGGGAATCAAACAATGAAATTGAACACATATTTGGACTCCTTACAACCATACGAAGCTATACATATCATCAAATCACATGAACAAGCTCAAAATCAAAAAGCCCCAAATATTTCATGAACCCTAATTTTCCAGAATTAAAGAAAGCTTCGTACAAGGTTTAAAAATTATCCCACATGAATTCTGATGGTAGATTATGAAAATAGATTCCAAGACCTTCGATTCGACTACTAGAACGTTGAAAACGGATTCCGGTAACGCCTCCAAAAGTTGGTTTGATTCTCAAGAACACGAAGAACGCGAAGAACACAATTTAGGGATTTCGGGTATTTTTAGATAATTATCGGTATATTATACCCTTGATTATACGTAAAATAATTACGATATGGCTATTTATATTAAACTGAAAATAATACCCCAAACGATATTTTTGGTTCAATATTGATCCGTTGGATCGTTTTTATTCGAATATAGCGTACCAGTTACAAAACGATAATCCTCAAAAAGTACGGATAATCGCGAAAATAATTTAATACTATCTCGATGAACGAGCCAAAATATCTTTATAACAATTATTCAAAAATATCCCCCGCCTTAACGAATAAATTATTTGTACGAATGATGTACCAATTCCCCGAAAAATTACGAAATTAACGGAATTCTTCGTTCAAAACTTTACGATAATTATAAGATAAAAATAATTTCACTCTGAAAAGAAATTTTTCAATAATCACATAATTCCACATATCATTTATAAGGCATGCATATATGATCATTTAAACGAAACATTTCCCTAATTAACACATAATGTACTTAAATCCACAAATAACGTAAAAGAAATTATATTAAACTCTAAAAATATACCCACGGTTTCCCGGTTCTTACACTGATTCTCCAACTCTATTCTTGGAGAAGCCCCACTCTGAAATTGGTGGTCATCACTTGTTAAGTGATTTGTTGGGCCACCAATCATCTTTTTCTGAAGCTACAAGAGGATCTGTGGAACCATCTCTAAAATCAATCACCACAGATTCTACTGTAATTTCACTTTCCCAGAATGCTTTCTTGACTTCATCAACGACACAGTCTTTTTCGTTGACAAGTGTTTCTCCATCAACGGTATCCATACCGTTGACAGTTCAAACTACCATACCGTTGATAGTTCATTCTGCACCTTTTATTGAAAATCAAGTTGTTCACACAACTAGTGCAGATGATCTAGTGGTAGTCGAGACACTTCTAGGATTGAAAGGGAGTGAATCTGAGTGGCTGGCTTGCAGCCAGGCAAAAGGAGAGGTTGAGAGTGAGAGGCTGACTATTTCTTCCAGTCAAGCAAAAGGAGAGGCTGAGGGTTCCACCTTAGTAGGTGAAGGTGAGGGTGTGAGAGGTGTGAGCCATGGGGAGCCCATGATGCAAGAATATAGTGGAGAGAGAGAAGGGACTACAGGAGCCATAAGGGAGGAAGCAACCATTGAAAGTGAGTTAATGGAGGTTCATGAGGGTGAAAGGGAACTTACTTTCCAAGAGCATTATCAACAGACTCTGGATAGTATTTCCCTGGATCTTGAGACCTTTACTCATCCTGTGCCAGCCTATCAAATTATGGCTCAACAGGGCAATGTGGAGGCAGAAAGGTCACTCAACCTAATCCATACAACTGCATCTATGCAAAGAGCAAAGGATGCATTGACCAATTTGTCTCCAGGAGCTGCAGCAAGTGGTGAGTTTGATTACTCTGATGATGATGACAGTTTTGGTGACAATCTACAGGTGGCCATCACTTCACAGACTGGGACTTCTGTGGTGCCCCTACACCAAACTGGCTTTCTCAGGATATGCATGGAAGAATCAGCCTGGATGCTGCAATTACAAGGCAGTATAATGAGGCCTATCTGGCTCATGAGTCTGCTAATGCCAGTGACAAGAAATTTTACAAAGCCATCATGGATTCACTGGAAATTCAAAGGCTACAGATGCTGCAGACTATGAGTGAAGCCAGGGACATCAAGGACTCAATTGCCAACCTGAAAGATTCAACAGACAGGAGGCTTGATGAAAAACTTCTTCTTCTCACTGTGTCCAAGATGAACAGGTTTTTCACTAAGGAACCTGAGGTGGCTACCTCCTTGAAGACTATTTCTTCTAGAGTGGACAAGGTGGAAGATACTCTATCTCAAATGCAAAAGGAACAGGAGATGCAAACTCAGTTGTTGGCCCAACTAGTGGCAGCTCAGGGACTCCCTATCATCTCTCTTGATGATAACAAAAAGGGGGAGAAATCTAAGGAGCTAGACATTCAAATCACAAAGGTTATGGTCCCAGCCATTTCCTTACCAAAGGAGCCATTAGCAATGGGGGAGTCAGGAAAGGATAAAATGGATGGCATTGACCTGATTCAACAGGAATCTATGAGGCTACAACTTGCAGAACAGATAAAAGACCAATGGTCTAGCATAGATGCAAGAATCAAGAAGATAGCTGAATCTGCAAAGAACAAACATCCATCAACGGATCAAGCTACTTCTACAGCACCATCAACGAATGCCATGGTTTTAGTGTCAACGGAATGGGAGCCACAGACTAATTCTTCCTATGATCTAAAGCCCCTTGTACATGGAGTTACTCAAGGTCCAAGGAAAGAAAAGGGACAAACTTCATGCATTAGGGATGTGGAACAAGCTACACTTCAAGGAAGCCTATCTCCAAAATCCCCTGCTAAACCAAAGGGCACAAACATTGCAAGGACTTTTTATCCTTCACCTTATCCAGATGAGCTCAAGGTTCTAGGACAGCTTATCATCAAATGCAAGGAGAGCAATGATCCTGAGGTTAGGAAACAGAGAGCAATTGTCTACAGAAATGGACAAGAAATCTATGTTTGGGCAGGTCACCCAAATTTTGCTGAGGCTAAGGCTGAGGAGTCAGAAAGAGCAGCTATGCCAGCTCTTGCAGTTGCTCAATCTCTTGATGAAGAAGAAAGACAACAAGAGGAAAAAGCCAATGAAGCAAAGAAGAAAAGGAAAAGTACAAGGCAGCCTAAACAGACAGCTAAAAGGAATCTGCCGTTTGACAAAGAGGACTCTCAAAGCATAGTAACAGATTCCTCTACAAAAGCTGCACCTCCAACTTTTCCTGATCTAATCTTCAAAGAAAAGTTAGCCTGTGATCCTGAACATCCAGTGAATTATCATGATCAGCCAATTCAGCCAAAGGAAGAGCAAATTGAGCTAGATGAGGCTAACTTCCCAAAGTTTCTATTTGAAATGGATGCAAAGAAGAAAGCAAGGCAAAGGGCTGTTAAGGCTAAACCGGTATTTGTGAGAAGACAACAAGTTGAGAAACCTCCCATCAATCCAGAAGACTTCATGTACATTGCTGACATCAGGGAGGAGTCTAGCCTAAATATTAATCTTGATGACTTGGTGGAAGTGAGAGGTATTGCAGCTTCTCATAAACTACCAGAGAGATTGGTATTTGTCTACAAAGGTGGAAGGGAACAAACTTGGCCTCTCTACAGGATTTTAGGAGAAGACTACCAAACACTGCTCTCAGTGTTCAAATGCTTGAAGAAAGACTTTGGCTTTACCAAAACTGCCAAGTCTGAGGTTGTCTCCAAAATCTGTCAAATCAAGGCAAGCTGGAACAAGCCTGGTGCACTTCCCAGGGTTCTCAAAGTCCCTCAATCTGGAAAGAAGATCCATCTCCAACCCTATTGGATGATGGAGTTTAGAGACAAAGACAACTGTAGAAGATTCTTTAGGATAGAAGACCAACTGGAAAAAGCATCCAATGAAACTCTGAGATCAATGCAATCCAAGTTGGGGAATCAAGATGAAGAAGAGAAGATTTTCTATAGGAGGCTCCAAGCTCAAATTGAGGAGAACAATGCAAGGAAGGGAAAGAAAACACTGCCACAGAGAAAAAGATGAAATTTGCTCAGACTAGAGGAGAAACTCTGTGCACTTGTTTTGTAAGACTTTTTACTTTGTATTTCAATAAATTCTTAAAACATTTTGAAGCTTAATGCATTTTCTACTTTTATCATGTATAATTTGCTTAAGTGTTTTTGTTATCATCAAGGCCTTTGATTTATGCATGTTATTCCATCAGTCATAAATTGGGGGAGATTGTTAGGAATATGTTGTTCTTGATGATAATTATAAAACACTTAGTAGATTTTGTATTAAGTCAATATTGTAACTGTCAACGGAATGGTATGCTTTGCAGCTTTCGTTGACAGGTAGCTCATCAACGAAATGAGTGATGTAGCAATTGCACTGTATAATACTTAACAGTTTGATATGCATTTTGTTGTAGGTATTAGATAGGTTTTCTAAGTCATGTTGACTAAGTACAAGATAGGGAAAATAGGTTGGTTAATTGTAAATATATTATGCCTTGTAATTTTGCCTAAGTGAAGACATGTCAACGGAATGAAGATTACTCTATCAACGGAATGAAGATTACTCATCAACGAAATGAAGAATATACCATCAACGAAATGAAGAATAAAGCTATCAACGAAACACATCTTACTGCTATCAACGAATCATTATCACTTTTCTGAATAGTTGACAAAGTGATAGTGACAGTTTTCTGACAGATCAAAAGGTGATGTGGAAGTGTACTTTGCATTGGAAGCCATTAAAATGGTCACTGTAAATAAGGAAACATTCCAATTTCCAATTAGGTTCTTGAGTGTGATCATAATAAGCATGAAGACAAAAGCCAAGATCTCCAAGGACCATTGGACAAAAGGGATGAAAAGCAAGCTACTGGAGGTTACCTTTAGATTAATTTAGAGTAGCCAAAAATAGCATTGTAAAACTTGGGTTATATAACCAAGTGTAGCAGTTCATTTTTAAGATAGAAGAGTGAGATAAAAATAGTTTGTATTAGCCTCTTTCAAGAGCACTCTCACTCCAAAATCAGGAACTGAGCAGCTGTGATACTTTTGTAACACAGATTATTTCCGCAATAAAATTATCTCAGTTGGATCCTCAAAACATCTAACTGAAATTTTATACTTGTTTGTGTTTTTATTTTCAGTACTGTTTTATTTGAAAGATTGTTTTAAGTTTTAAGAAATATCTAGAATTGTATTCAACCCCCCCTTCTACAATTCTGTTAGGCTATTTGGGATTAACATTTATGAAATCGAATAAACAAAACATACGTGAGTATTTGTCAAATCAGTAGTTGACCGTTAAGATCTCAAACCAAATAGATTTATTTTTTTCTAAAATTTTTGTAATATCATTAAAATAAAGTGATCTTGATATTCATGCGGTCGGATCGTCGATAAAGATTTTTAAAAAAAATCGAAACATCAATCTAGAATGAAACACTAGTTAGAAGTACTAGTCAAATCAGTAGTTGACCGTTAAGATCTCAAACCAAATAAATATTTTTCAAAAAATCGAATGCAACAAGTGTGTGATAATATTAAATATTTAAGATTTCTATGATAATATTGCATCAAGGGTGTGACACTTATGTAATAAGGACAACAAATAAAATTTATAATATTCGGTATGTTACTTGGATTTTATTCTATGATTGGTATGTCCCTATTAATTTTTTTTAAAGTACTCTAATTCAGACAACACTCTATAACTACCGTTGTTTGTAGACTTCTTAAACAATAAATGTTAAAAAACCATTGTCTCAGGATTATTCACACAATACGGCTAAGAAAACTGTTGTATCATTATAACAACGGTTTTCTATAGCATTGTCTTAGGTTTATTCACACAATACTACTGAAAATAGTTGTCTATTGGTCACGCTTACGCAACAGCAATTTAAAAATACCCTTGTCTAATTCAATTTTCTAGACAATGGTTTTTAAACCGTTCTAATAACCCTGGATTAGACAATACTTTTTCGAGGTTGAAAAATAACCGTTGTCAGTTAATTCTGGGCAACACTTTTTCGACCGAGCGTTGTCTGATTGCGTTTTTCTTGTAGTGATAGTTCAGTATAAAACCCAACAGTTGATAGGGCTGACCAAGAGGTTGTAGAACCACAACCTCTAACCCATGTCATAGAGCCAAACAATTAGTCAGCAACTACCTTGACACCTCAGCCTGATCAAAATGTACTTATCATGTTAGATCAGGATTCAATTATCGTCAGGATCTGGACTACTGATCAGGATTGTTGAGGTCATCAATATTGCACGAGCGTCAGTATCAGGATTCCTATCAGGACTGTGATCAGGATTATCATCAGGACTGGAAGTTGATCAGGATTATTTGTTTCAAGATAACTATCAAGTCCAGGAAAATAAGGGAAGTTTAATTTGTTGGTTCCTAGTTTATAGGAATGTAGCTGTCTGTTAGGATATGTATCAATATAGTTTGTAATTGATTTGGTCTTATCTTGTAATCGATAGAGCAGTTGTGTGTACTATATAAACACAGTTTAGGTTTTGATTTTATATCAATTACATACACGAGTATCATTGTAACCTAGCAGTTCTCAAGAACATCATAATTTCTTGAGAGAGTTTGTAACAGTTTTATATCAGAATTAATAAAGCTGTTATTCTTTCATATTTGTGTTTTATATTTTATTAGGTCGAAAATCTTATACAATTGTATTCAACCCCCCTTCTACAATTGCTAATTACTGGGCAACAATTGGTATCAGAGAAAACTGATTTAAATCTAAATCAGAAACGATCTAAGATGTCGACAACCAAGTATGAGAGCATGAAGATTCCCATCCTAAAGAAAACTGAATACCCTACATGGAGGGTAAAGATGCTGATGTACCTGGAAGCCACATATCCTGATTATCTGGACAGGATTCGTGATGGACCATATATCCCTACGAGAATTTTTGGTCAAACGGATACTGTACCTGAACACTACGTGGTCAAAGTAAAAAGTGAGTGGACTCCTGAAGAAAAGGCTCACGTTCTCAGGGATGCTAAGGTAAGGAATATATTGCATAATAGTCTTGATGTTGTCATGTCTAACAGGGTGATTGCATGCAAGTCTGCAAAGGAAATTTGGGACACCTTGGAAACTCAATGCCAAGGATCTGCATCTATCAAGAAAAACAGAAGGGCTCTACTGATTCAAGAGTATGAACAATTTGATGCAAGACCTGATGAGAGCCTTACTGACATGTATGATAGATTCCTGACACTGCTGAATAATCTATCTCTATTTGGCAAAGAGTATGTAACTGAAGACTCAAACACCAAGTTTCTGAGAGCTTTACCTGAAGAATGGGATACACAAACATCTATCATTAGGCATTAGTATGATCTTAACACGGTGTCTCTTGATGAGGTGTATGGGATGCTGAGAACCTATGATCTTGAGGTTCAACAAAGAAAGAACAAAAGAATCAGCAATGCAAAGTCAGTAGCCTTGAATGTTGAGGCAAAGTCTAAAGGAAAAGCTGTGGAGGTCTCTAGAAGAAGGACAAGAGTGGTTGAGTCAGATCCTGATGACTCATCATCAGATACTGATGGCAATCCTGATGCCAATACTGATGATGACTCTACTGACTCTGACAGGCAGGAGATGGTTGTTATGATAGTCAAGGGCTTCAAAAAGATGAAGTTCAGGAAGGCTAGAAGACAAGGCAACTTTCAGAAAAAGACCTTCAATGCTGACAAAGACAAGTACAACAAGAAGGACAGCAAAAGTAGGAAATTTGACAAGTCAAAGATAATGTGCTACAAGTGTAATGGAATGGGGCAGTTTGCAACTGAGTGTAAGAAGGCTAAGGCACTCATCACTTCAAGCAAGGATTGGATGGACACTTCCTCAGAATCTGAAAAAAAGGTGGTCAACTATGCCTTAATGGCCAATACTGATGAGACTGATGTTCCTGATGAAAAGGTATCAAATACTGTTTTTGATTTTGATACAAATAATGTCTCTGAATTAAGATGTTTTTTAAAGTCATTGAATATTAGCTTTAGAAGTCAAACTGCTGAAAATAGTAGGATCTTATCTGAGATGTCTGAACTTAGGAAAAGGAATGAGCATCTAAAAGCTGAATTTTCTTTTATGCAAGAAGTACAAAAAGAATGTGATAATGCAAAGCACATGAAACTTGAGATGCAATTTAAATGTACTGCTCTTGAAAAAGAACTTGAATATGCTAATGAGAAAATCAGAACCTGGACAGACTCTGGAAGGAAATTTCATGAAATCAATACTTCTAAGAATTGGAAAGAGTGTTTAGGGTATAAGTCAGATGATGATAAGAAATTGAAAAAGAAGGTTGTTATTGATGAGACAGTTAGTCCAAAGACCTACAAACATGTTATAGACAAAACCAAATCTAAGATTAAACCTGTTGATTTTGTATTTTGTAAAGATCCCAATTCAACTTTTGAAAAGGGATCTACTTCTGCACAACCTCCCACAGATTCCAAGTCTAAACCTGTCAAGAGTAAATGAAGTAAAAATGTAGGTTTAATGTCTCAGAAACAACTTAAGGATAGAGTTTGTGAAGCAACAGGTAGACAAAAGTCACCTACTGTTAAAAGAAATAGGAATGGTAAAGTTGGGATTAATAAAGAGAATAATTATAAGTTTATCCCAAATGCACCAAGAAAATGTTGTTTTACATGTGGTAACTCTAATCATCTTGCTATTGATTGCAGGAAGAGTAAAAAGAAGGTCACTGAAATTCCTAGGTCTGATGTTAGGAATAGATCAGTATTTTATAAACCATAGAATTCATGTTTTCATTGTGGCAGTAAATGGCATTCTATTTATACTTGTGAAGAATACCATAATTTGTACTATAACTTTTGTGATCCTTTACCTAAGTTCAATAAAAGTGCAAATTCTGGTAAACTTAAGAATGTCAAAGTGAAGCATGCATCTTTCAATACTGATACTGACAAAGCAAATCCTGATGGATACAATCCTGACAGGACTGCTAAAGTCAAAAAGTCTTTTGTTCCTAAAGTTAGTAAAATGCATGGAAAATGTAATAACCCCAAATTTTGGACTTAGTTAATTTTTTTTTATTTGATGAATAGTAAAATCCTGATGAATAGTAAATTTTTGAACCGAAAAAAAAGTTTTCAGACCACCCTATGTACGGGACGGTATAATGAACTTTCAAAGTCGTATTAGTGATCTTCTATGTAAATGATTGAATGCAAAAGCTGTCAGAATCAGAAGAATAACATTTTCTGTTTTCTCCGAAATTTCACCAATAACTGATGGATTAATCATTATTTGAAAATATTGGAGGATTTAAATTATCAATTCCATGGATATGGATTTAATAAAAGAATTAGTGATGTCAAGAACGTTTACGGTAAACTACTTCGATAGAACACTTAAGAAACCCTGCGAACATTCTACGAGATTAAGCGGTGACGGAACAACGCGACACTTACATGATTAAATATAGGCATGGAAGTAACATGTAACAAGATTAATCCAAGGAATGCAACAATTGTATCATCCATGTGAAAAGGAACAAACTAGTAAAGCTGCTTTGCCACCCAGACATCCCATTGTTTGACACATGTCCTGATGATGAGGCAACCATACTATGACTCATCATATTACTACAAAATATCACAGTTTTATCAAAATCAACCAAGGAAGAAAAGAAAAACCCTCCCACTTGAAGAAGAACCATTCGGCCCAAAATTTTCAACCAAGGATACTTTTTCAAGAATCAATCTTCCAAGCTTCCATAAATCATGATGTTGGATTCAAAAGTTTCCTAATTCCTAGACTAAGGTATGCTCTAATTCCTAGCTTCATCCATGGATTGTAACATGCTTGAATATTAGATCAAAGATGAGAGTGAATAGTGAAATGAATAGTAATCTTTGGTGTTCTTGATTTTGTTCTTAAAGATTAAGCTTGTTAAGGATAGTTTAAAGCTCAAGGAAGGATCATAAGCTATTGTGGGTGTTTATAAAGCATCAAGGAAGGTATGACTCTTGAAACCCTTGGTTATAATTTGATGTATATGGTTAGTTTAAGTGTAGATTAGTTAGTATGATCATAAGGATGAATGATTGGTTTTGATGAAAGTTTGATGTTGTTTTGATGATGAATAAGTAGATGTTGGTTTTGATTATGGTTGATGATGGTTATGGATTAGTAATGATGTTGAGGGATTGACTTGATGATTTGGTTGGATTGATCATGTAAGGTTTATGATTAAACTTTGGAATCATTAAAACATAGCCGTTATAATGCCCGATTTTCCTTAACCTTGTTTTGTTTGTGATGTTCGAACATAATAACTTCTGTCCAAGATCACCACTGCCCATTATAGTGTAGGTCTTGTTTCAAGGTTCGTTTTGGTGTGAAGATCATGTGAATCCGATTTACGGTTTAGGAGAAACAAGTATTTTAGTAAAGGATGTTTCGCGAAACCAAACTATACCACTTAGCCAACTTTGAGGCAATGATCAAACCCCTTAAGCGACTTATTAGAATGTGAAACTTTGTGTTAACATGCTAGGTACGTTTAGAAAGACCCTCGAAAAGATTTCGTGTTGAAAGGATTAAATCTCAATTTTATAAAAATGCGCGCGAGTGGAAGTTCTTAAAGAGTTAACTTGAAAATGAACTTGTTACTTGAGATAGTACGTACTTAGTGTCATGAAAGTGTTAAGTGATTAATCTCGGATATTTTGACTATGTATAGATCGCCGGATCAACCCGAGGCACACTACCCCTACCTCACCACCAGGCAAGTTTTATCACTCCATGCTTTATTTTGAGTTATAATATTCTGATGATGCATGTGATATGTATTATGCATGCTTTCAAACCTCACATCGTATATAGATGTGATGGTATAAAATTGTTGAGATGAACTATATGCATATGTATTATGCATGCTTTCAAACCTCACATCGTATATAGATGTGATGGTATAAAATTGTTGAGATGAACTATATGCATATGGTATTATGCATGCTTTCAAACCTCACGTCGTATATAGATGTGATGGCATTAAAATTGTTGAGATAAAATATATGCATATGATAGATGCATGCAAGTTTTCGAAACCTATGCTCACTGTTATTGTGATAATAAACTGCTTTCATATATGATATGCAAATGAGTAGTATACATGTTTTATTCCCAAGTACATTGCGATATATAAATTGCATGCTTGTCTCTGAACTGCTATATATAGTGATACTCGATGTTATGATTTGATTATGGGCTTCTAAGCTAGATATGGGATATTAGTTAGAAGCCAGGTTTTTATAAATGCCCCAGGTAAAGGGCGTATGATTTTATTCTTTAGACTGGAAGTAGTTATATTTTCTGTATATGTTAAAGATTATTTTTCCGATAAAGATATCGGGTAACTATTATTCGATGATTATTTATTTAATGAATATTATTTTGAATATTCATTTAATGATTATTTATTTAATGAATATTATTTTGAATATTCATTTAATGATTATTTATTTAATGAATATTCTTTTGAATATTCATTTAATGATTATTTATTTAATGAATATTATTTTGAATATTCATTTAATCCTTATTTATTTAATGAATATTATTTTGAATATTCATTTAATTCTTATTTATTTAATGAATATTATTTTGAATATTCATTCAATCATTATTTATATAATGAATATTATTTTTGAATATTCGTTTAAAGTTTATTTACTTAATAAATATTATTCGATTATTTATTAAATACTTATAACACGTTTTAAAATGAGTTATATTATTTAAAGTTTATCCTCGACCTTCAATACCTATGAAGGATATTCTAAGCGGTATTATTAATTATTTTAAATCAAGGGGAGGTTCCCAAACACTGTTTTTCCATTTAAATCTATCTTTTAAGAGGATTTAAATACTCGCTCAACTACCAAAAATATGGGAAACCTGATTTAAGTGACTACTACTCATTTTAAACTCTCAACTCAAAACTGTCAGGGTACAGATATTTTCTCGGAGCAATTTAATTGCCGCAAGTCAAATGTTGTGTTACTACCTCAACGATCGAGGAGTAAATTGATGGAACAAGTCGATATCCATTAACAAGCAATAGCTTGGGAAATATTGGAGAATCTTCCTTTCCAACCTAGATATAACTACTTAGTGGAGTCGTATCAACAAGTATTACACTTGGGGAAAGGAGGACGATTTTTACGTTTCAGAGTCATGGATTTCATCCGAACTAGGAGCGGTATAAAAGGTCGAGTCGCGCCGACCCATCATTTTTTTATTGCCCCATGTAAAGCATAATGTAACATAAGATGTAAAAGAGATAACTACAACTCAACAAAGGACAAGACAGACAATAGTATTAACAGAAGCACAGGAATCCAGAATCCACTACACCATAAATGGCCAATGGCAAGCCTAAAAAATTGTTGCCGTATGTCCAAAATATGTTGATGTAGGCCCAAAAATTTCAAAGCCAACACTTTTTTTATGTTGGTTTTTTTCATGTTGCCTTTGGGGTCTATGCCAACATTATTCTCCTCTATGGCAACATGAGATTTGGTGTTGTAATAGACTGTTATAGAAACAATATAATTACCCTACACCAACATAATATCTATGTTGCCTTTGTGTTTATATTTTCTGTAAAATAGAAGTGGGACCCACCTCTGGATCCACATGTGGGGGTCCATTATAGGGCCCACATGTGGGGCAGTGGGGTCCTGTGTGGGGCCCACTTTTATGCCAACACTTTTCTATTTACAATAAAAAATACACAATTTGTATTGTATAGATTCCACACCAACCAAATCAGTCAACAACATAAACTGTTTTTTTTTCTTTTCCACTAGACCAGACTCAACGAAGTACAAAAGTATCTCCAAACATAATGTTTCACAAACTAGTTACACAAGTAGATGTAGATAACGACTATACTAACAGGTTTTACAATTCAATTCACATACTAATTAATTCTTTTATTCTCATCATTATCGGTTTGACTGCCTCTCTGCTTGATTCCAGATCCCTGATGAGTACTACCATATTTTCTGGAACCACTACCCTTTGAAGAATCAGTCTGCGTTACTTTGCACGAGTAACAGAGACGTTACTGTACTGTATGGCTTTTTCTCTCTGACGAACAATTCCCTCACAACCACCTTCGGCAAAGCTTCCTTGTCATGGTTGTCTTCAAACCACCAGGTCTGTGGAACACCTTCGACTAATTGTTCCATGGTGTCGAGATCTGCAACTTGGACAGGTCCAACAACTCTGGATGCTGGGATGACCTAGGACATATAATAAATAAATAAGCATTTGTAGTGTCTAAAGCACCCTCTAAGGCCATTTGTCCCATTTCCTAGATGATTAAAGATGGTTCTCAATTTTTACCTTCTGTTCTTATAATGATCCATGGGAAGCCCGAAGACAGATGTGTAGCAAAGTGACAGTTCATGAAACACATGATACGATCATACACTCTCAGCCGCAAACCAACACCACCCTGGATAGGAAAATGCAGCAACAAGAATTATACTAAAATTAAGGTCATGAAAAATAGTAAGGGACTGAATATTCTGTTTCTTTCTTGGAAAAAAACCTGATACCTTATTACCAATTGTACGACCTGAAAATCAGGAAAGCATTTCATTGAAACTAAAAATTCACTGTTGTCTCCACATATAGTCAATGAAAATGCATACTAATAGCAAATAGTGACTAATAGAGCATATAACATAGGGTATACAAGCTGAAAATTCTATTACAAATTTACAGTTATATATGCACAAGCTATGTGCCTCGAGCACAATTGCTGGAGGTTGTCCTTGTTTTACCGGACATCTAAACCAAATATACTCGATACATCCCTACGAAACCAGGAGAGATTACGTACACATGACTCACCAGAGTAGATATCTTTGTGGTCGAGATGTAACCTCATTTTTATCTAATTATGCACATGCTTACAAAGTGCCATGTATGTGAAACAGTGTCGGTCTAAGTAACTAGTTCACAGATTCAGCTAGTATATACAGTTACTTTTATATCAATAGCTATACTGATAATAGCTCAAGTGAAACAAGAAAATAAGTTGAAGACAAAGGCCAACATCAAGACAAACAATATAACCCAAGGAGCAGAAAAGTAAAATATATGTTTTTCATCATCATAAACTGGTCTGCACATTTTTGTACTTGTCTAACAATAAATGAGCTACATGACTTTTCAAAAAAAAGAACACTTGAACTAGCAAATAGTGACTAATAGAGCATATAACATAGCGTGTATATAGCAAACAAACAAACAAACAGAACACAAATACTAAGAACACAAACAGAGAGAGCACGAAATACTCTGGCTCCTAACAAAGTATACTAAAAATACTCAGTATACTCAACAAAGCTTAAAGTATGAACGACGACACACAATGTGGCACATAAGGCTGAAGGTAGATTAAAATATATAATAAATGCTATAACAAGAAAAAAAACAACACAAAAAATACAACTCGAAGCCCACAAAAATAAACACAAAACAAAATCAAACATATAACCCACAAATTCAATTCACAAAACAGTAAGCCTACAGATATTGTGCAATCACATGAATTTAAGTGAAAGATGAAACTTTTCTCCTTTCTGCTATTCTACTATTGTTCCAATTTTTGTTATTATTATTATGCTAATAATCTAACAAGGACTACTAGTAAGAGAACCAAGCACACCTGACACCACTACAGACCCTCAAATATCTAGAACAAATTCGTATATATTAAACTAAACTAAACAAAACTAAACTAAAAAAATTAAACCCACGAAACAAAATCGAACATGCTACAACCCACAAAACTAAACAAATTAAACCCGACCCAATTCAAAATATAAAAGCGCCAAATATAGAAGAGAGAAAATGTTGAAGTACCTTAAACACAGAAGCCCCAATTCCACCACATAGAAGCCCTGATTTGAAGCCCCAAATTGAACCCGACCCGATTGAAGCCCCAAATTAAACCCGACCCGATTGAAGTCCCAAATTAAACCCGATTGAAGCTCAAATTTCATAATCAGCCCTGAAACATCAACATAAGAAACAAATTTCAAAACGAAATCAACATAATTACATTATTTAAATCGAATTAAAAATGCCCTAAACTCAAATCAATGTAGTTATATGTACTTATAGTATGTATTTATAGATTACATGAAGTTATAGATGTATGTATGCATATGTATGTATAGATTAAAAGTAATTAAGAGGTGTGTTCAAGTGTGTGTTCGAGCGAGCGAAAAAGAAAGAGTAAAGTGAGAGTGCGAGAGAGGAAGAGAGAGTAGAGTTACAAGAGACGAAATGAAAAATGAAAGTGGGTGGGCTGTTTTTTGCCTTTGTCCGAAAAGTTTTGGATTGGGCGGTATTTTTGCCGCTCAGTCGAATTTTTTTTGTCTGAAAAATAATCAAACTTTTGTGCAAAAATCATTTAACATTTATTAAGTATTTTTGTAATTACAAAAATATAATTATTAATCTCAAAAATATTTTTTACCTTTTTCATTTTATTAATCACCTTTTCTGGCAGTTCTTAATTTTTATAAGAAAATTTTAATTATTTTTATCAAAATTAATTAGTTTTCATGTTTAAAAAAATGAATATTTTTATTTTTAGTTAAGAAAGGGAAAAGTTTGCCTATTACAAAACTATGGCAACATCTTTGTTACCTATTGCAACATGCAAACATTTTGATTCTACAGCAACATATTTATCGTGCCTAAGCCAACATCAAAATTACAATGTTGTAGTAGCCAAAAATATGCATAGCAAAGCCAACATAAGCAAAGGCAACATGACCTCAAAATGTTGTAGTAGGCCATTTATGGTGTAGTGATCAAAGAAGAAAAGATAAACTCAAAAAATCAAAATACGTTATGTATTCTTGAAGTCCGTAAACAGGTCACGGAAAGAAGTTCATGAAAGTGTTCAAGCCTCAGTGATAGCAAAAAAAACAAGACTTTCAAGACGACAGAAGTATGTGAATGATTTAGGGTTAAGTACCACGGGATTCCAGTGATTTAATCGAACCAATACCAGAACGACAAAGGACTTATCAGCAGCATTGAATTGAAGACATAAAAGAAGAATTGATCAAGTGTTATTCATCTGTGATCCAGACCAGTTGCACTAGGTGACGGCACTAAAAAGATCAAGTTGTTTTATCGTCTCAGAAGAAATTGATACATTCTAAAACTGAAACACCCTGAAGCTCAGAAGAATTATTAAAAGGTCAAGCAAAAGAAAATGACTCGATAGTTTTTACTTTCTAAAAACTATCGAATGAGATAAAAGAAGTCCATTTGAATTCAAGTTAAAAGAATTTAGCTTTCGATAGTTTTTATTTAAAAACTATCGAATGATAAATTCTTTTTAATCATTCGATGGTTTTCAATTCAAAGGAGCAGGTAAAAGTATTTGTTGTGAATGGTTGATTGAAAATTGGACGGCCAGGATTGATTCTTCAATATGGTTCGATAGTTTTCAAATCCAAAGTCTGCAGTTAATACAGAGATGAAGAAGTGTCTTCTTCAGTTAAGGCAAAACACACAGAGACATTACTGAGAGAGAGAATTGAGCCGGAGAAATTATCAGAGAATTAATAGTGCTCAGAACTTGATCATTGTATTGAATTTGTGTAACCTTAAACTCTTTGAAGCTAATCTACGGATTAGAAATTGTAGCACCCCTCGAGGTTTATATTTATAAAAAGATATATTCCCCGAAACTTGGTTTGGTTTGGTGTGTTTGATTTCGTTATAGAACTGAATGAATTATCCGCGAACGAAATTAAATTATTTGTGAGTATCGTATTCAACCCCCCCTTCTACGATACTTTGGACCTAACAATTGGTATCAGAGCTACTTGATTGATATACAAATCAGATCCGGTGAATGAGACCAAAATCAAACGTAGCGTGAAAATTCGAAGCAAATTTTTTAACTTTCAAAATTTTTCATTTAATTGGAATTTCTTGAATTTTAAACAATTTGAAATTTTCAGAAACCATGAGTGCTCCAAAGACAACCGCTGGTATTAAAGTTCCCCCGTTTACTAGAGATGATTTCGGTTTGTGGAAGATGAAGATGCTGTTATTTATCAAGGCATCTAATCCGTTGTATATTGGCATATTAGAGAACGGACCGTTTGTACCAATGAAACCAGTTAGTGAATCTACAGCTCCTGATGGTAGCAGGATTCCTTCAGGCACCCAACCTAAGGATATTACTGAGTATACAGATTCTGACAAAGAACTGATTCGATTGGACACTGGTTTGATGTTGATATTGGCGGACTCCGCAGACAAGGAAATGAGCTATCAGTTGATGAACTGTACAAGCGGGAAACACATGTGGGATACCATTAACTTGATAATGGAAGGAACTGAAGACGTGCAGGAAAACAGATTGGACATCCTGACTTCTCAGTACGAAGCTTTTAGGTCTCTTCCAGGAGAAAGTATAACTCAGGTCTTTGAGAAATATACTAAGCTCCTAAATGAATTGGAAATGAAAGGGAAGACCTATCCACTGAGAGAATCAAACAGGAAGTTCACGATGACGCTGCCCCATCATGTAGAACATAAGTCATCATCCATAAGGGAAAGAATTGACTTCACAAAGATGTCATTAGAGATGATCTATGGCAAGTTGAAGACCTATGAGATGGAACAGGAACAGAGAGTGATAATCTACGGATCAGGGACAGTGGACAGACAGCAAGCACAATGCACTTGTGAGATCAGCAGCACTTGTAGTGGATGAACCAATAACTTCTGAGATTCAGGTTCAAACCCTTAGAGCTGGAAAGGAGGTGATAATAGAAGCTGAAATGGATTCTGTGAATCTGGGTGTTGATGAAAGTGATTACTACACCCTAGAAGAGCTTGAGCAAATGGAAGACAAAACCATGGCGTACTTAGCTCCAAAGTTTAGTCATATTCGTTTCAAGAGAAACCCTAAGTACAAGTTCAAGGGCTCAACCAACAGATTCCAGAAGAGCAATTATGCACCTAGTACAGGCTTTAAGGGAGGCTACAAGGCTGGCATGATTGATAGAAGCAAATCAAGATGCTACAACTGCAATGAGTTAGGGCATTTCGCCACTGAATGCCGGAAGCCTCGTCAAGCAAGAGACATGAAAGATGTCTATGGAAAGAAAGACTCGTATGAGGATTTGAAGAAGGAGAATGCCAAGCTTAAACAGCAACTGGAGGCATTTTCTGGAAAGTTGAAAGGGAAGGCTTATATAGCAGAGGGAAAGCACTGGGATGATACTGATTCGGATGAAGAGGAGGAATATGTAAATGTTGCTCTAATGGCTGACTCTTCAGAGGAATCACCACAATCATCTCAGGTACCTATCTTAACTACAATTGATATGTCTAACTTTGAGTACAAGAAAACTGTGCAAGATCTTAGTGTAGAATTGTTTAATGTACACACAAGCATGCTAGCATCATAAATGGAAAATGCTAAACTAGTTCTTAAGATTAAAAAGTTAGAATCTAAAAATGAAGAACTAGAGCTTGTAGCTGTCACATTAGAAGATCTTAAGCAAAAGAATGCGTACTTAGAGAACAAGGTCAAGTGTAATGATGAGATAGAGACTATCCTCAGGAAGCAGATTTCAGATTTAGATTTGAAGCTGAATGCTTTTAAGAATTCCGCCCTGATAGCTAAGGAGATCATTGATACTCAGACCCAGGGTAATAAAACTGCTATAGGACTTGACTATTCCAAAAAGGCTGGGAAAAGGACTCTGGAATTTCCTGAGACATCTTCTGTTGTCAATAAGGATATTCCACTTATTCTTAAGAATGTGGTCAGTCCAGTCTTTGTCAAGCCCTTCTCAGAACCTTTTCATGAGGATGACCTTTACATAGCACAAGAATTGCTTGAGGAGGATTTATTGAAGGAAAAAGAGGTAAAGACTAAGTCGCCTAGGAAATCAGTAAAAACTGTTATACCTAAAACTGAAGTAGGTGACTTAGTTAGTATTTCTAAAAAGAACAGGAATGGGAAAAAGAAGATTGTTAATCAGGAAATTGTTCCATTTTCTCCCATTGCATCTAGGAAGTTGTGCACTATTTGTAATTCTACTGGACACCTTACACATGCATGTAAAAAGGTTAAAGTAGAAATTGCTAATACTTCTGAAATGCATAACATGTCTGACATGCCTGATCTTCATGAACCCTGTGGAAAGAAAGAGTGTTTGCTATGTAAGTACAACATCATGCATGCTTATTTTAAGTTGATGAATGATAGTAGCAAAAGCACTGTTAATGTTAAATCCACAGATACTATGAATATCAAACAGGGTAAGACTAAATTGAATGTTACTCCTGTTAAAGTATCTAAACCTTTAGGATCCAAACAATTTTGGGTACCAAAGTCCGCTTAATCAATCTATGATTGCAGGGTAAGGTTAAAAGCTCAAAGGTTGTGTGGATTCTGGATAGTGGCTGTTCTAGACACATGACAGGTGAAGAGTCCCTGCTTACAGAGGTGGTTAAGAAGACCGGCCCGATTGTAACCTTTGGAGATGACAGCAAAGGATTCACTACAGGATATGGTAAATTGAAAGCTGGAAATGTCATCATAGAAAACATCTCTCTTGTTGAAGGATTAAAGCACAATCTTCTAAGTATCAGTCAGTTCTGTGATAAAGGCTACAATGTAGATTTCAGAAAGGACAAGTGCTTGATCAGCAACAGGAAGGATGAGAAGCTTACTCTACTGGGAGTGAGAAAAGGAAATTTGTTTATAGCTGACTTAAGTTCTACCAGTGAAGGAGAAGTTACATGTTTCTACAGTAAGGCTTCTTCAGAACAAAGTTGGCTATGGCACAAGAAGCTCTCACACTTGAATTTCAAAACTATGAACTCTTTGGTAAAGAGAGAGTTAGTGAGAGGGTTGCCCCTGATGGAATTCAATCAGGAGGGACTATGTGAAGCATGTGAAAAAGGGAAGTCGAAGAAAGCATCACATGGAAGCAAAGTAATGACAAGCATTACTGAACCATTACAACTGATTCATATGGATTTATTTGGTCCAGTCAATGTTATGTCACTTTCAAGAAATAGATATGCATTGGTGATGGTGGATGACTACTCCAAGTACACGTGGGTGTTGTTCATACAAACAAAGGATGAAGCAACACAACTAATCATTGATCACATCAAAAAGATAGAAGTGGAAGCTAAGCTACCTGTGCGGACAATCAGATCAGACAATGGAACTGAATTCAAGAATGCAGTTCTTAATGATTTCTGCTCAGAGAAAGGAATATCAAGACAATTTTCAGCACCAAGAACTCCTCAACAGAATGGAGTAGTGGAAAGGAAAAACAGGACCTTGGTTGAAGCAGCAAGGACCATGTTGAATGAAGCAAAACTTCCCACTTACTTTTGGGCTGAAGCAGTGAACACAGCTTGCTACACTCAGAATGGAACCCTGATCAACGAAGATCATGAAAAGACTCTGTATGAGTTAATGGCCAACAAGAAACCAACACTGAAATACTTTCATGTGTTTGGTGCAAAGTGCTTTGTACTTAAAGATGGAGAACATCTTGGCAAGTTTGATGCCAAAGCAGATGAAGGCATTTTTCTGGGCTATTCTCTGGAATATAAGGCTTTCAGGGTATATGTGATTGAAGATAAGAAGGTGTTGGAAAGCTTTAATGTAACATTTGACGACACCAAAAGACCAGGCCTGCAAACTGGAGAGAACTCTGAATCCTTGGTATTTGAAAATCTATCAGGAGAT
Organism: Heracleum sosnowskyi; assembly: GCA_030848705.1. Classification (NCBI taxonomy): domain Eukaryota; kingdom Viridiplantae; phylum Streptophyta; class Magnoliopsida; order Apiales; family Apiaceae; genus Heracleum; species Heracleum sosnowskyi. The sequence goes on along the minus strand of CM061236.1, from coordinate 87,474,521 downwards.
CTCTCTGACAATGAAGAAGTACCTGAAGTTGTTACAGTTATTAATAATAATCATAATGATAATGATTCTGGACAAAATGGTGACCAAAGTAGAGATCCTCAAAATTCTACAGGATCCACTAGTCAGTCTACAGAATCATCAGATCAAACCGTCAACAACTCAGGGGGAGCAGGAGAAGGATCAACTAGTCACACTCCACGACATCTAGAACAAGGAGAATCATCAAGATCGCATCTGCCAAGACAAAGGGTATGGAATAGAGATCATCCCTTTCACTTGATCATTGGTGATCCGGACACAAGAGTGAGAACTAGGAGAACATCACAAAATGAATGTCACTATTCTGGGTTTCTTTCAGAAACAGAACCTAAGAAAGTTGAAGATGCTCTTGATGATCCAGATTGGGTGATTGCTATGCAAGAGGAACTCAATCAGTTTGAAAGGCAGAATGTTTGGAAGCTGGTACCCAGGCCTAAGGGAAAATCTGTTATTGGAACAAGATGGGTATTCAGAAATAAGTTGGACGAAGATGGCATTGTAACGAGAAACAAAGCCAGACTGGTTGCTAAAGGTTACTCTCAAGAAGAGGGTATAGATTATCATGAAACCTATGCACCAGTAGCAAGACTTGAGGCCATCAGAATGTTTCTGGCATTCGCAGCACATTCCAATTATAAGGTATATCAGATGGATGTGAAGAGTGCTTTTCTGAACGGGGAGTTAGAAGAAGAAGTGTATGTGGAACAACCTCCAGGTTTTGAGGATTCAAAACTGGCAGACTTTGTGTACTTTCTATCCAAAGCTCTCTATGGACTCAAACAAGCTCCAAGGACATGGTATGACACTCTCTCTGAATTCTTACTTGAAAATGATTTTACAAGAGGTGTCGTAGACAAAACTCTCTTTGTCAAAAAGCATAAAAATGATTTGATATTGGTGCAAGTATATGTTGATGACATAATATTTGGTTCTACTAATGCTGATCTATGCAAGAGATTTGCTAAGTTAATACAGAGTCGTTATGAAATGAGCATGATGGGTGAATTGTCATTCTTCCTTGGACTGCAAGTATACCAAAAACAAGATGGTATATTCATTTGTCAGTCCAAGTACATTAAAGATCTTCTTAAGAAGTATCAAATGGAAGACTCATCTACAGCAAAGACTCCTATGCCAACTGCCACTATGCTTGATAAGGATGAAACTGGTAAGAAGGTTGACATCACAGGCTACAGAGGTATGATAGGCTCATTACTTTATCTCATTGCAAGTAGACCAGATATAATGTTTGCAACATGCTTGTGTGCTAGGTTTCAGTCTGATCCTAAAGAATCTCATCTAATAGCTGTTAAGCGAATATTTAGATATCTTAAGGGGTCTCCAAATCTTGGAATTTGGTACCCTAAAGATACAGGATTTGATCTTATTGGATACACAGACTCTGATTTTGCAGGTTGTAAGATTGATCGGAAGAGTACTTCAGGAAGCTGTCAGTTTCTTGGAAGAAGGTTAGTTTCCTGGTATAGCAAGAAGCATCATTCAGTTTCCACATCAACAGCTGAGGCTGAATACATTGCTGCTGGAAGCTGCTGTGCTCAAATCTTGTGGATGAGAAACCAACTCCGTGACTATGGGCTTTTGTTGACAAAGATTCCAATATTTTGCGACAACACAAGTGCCATAGCAATCTCAAACAACCCAGTGCAACACTCGAGGACGAAGCACATCGACATCAGGTATCATTTTATCCAAGAGCATGTCATGAATGGAACTGTGGAGTTACATTTTGTACCCACAAAGGATCAAATTGCAGACATCTTTACTAAACGCTTGATGAATCCACTTTTTCTAATCTGGTTGGTGAACTTGGGATGTTAAATCTTTCTAATTGATTTTGATTAGAAGTCAGTAACTGCAGATAGTCCTAGTAAATACATGAGTTTAAGAATTTCTATATCCTTAGGACTCGTGAATTTATTTTCTGGAGCAATTCTCGTAGTTAGGATTATTGTACTAATTTTTATGTCATAATTATGGATGATATATCTTCTAGCATTTAATTGGTTATTAATTCTAAAAATTATTTAGGTGCTAATATTTGTTCTAAATATTTAAGCATCTATTTAATTTGAATTAATTTACTTTGTTTTTAACATTGTAGATTAATGCAGCATAATTTATTGGATTTTAATTTATTAATATCATTTAATGATATTTAGTTGATTTTATTCTAAGAAAATTGTGAATTTTCTGTTAACAATTGATTTTGGTAAATTTTAAAAGATTTATTCAAAATAAAACTTGACAGAAAATAAAAGTTTTGAATTTTAAAACATGAACAGGTTTTAGAATTTGAAAAGAAGCAAAAAATATCGAATTTAGAAAATTCGATAGTTTTTCTAAGTACTAGAAGAAATCTATCGAAATTAATTTTCAATGGTTTTTGGTATAGGAAAAGAAAACTATCGAATACAATTATCGATAGATTTTGAAACTGATTTGACAAAGCATCGAATTGAATTTCTATCACTCAATATCTAAATTCTCGATGGTTTTTGAAATAAATAGAGAAAACTATCGAAGAGAATTAATTTTTCCATTATTTTAATTCTCGATAGTTTTTCTTTTAACAAAGGATCCCTCGATAGTTTTTCAGGTTTTCAAAAGAAACAAGTTCGTTAGTTTTCAGAAAAACCTTTTAAACTTCTGATTTTCAATTCTTCGATAGTTTTTCAAAAACTATCGAAGTAAAGTTGACAGTTTTACCCCCAACTGAAAACCATCGAACATACAATTAAAAAACATCGAACACTGTAAAGACAATATTGCCCCTGGCAATTCAAAAAGTATATAACAACCCCTTACGTTTTTTTTTTCTTATTCTCAGATCTAAGGGCTTTTGTTTATACTTACAAGAATACATATAACCAAGAACATCACTTTCGATAGAATTCTTCATTTTTAACCGATCAAAACTTGGAAAAGTTACAGTTCTATCAGTGTTAATTGATTTTAACCGTGAACCTTGTTTCTTTTAAGTTTTTAAAGCATTAGTTAAGAAGAAACCATCGAACTCAAGAACTTGTTACTCAGAAAACTATTGTCACTATTGTTCTTTAGAAGTTAATTGTCTTCAATTGATTTCTTCAGATAATTCTGATTATTTGTGTTACCAAATTAGGGTTCTTGATAATAGTGATTCGAAGTTGTTTTTGTTTAAAAAAAAAAAGAAAAAAAAAGGGTAATTATGTTTTAAGGTAATTTTGTTTAAGTTTGATTAATTAGAAATAATTAATTAAGTTTAAGTGAAAATTAGTTTTGGTTTAAAATTTTAAATTTTCTGAAAATTTGAAATAAATGGCTGGAGAATTTATTATTACCAAAACTAATCATGTCTCGTTTCAAAACCTTCAAGCCATTACGAACTTACAGTTTCGTGCATGGGCAGAGTTTTTGAACACACGTTCATTAGTGGCATATTCTTTGAGTACTCCCGTGGTCCTTTGTATCGATCAATTGACTGCGTTGTACACAACCGCCACGGATACGAGTGAGAATAATATAAGGTCCTTCAGTTTTGTTGTGCCAGGGGGCAGAACAATAAGGGTGACGGAACATGATTTTAATAAAATCTTACATTTTCCTACAGAAAACCTTGTTCCGGATCCCACGACTGAGGATATACATGCTTTCTTCACTCTCATAAGAAGTCAACAACCTAACTTCTTTGTGGGAGAGTTTCTGAAGCATTACTTGCCAAAGCCATGGAACTTTTTCTTTCATACCCTAATCCATGTTTTTACTGCCAAGTTAACAAATCTGCATGGTATTCCCTTATTCCTTCAAAAGATAGGGTTTGCCATTGCGTACAATAGGCATATTAACATAGGAAGGCTACTGATCGATCAAGTCATTCTGTGCATGGGACCACTGGATGAAAGAACAGGCATAGATGATGTGCTTTGTTTCTATCGTAGGTTCCTACAGCTAATTTTCAATGATATCTTAACAGATAATGAACGCGAGACATTCGAAGGTGAGGAGACGCAGGAGTGCATGAAGATGAAGAGCAATGCCATAAATGCTCTCATAAGGAAGAACAACTATCTTCCAGGGGTACCCACTGTTCTCACTGAATATCTAAGAACGGTGCCCCTACCACTTCTACCCCCAGGGGAACAGGTAATTCAAGGTAACATTCCTGAACCTGAACTGGCTCCTGAGCCACAACCAATGGATGTCGATTTAGAGCCCTCAGTGGCCATCACTGACCAGGAGGTTGCAAACCCACAACCTCTAACTACGGTCGAAGAGCCTTTGGTAGAGCCAAATGAAACAATAAACGAACCTCCTTCCCCTCCTATACCCAGTAAACAAACATCCTTGAGTGTAGAGGGAGATAGTGCCATAGCAGCACCACATAAGGAGATACACCCTTCAACAACAGCTCTGCCTTCCTCTAAAAGAAGACGAACAGAAACTGAGGCAACTGTTGATACTTCATTTCTCTCATCCAAAGAACCCTTCACAGATTTTTCTGACTTTGATTGGGCAATGCTAACTAAAGCAATATATGAACCCATAGCTGAATCAAGTAAGAAAGAATTGACGGAAGCAACTGGTGTTCCGACCATATTACGGTCAGGTTCACTGGTTGAAGGTTCTAAGAACCAAGGGTCTTCACAGACGTCGAGAGAAGGCTTTGACCTAAATGCACAATCTAAAGGGTCATTGTCTGCCTCCCCAGATGGAACATATCTAGATCCTGCGGGTAAAGGGTCAGACGTAGGTGCAGATCGGCAACTCGGTGACAATGAATCAATTTCAATTGAGGAGTTAACTGAGGTAAAGTCTTCACAGACTATTGGGGAAGATTCGGGATCTCTGCTGTTAATAGAGCATGTTTCTAACCCCCTAGAGATTCAAACTCTAGATCCTTCAAAGGATATATCATCTACGGATGATCAGCAACTTGGTTTAACCAAGGACGGGGACTTGCGAAGCCCCATTGCACCACCGGTGACCTCCTTAAGGACGGCTACAGTGTTTTCTTCTGCAGGTACATTGAGCAAAAAGGGATTGAGTGAAACAAAAACACTTACACCTGGCCTGAGTGGGAAAGTAAAAATGAGTGAAACACCGACAGAAACGTTGAGTGTACACCCAGAGCCAAACGTGAGGAGTGACACCCTAACCCTTCCAAATATTGATGATTTGCTATTATCGACAGAACGAGAGTTACAAGTTCAATCTACCCTCATGGAGATGACAGTTCGTGACAAAGAAGGAAATCCACTATTCAAGGTTCCACTGCGACCTTCCTTTGACCAAGGGATCTCCTCTAGTCAAGCCAATGCTTCTTTAAAGTCTATTCAAGAGAAGGTTGACTTGGCTGTAGCTGATTCCAGAAGAACATTCAGGGTCATTGGCAGTGCATCTGGCACTATAACAGGTACGAAGTAGGCAGTGGACTCCTTAAAGAAGGAAGCTATAGAAGAGCTGATCGAGTTGAGGACGGACGTCAAGGAACTAAAGGATGGATTCATGAATGAAGTAGATGCTTTGTCACAAGGACAAGAAGCTTTGAAAGAAGATGTTCTGGTTATCCGGGATGGTCAAGCTAGGGTAAAAGATGCAATGAACACCCTTTCTAGAGTGGAGTCTAAGCTGAAAGAGAGACTGGACAAGATTGAGAAGACTACCAACTCCAGATTGGATGACATTGACCTGAAGCTGGCTTCTATGCAAGAGATGAATAAGGATCTATTGGATTTCATGGAAAATCAAAGTGACGGGGTACAGTCTATTTGGACTATGCTAAAGAACAAATGTAAAACCCCAGATTTTTGGGTAGAATTAAAAAAAAACTTTTATTTTATGTTAATGTATATACGAATAGTAGTAACGAATTGAGAATCAAGTTATGAAATGAATATGGATTTCAATTTTCAAGTATTCTGTGAATAGTGAGAATGGACTGACCATTTAGATAAGAATAATCTCTCTGGAAAAATAAGAATATAACACCCCAAGGAAGAAAAGTATTTTATGTCATCCAAATCGATATCTGGTGTGCATCCGACAACTCCGTAAACAAGATAGAGTATGCCCGAGAAAGCTCTAGAACATTGTCTAAGTACAAGAAATAAAGCAGGAATATTGGAACGGATAATGATCCAAAAGAATTATGGATGAATAGTGACTTTTGTTAAAAACCATTGATGAATAGTAACTTTTTCATTTAAAAAGTTTTTCAGACCACCCTATATACGGAACGATATAATGAACTTTCAAAGCTGTATTAGTGATCTACGATGAAAATGAAGGAATGCAAAAGCTGTCAGAATCGGAAAAATAGCATTTCCATTTTCTCCGAAATTTCACCAATAACGGACGGATTAATTATTATTTGAGAATATTTGAGGATTTAAATTATCAATTCCATGGATATGGATTTAATAAAGAATTAGAAATATCAAGAACGAATACGATAAACTACTTCGATAGAACACTTAAGAAACCCTGCGAACATTTTACGAAGATTAAACGGAGACGGAACAACGAGACATTTACAGGATTAAATATAGACATGGAAGTAACATGTAACAAGATTAATTCGAAGAATGCAACAATTGGATCATTCATGTGAAAAGAAACGAACCAGTAAAGCAAACCCGTAAAGCTGCTTTATCTAAGCTTGTGCATGTTTGACAAGTGTCAAAAGAAGAGACACATAAGGCTATGACTCACCACTTGACTTAACAAAATATCTAGCAATTATCAAACCAACCAACACAAAAAGAAAAAGTAGAATTCTCTCCCATTTTGAAGAAACCTTCGGCCAAGATCTTCAAATCATCAAGATCATCTTCCACTTATCCATAATTCATGTTCTTGGATTCAAAAGCTTCCTAATCCCCAAACCAAGGTAATCTCTTAATCTTAGCATCATCCATGGAGTGTATCATGCTTAAATCCTAGGTCAAAGATGAACATGAATAGTGATTTTCAAGAACTAACTTTTGATTCTTGATTTCTTTTGATGATTCAAGCTATCTTAAGGTTATATAAGGGCTATACAAGGATTATTAGGCTTATATACACTCCAATGAAGGTATAATCTCTTGAACCCTTGTTTATAAATTCGATTTATATGATTAGTTTGAAGTATAGTTTAGTCGGTGTAATCGTAAGAATGATTAAGTGATTTTGATGAAAGTTCGAGGTTGTTTTGATGACAAGCAAGTAGATGTTGGTTTTAACTGATTTGTGATGATTATGGATTAGTAATGATGTTGAGGATTTGACTTGGTGATTTGGTTTGGATTGATCTTGTAAGTTTATGATTAAACTTTGGAATCGTTAAAACATAGCCGTTATAATGCCTGATTTTCCCTAGCTCTGTTTTGTCTGTGATGTTCGAACATAAGGACTTCTGTCCAGAGTCACCACTGCCTAGTATTGTGTAAGCCTTGTTTCAAGGTTCGTTTTGGTATAAAGATCATGTGAATCGGATTTACGGTTTAGGAGAAACGAGTGTTTTAGTTAAGGATGTTTCGAGAAACCGAACTATACCACTTAGCCAACTTTGAGGCAATGATTAAACCCCTTAACGGACTTATTGGAATGTGAAACTTTGTGATAACATGCTAGGTGCGTTTAGTAGGACCCTCGAAAAGATTTCGCGTTAAAAGGATTTAACCTCTATTTTATAAAAATGTTCGAGTCGAGCGTACGCGAGAAGAGTCTTAAGGAGTCGACTTGAAAACATGTTTTAGCCTAAGTAAAGTATGTACTTGGTGTCTTAAAAGTGTTAAGTGATTAATCTCGGATATTTTGACTATGTATAGATCGCCGGATTGACTCGAGGCACACTACCCCTACCTCACCACCAGGCAAGTTTTTCTAAACCTATACTACTGTTGTTGTGATAATAACTGTTTTCAATTAGATATGCGATTGCGATATATATAAATTGCATACTTGTTTTCGAATTGCTATGTCTAGCAATACTTGAGGATTATGACTTGAAGTTGGGGCTTATGAGTTAGATATGGGATATCAGCTATAAGCCAGGGTTTTATAATTGCCCTAGGATAAGGGCGTGTGATTTCTTGAAAGACCAGAAGTGATTATATTTTGTATATGATAAAGGTTATTTTCCGATAAAGATATCGGGTACTGTCATTCGAGGATTAATTATTTACTTAAAGAATATTATTTATATTCATTTAAGGATTATTTATTTAATGAATATTATTTTCAAATATTCATTTAAGGATTATTTATTTAATGAATATTATTTTCAAATATTCATTTAAGGATTATTTATTTAATGAATATTATTTATATTCATTTAAGGATTATTTATTTAATGAATATTATTTATATTCATTTAAGGATTATTTATTTAATGAATATTATTTTCAAATATTCATTTAAGGATTATTTATTTACTGAATATTATTTTCAAATATTCATTTAAGGATTATTTATTTAATGAATATTATTTTCAAATATTCATTTAAGGATTATTTATTTAATGAATATTATTTTCAAATATTCATTTAAGGATTAGTTGTTTAATGAATATTATTTTCAAATATTCATTTGAGGTTTACTTATTTAATAAATATTATTAGTTATTTTCAAATCAAAAAGAGGTTCCCAAAACACTGTTTTTCCATTTGAATCTGTCTTTTAAGAAGATTCAAATGCTCGCTCAACTATCAAAAATATGGGAAACCTGATTTAAGTGACTACTACTCTTTTTAAACTCGCAATTCAAAAAAACTGTCAAGGGACAGATATTCTCTTGGATCAATTTAATTGCTGCCAGTCTAATGTTGTGTTACCACCTCAATGATCGAGGGGTAAATTCATGGAACAAGTCGATATCCATTAACAAGCATAGCTTGGGAAATATTGGAGAATCTTCCTTTCCAACCTAGATATAACTACTTAGTGGAGTCGTACCAACAAGTGTTACACTTGGGGAAAGGAGGACGATCTTTACGTTTCAGAGTCATGGATTTCATCTGAACTAGGAGTGGTGTAAGTGGTCAAGTTGTGTGGGCCCATCCAACTTTTTAATTGCCCCAAATGGGCCGGGAGGTCATAGTAAGGCGGTAGACAATGTCAGGCCGTCGTGATACTTCCATCTACATGTAGAAAACTATTTGAGCGGTGCGACCTGCTACTGATCATAGTAAGGTTAGGCACAGCGGACGCGGTAGCAACTCCAGTATTAGTTCATCATCCAATTTGGATATTCCTGTAACATGTATTGGGGTGATGAACCAATCATGTTGGCAGGGGGTCAAAAAGTGTTTGGAAATGATGTGACAATAAATTCATGCAACTTCATCTTTTATTTTATGAAGTATGACTCTGATAAATCCTGATTAAGGATATATATGCATAAGTGGATTTTGGGTTACGGAAATATTATAATAATTTTCCATGTAACTTCATCCTTTATACTATGCTAGTTTCTTATCTGTTTAAGGCATAACATGTGGCTACAGAAATATCTTTGAATTGTTATATTTTGGTAATCTGTTATAAGTTATAATGTGGTGGGCTCTATTGCTCACCCTTGCTTTATTTATTGATATCACAACAACAGCTAGAGCAGATGGCCCGCAACCAGCACACTCTGCGCAAGCGACTGGCAGTCGTCAGAGATCTACCCGCTGAGGTCGTAGCCGCCATAGCTGAGGTAGTAGTAATCAGTAGCCTAGGCTACAACTTTCGTTTCAGACTTATTTATATTTATGATTAATATAATCAACGACAAGAACTTTTAAATGCTCTGTAATCTTTTGGGTTTGTAATAACTTATAACTTGTGGACCATATGACTAGATACTTATTCCAATTTCATCTCTGGGACTATAACTTGTTGTGTGTGTGGTATTGTTATTGTGGGGTCACAACATGTGATTTAATTGTTTTGATTCAAGTGCAATCATTATTGATGGGAATTGAGACCGTAACGACCGGATCCCCGACCCCGGATCTGGGGCTGTTACAGAAATGGTATCAGAGCGATAGAGTTATAAACCCCAGAGATGATGCGACGTTACAATAATAAATTCACTAAGATAATAAGAACTCTTGCCAAGTTCGATTAAAACCCTTATGGGAACTTTAATATCATGATAGTAACATAAGTTCGTTATTGTGTAGGCGAGCGACATCTCTGACCCTGAGGCTTACGAGAGACAGCATGATGAGGACTTGCTTCGGACTACAGATCCATACTATGAGGGTGTTGGGGAGGAGGACCCGGAGGAGGACCTGGAGGAGGTCCAGGCGGATGCGGACACCGAGGTTGTTGAGGATTCTGATGATGAGGATCCCGAGAAGGACCCGACCCTAGCTGATACTGAGGATATGGAGGGGGATGTTGAGGACCAGACTCCACTTCCTATCGAGAGAGCTCCTACCCCTCCACCACTACCTTTGAGCCCTTCCCCTGATGAGTTTGAGGAGCTTACCCCTGAGCCACAGCAGACAGAGGATGCACCACCAGTAGACCCGGTTACCCCATCCCATGCTCCGTTAGAGGGGATACCAGTATGTGTGCATAACTGGACCGTGAGTAGAGTTCAGTCAGATTTGGTAGTGGCTGAGGCTAGATTGGCAGAGTCACGGATGCAGCTAGCAGCAGAGAGAGATGCCTGGATGGTGCGCCAGGGCGGCGGGGGGTCTGTGCCCCCTCGGGTTGCCCGGAGGGCGATGACTCGCATTGAGCTGAGGGCGCGGATGAGGATTCGAGCTTTGCCTACTGATGGCAATGGCAGGGTATCCAGGGTTGATGCTGAGGAGATTTTCCGCATAGCCATGGCGAGGGTGAGGGCATGGCACCGCACCAGTGGCTGATTTCAGAGTTGGTGATATGGTAGTCTAGTCTTCTAGTCACGTACGGACGTAGTAGTGCCGACTTTTGTGGGATTGTTCCATTGTATATATTATCCCTTTTTCTGACTAGAAGGATAGACCATGTATTTCACTTTTGACTAGATGATGTTAGGACGGTTGTACTTGTAAACTGTCGATGTTGACTCAGACTTTGTATCTTTGGTACCGTGTATATAATTGTTTCCTTTCAGTTGAATCCAGTACTGTTGTGACGAGATCACAAGCTTATTATAATGTTGTCTACACCATGCGATTAAATTACGATAAAATATAGAACTGCGGAAGTCTACTTCCAATTATGTAATGACTGTATTTGTAACCCAGTAAACGAGCCTAATGTGAATTTTCCAAATTTCAGTAAAATGCCTCCACGAAGAGTGGGAACTAGGGCTAATCCCCCTGAATCTGATGATCAAGAAAGCCACAATCAAAATAGGGAAGACCCTGAGTATAACGAAGAAATGGATGAAGATTATAATGAACAAGACGACTCCCAGTATGGGGAGGCTGATGAATCTTTTTTCACTGCAGACATTGAGAATGAAGAAGAGGAAGTTGAAGAGGAACAAAGAATAGAGGACCAGGGTGGAGACCCCATGGGCCAGTTCATGAATATACTTAGGCAAAATTTGGACCGTTATCCCCAACCACCCCAAGGGAACAACAATACCGTAGCAAACTCTTTTAGGGCCTTTAAGTCTCTCAAGCCCCCAGAATTCCAAGGATCGGCTGACCCAGTAGAGGCAAGAGCTTGGATAAAGGAAATGGAAAAGTCCTTTGAGATTTTAAGTATTGAGGAGGCGCAGAAGACCGTTTTTGCCACTTACCTACTAAAAGGAGAGGCCAACTATTGGTGGGAGGCCAAGAAGAACATGGAGACGGATGTTATCGTGACTTGGGAAAGGTTCAAGCAATTGTTTCTAGAAAAGTATTTCCCAAGGTTTATGAAGACTCAGATGGAGCTTAAGTTTTTGGAGCTAAAGCATAATAACCTGACAGTGTCTGAGTATGAGGCAAAATTTACCGAGCTATCAAGGTTTGTGCCAGAGTTTGTAGATACCGAAGAAAAGAAAGCTAATAGGTTTCAACAGGGATTGAAGCAGTGGATTCAGAATCGCGTAGCAGTTCTGGAGATTACAGACTATGCCACATTGGTGTAAAAGGCTTCAATTGTGGAGGCAGGGAGTGATCAGATGCATAAGGAAAGAGAGAAAGGGGGGATAAAAAGGAAACATGCAAGTATGGGTGGAGGTTCTGCTGGAGGAAAACCCCAAAATAGATTTAACCGCGGGACAGCCTCCCTACCTGAAAGGAATACGGGTTTCAAGCGAACCGTAAGCTCGAGCGTGAACCAGGGTGGCAACCCATCTGGAGTGTCCCACTCCCGCCAATCTCGACCCCCATTACCAGCATGTGCGAACTGTGGAAGAAAACATCTCGGTGTGTGCAACCGGGAACCGGTAATCTGTTTTAAGTGTGGGCGAGGGGGCCATTATGCTAGCGCTTGTACCACCGCTAACCCTAGTGTCAGCCAAAGCCTCACTTGTTTCCAGTGTGGACGTCGAGGTCATATGAAGAGGGATTGTCCCATGAACCAACCCGCAGCATCAGGGGCAAGCAGGGTTGCCTCCAACAAACCACCAACTGCTAGGACTTTCAACATGACAGTGCAGGATGCCGTGAGGAACACGGATGTGATAGCAGGTACCTTTTCTCTAAATTCAGTTAGCGCAAATGTTCTATTTGATTCTGGAGCAACTAAGTCTTTTATATCGAGGGATTTTGCGCATAAATTGAAACTTAAAGCCCAACCATTAAAGGATTCGCTACAAGTAGAGATAGCTAACCACGAAATAGTCCCAGTTAATCAGATTCACCCCAACTGCAAATTGGAAATAGGGGAACAGTCTTTTTGTGTGGATTTGATTCCTTTTAAACTAGGAGAATTCGATGTCATTTTGGGGATGGATTGGTTGTCTCGCAATAACGCCCAGATAGATTGTAAAGGGAAAAAGGTTAGATTAAATATCCCAGGAAAGAAGGAAATAGTGTTTAAGGGAATGAAACAGACACAGAAATTTCTAACCATGGCGCAGACCAAAAGATTGTTACGAAAGGGAAATGAGGCTTACTTAGCATATGTTGTAGACACCCAGAAAGAGGTGCCTAAGTTACAGGACATTCCAGTAGTCAATGAGTTCGAAGATGTGTTTCCACAAGATCTCCCAGGATTACCACCCGATAGGGTAATTGAGTTTGCTATTGAATTAGCCCCGGGGGCGGCGCCAGTCTCGAAGGCCCCGTACCGGTTAGCCCCAGTAGAAATGAAAGAGCTAGCTACCCAGTTAAAGGAACTGTTGGATAAGGGTATGATAAGACCCAGTGTGTCACCGTGAGGGGCACCAGTGTTGTTTGTTAAGAAGAAAGATGGGAGTATGAGGTTATGCATCGACTACCGAGAGTTGAACAAGCTAACCATTAAGAATAAGTACCCATTACCAAGAATAGATGATTTATTCGACCAGCTAAAGAATGCTGTGTACTTCTCTAAAATTGACCTGAGGACCGGATATCACCAATTAAAGATTAAACCCGAAGATATCCCGAAGACTGCATTCCGTACAAGATATGGACATTATGAGTTCTTGGTGATGTCGTTTGGATTGACCAATGCCCCAGCAACTTTCATGGATTTAATGAATAGGGTGTTCAAGGAGTATTTGGACGAGTTCGTTATAGTTTTCATTGACGATATTCTTATCTACTCAAAGACAGAGGCAGAACATGCAGAACATTTGAGGATAGCCTTAGGAATACTCAGGAAGGATCAATTGTATGCCAAATTCGCGAAGTGTGAATTCTGGCAAAACGAGGTTCAGTTTTTAGGACATGTGATTAACAAGGAAGGAGTGTTGGTTGACCCCTCCAAGATAGAGGCTGTTTCAAATTGGGAACAACCAACCACACCAACGGAAGTAAGGAGTTTCATAGGATTAGCAGGGTATTATAGAAGATTTGTCAAGGATTTTGCGAAAATCGCAGCCCCGTTAACCCGACTTACCCGTAAAACTGAGAAATTTGAATGGACGGGAAAATGCGAGAAGAGTTTCCAAGAGTTAAAGAAGAGGTTGGTAACTGCCCCCGTATTGGCATTACCAGATGGAAAAGGAGATTTTGTGATTTACAGTGATGCTTCGCATAAGGGATTAGGGTGCGTGCTAATGCAGCACGGTAAAGTGATCGCATATGCATCGAGACAATTGAAGGAATATGAGATTCGATATCCTACTCATGATTTAGAATTAGCAGCTGTAGTTTTCGCTTTAAAGATTTGGAGGCACTACTTGTATGGAGAGAAGTGCGAGATTTACACTGACCATAAGAGCCTCAAGTACATTTTTACCCAGAAGGAGCTCAACATGCGCCAGAGAAGATGGTTATAGCTGATCAAGGATTATGACTGTGAAATTCTGTATCACCCAGGGAAAGCCAATGTGGTGGCTGACGCCCTTAGTAGGAAGGAGAGACTCAAGATGATAATGTCATCGGAAGAGCTGATTAGAGAATTTGAAAAGATGGAAATAGAAGTGAAGGTGACCGGGGACGGTACCGAAAAGCTGTTTGAGATTTCCTTGCAGCCAGAGTTGTTAGAAAAGATAAGAAGGTGTCAAGAAAGGATGATAAGTGAAGATAGGCAGTCAATGACCGGAGAAGAGATCCACACTGTCAAGGATGATAAAGGAATAAGGAGGTATACTTACCGAATTTGGGTTCCGAATGTTCGAGAGCTGAAAGACGAGATTTTACACGAGAGTCACAGTTCTAGGTATTCAATCCACCCAGGAAGCACCAAGATGTATGGAGATTTGAAAGAGTACTACTGGTGGCCTAACATGAAAAAGGATGTAGGAGAGTGGGTAAGCAGATGCTTGACCTGCCAACGCGTGAAAGCGGAACACCAGAGACCCAGTGGACTGTTGCGACCCCTAGAGATTCCCGAATGGAAATGGGAACACCTAGCCATGGACTTTGTAGTAGGTTTACCAAGGACCAAGGCCAATCACGATGCCATCTAGGTAATCATAGACCGATTAACGAAGTCAGCACACTTTCTTCCGATTAACGAAAGGTACACTGTCGACAGACTAGTGGATATTTACTTGAAGGAAATAGTGGTACGACATGGAGTCCCAGTTGCCATAGTATCTGACCGAGATCCCAGATTTAACTCCAGATTTTGGAGAAGGTTCCAAGAATGTGTAGGGACCCGGCGGAACATGAGTACTGCCTATCACCCCCAAACAGACGTACAAAGTGAAAGGACCATCCAAACACTAGAGGATATGTTAAGGGTCTGTGCTATAGACTTTAAAGGGAATTGGGATGATCACCTACCACTGATTGAGTTTTCCTACAACAATAGTTTTCATTTAAGTATAGGAATGCCGCCTTACGAGGCCCTTTATGGAAGAAGATGTCGATCCCCCTTGTATTGGGATGAAGTTGGGGAACGAAAGATGCTTGGACCCGAAGTGGTCCAACGGACTACGGACATAGTAGATCTAATCAGAGGACGGCTGGTAGCAGCCCAAGATAGACAAAAGAAGTATGCTGATTTAGCCCGGAAGGACAAGGAATATGAAGTGGGAGATCTAGTGTTCTTAAAGGTATCTCCTTGGAAAGGTTTGATGAGGTTCGGGAAGAAAGGAAAACTAAGTCCTAGATATATAGGACCATTTGAGATCTTAAGACGTATTGGGAACTTAGCATATGAACTAGCATTACCCCCAAACCAGCAACAAGTGCACAACGTGTTTCATGTTTCGATGCTAAGGCCCTACAAGTCAGATGCTAAACATATAGTGGAATACGAGCACGTAGACATGCAGCCCGATTTGACCTATGTGGAGCAACCAATGGAAATTATAGACCGAAAGGAACAAGTGCTCCGGAATAAGGCCATCAAACTAGTCAGAGTTGTGTGGAGAAATCATAATGTGGAAGAATCAACTTGGGAGCTAGAAAGCGAAATGCTGGAAAGATATCCCCATCTGTTTTCAGAGTGATTCCGGGACGGAATCCTTTTAAGGAGGGGAGACTGTAAAACCTTAGATTTTTGGGTAGAATTAAAAAAAACTATTATTTTATGTTAATGTATATACGAATAGTAGTAACGAATTGAGAATCAAGTTATGAAATGAATATGGATTTCAGTTTTCAAGTATTCTGTGAATAGTGGGAATGGACTGACCATTTAGATAAGAATAATCTCTCTGGAAAAATAAGAATATAACACCCCAAGGAAGAAAAGTATTTTATGTCATCCAAATCGATATCTGGTATGCATCCGACAACTCCGTAAACAAGATAGAGTATGCCCGAGAAAGCTCTAGAACATTGTCTAAGTACAAGAAATAAAGCAGGAATATTGGAACAGATAATGATCCAAAAGAATTATGGATGAATAGTGACTTTTGTTAAAAACCATTGATGAATAGTAACTTTTTCATTTAAAAAGTTTTTCAGACCACCCTATATACGGAACGATATAATGAACTTTCAAAGCTGTATTAGTGATCTACGATGAAAATGAAGGAATGCAAAAGTTGTCAGAATCGGAAAAATAGCATTTCCATTTTCTCCGAAATTTCACCAATAACGGACGGATTAATTATTATTATTTGAGAATATTTGAGGATTTAAATTATCAATTCCATGGATATGGATTTAATAAAGAATTAGAAATATCAAGAACGAATACGATAAACTACTTCGATAGAACACTTAAGAAACCCTGCGAACATTTTACGAAGATTAAACGGAGACGGAACAACGAGACATTTACAGGATTAAATATAGACATGGAAGTAACATGTAACAAGATTAATTCGAAGAATGCAACAATTGGATCATTCATGTGAAAAGAAACGAACCAGTAAAGCAAACCCGTAAAGCTGCTTTATCTAAGCTTGTGCATGTTTGACAAGTGTCAAAAGAAGAGACACATAAGGCTATGACTCACCACTTGACTTAACAAAATATCTAGCAATTATCAAACCAACCAACACAAAAAGAAAAAGTAGAATTCTCTCCCATTTTGAAGAAACCTTCGGCCAAGATCTTCAAATCATCAAGATCATCTTCCACTTATCCATAATTCATGTTCTTGGATTCAAAAGCTTCCTAATCCCCAAACCAAGGTAATCTCTTAATCTTAGCATCATCCATGGAGTGTATCATGCTTAAATCCTAGGTCAAAGATGAACATGAATAGTGATTTTCAAGAACTAACTTTTGATTCTTGATTTCTTTTGATGATTCAAGCTATCTTAAGGTTATATAAGGGCTATACAAGGATTATTAGGCTTATATACACTCCAAGGAAGGTATAATCTCTTGAACCCTTGTTTATAAATTCGATTTATATGATTAGTTTGAAGTATAGTTTAGTCGGTGTAATCGTAAGAATGATTAAGTGATTTTGATGAAAGTTCGAGGTTGTTTTGATGACAAGCAAGTAGATGTTGGTTTTAACTGATTTGTGATGATTATGGATTAGTAATGATGTTGAGGATTTGACTTGGTGATTTGGTTTGGATTGATCTTGTAAGTTTATGATTAAACTTTGGAATCGTTAAAACATAGCCGTTATAATGCCCGATTTTCCCTAGCTCTGTTTTGTCTGTTATGTTCGAACATAAGGACTTCTGTCCAGAGTCACCACTGCCTAGTATTGTGTAAGCCTTGTTTAAAGGTTCGTTTTGGTATAAAGATCATGTGAATCGGATTTACGGTTTAGGAGAAACGAGTGTTTTAGTTAAGGATGTTTCGAGAAACCGAACTATACCACTTAGCCAACTTTGAGGCAATGATTAAACCCCTTAACGGACTTATTGGAATGTGAAACTTTGTGATAACATGCTAGGTGCGTTTAGGAGGATCCTCGAAAAGATTTCGCGTTAAAAGGATTTAACCTCTATTTTATAAAAATGTTCGAGTCGAGCGTACGCGAGAAGAGTCTTAAGGAGTCGACTTGAAAACATGTTTTAGCCTAAGTAAAGTATGTACTTGGTGTCTTAAAAGTGTTAAGTGATTAATCTCGGATATTTTGACTATGTATAGATCGCCGGATTGACTCGAGGCACACTACCCCTACCTCACCACCAGGCAAGTTTTTCTAAACCTATACTACTGTTGTTGTGATAATAACTGTTTTCAATTATGATATGCGATTGCGATATATATAAATTGCATACTTGTTTTCGAATTGCTATCTATAGCAATACTTGAGGATTATGACTTGAAGTTGGGGCTTATGAGTTAGATATGGGATATCAGCTATAAGCCAGGGTTTTATAATTGCCCTAGGATAAGGGCGTGTGATTTCTTGAAAGACCAGTAGTGATTATATTTTGTATATGATAAAGGTTATTTTCCGATAAAGATATCGGGTACTGTCATTCGAGGATTAATTATTTACTTAAAGAATATTATTTATATTCATTTAAGGATTATTTATTTAATGAATATTATTTTCAAATATTCATTTAAGGATTATTTATTTAATGAATATTATTTTCAAATATTCATTTAAGGATTATTTATTTAATGAATATTATTTATATTCATTTAAGGATTATTTATTTAATGAATATTATTTTCAAATATTCATTTAAGGATTATTTATTTAATGAATATTATTTTCAAATATTCATTTAAGGATTATTTTTTTAATGAATATTATTTTCAAATATTCATTTAAGAATTATTTATTTAATGAATATTATTTTCAAATATTCATTTAAGGATTAGTTGTTTAATGAATATTATTTTCAAATATTCATTTGAGGTTTACTTATTTAATAAATATTATTAGTTATTTTCAAATCAAAAAGAGGTACCCAAAACACTGTTTTTCCATTTGAATCTGTCTTTTAAGAAGATTCAAATGCTCGCTCAACTATCAAAAATATGGGAAACCTGATTTAAGTGACTACTACTCTTTTTAAACTCGCAATTCAAAAAAACTGTCAAGGGACAGATATTCTCTTGGATCAATTTAATTGCTGCCAGTCTAATGTTGTGTTACCACCTCAATGATCGAGGGGTAAATTCATGGAACAAGTCGATATCCATTAACAAGCATAGCTTGGGAAATATTGGAGAATCTTCCTTTCCAACCTAGATATAACTACTTAGTGGAGTCGTATCAACAAGTGTTACACTTGGGGAAAGGAGGACGATCTTTACGTTTCAGAGTCATGGATTTCATCTGAACTAGGAGTGGTGTAAGTGGTCAAGTTGCGTGGGCCCATCCAACTTTTTAATTGCCCCAAATGGGCCGGGAGGTCATAGTAAGGCGGTAGACAATGTCAGGCCGTCGTGATACTTCCATCTACATGTAGAAAACTATTTGAGCGGTGCGACCTGCTACTGATCATAGTAAGGTTAGGCACAGCGGACGCGGTAGCAACTCCAGTATTAGTTCATCATCCAATTTGGATATTCCTGCAACATGTATTGGGGTGATGAACCAATCATGTTGGCAGGGGGTCGAAAAGTGTTTGGAAATGAAGTGACAATAAATTCATGCAACTTCATCTTTTATTTTATGAAGTATGACTCTGATAAATCCTGATTAAGGATATATATGCATAAGTGGATTTTGGGTTACGGAAATATTATAATAATTTTCCATGTAACTTCATCCTTTATACTATGCTAGTTTCTTATCTGTTTAAGGCATAACATGTGGCTACAGAAATATCTTTGAATTGTTATATTTTGGTAATCTGTTATAAGTTATAATGTGTGGGCTCTATTGCTCACCCTTGCTTTATTTATTGATATCACAACAACAGCTAGAGCAGATGGCCCGCAACCAGCACACTCTGCGCAAGCGAGTGGCAGTCGTCAGAGATCTACCCGCTGAGGTCGTAGCCACCATAGCTGAGGTAGTAGTAATCAGTAGCCTAGGCTACAGCTTTCGTTTCAGACTTATTTATATTTATGATTAATATAATCAACGGCAAGAACTTTTAAATGCTCTGTAATCTTTTGGGTTTGTAATAACTTATAACTTGTGGACCATATGACTAGATACTTATTCCAATTTCATCTCTGGGACTATAACTTGTTGTGTGTGTGGTGTTGTTATTGTGGGGTCACAGCATGTGATTTAATTGTTTTGATTCAAGTGCAATCATTATTTATGGGAATTGAGACCGTAACGACCGTATCCCCAACCCCGGATCTGGGGCTGTTACAACCAACAAAGTGGACAACCTGGACCTTCAAATCAACAACCTGATCCTTCTACTGCCTTTTATGCTGAGGATGCTTTTATCGAGGATTCCTCAACTAAGGGGGAGAAAGTTGGAGATGGGAAGAAGGATGGATGGGGAGTTTGGGAAACGGTTGAAGCTATTCCGATAAGACAGTACTGGATAGAAGAACTTGTACTAGAAGAAGAGAAGAGTGAAGAGGTATTTGAGGTCATGCAAGAGCAACCAATTCAGGAGGAGCATGAGCCATATTATCCAGAGCCTGTTGAATATCCAATCTGGGAGGATAATATGGAAGAAGAAGCAAATCCTCTGTCACAAGAAGAAGAAGCTGCCTTGGAAGCGGTAAGAGCTCAAAGAGCTGCAATAGATGCCAGGCATGCTGAAAGAGAAAGACACCAAGCAGTTCTAAGGATTGAAAAGCTAAAAAGATCCAAGGTGCAAGCTGAAGTAAGGAAGAAAAAGATGATGGATTTGGCAAGCAAGCATGGAAGTGAATGTGAGATGGCTTATAAAACCTTTTGTGGAGTTGAAGACGGATTAGATGTCGACGACAATGCAGAGGTGGAAGTCATAATTCAGAACATAAGAAGTGCAAATCCTGATGATCATGTTTACTTCACTTCACTGAGGAATACTGTGATCTTTCTGAAAGCTGGGGTTAAAGCAAATGGAGCCTGGAACTTATTAATCAGTTTTCTTGAGAAAGGTACATTTGTGATTTCCACTAAGTTTTTAGAACAGAGAACATACACAGAACTGCAGGTGATACTCATCAAGATTCAAAGAACTACAAGACTAAATGAACTGCTCCGTGAGCATGTTAAGGATCCTCCAATGGTTAGATTCATGTTAAGCATCAAGATTTCCACTAAGTCTTGATGAAAGTCGGTCCAGAGATTACTGAAGATCCTCCAATGGTTAGATTCATGACGAATGACTTGTTCAGAATCTGCTATTTGGCTGAGGACAAACTGAGAGACTATCCTAGCAACTATCTAATATCAGTTGAGAAGTATCTTAGATCCACTGGATTCTCATCAACGGAGAAGGACAAAGCAACAGACACTCTTAGAAGATTTCTAATGGAGAATGTTCCTTACTATAGGAAAAGAGTGGAAAGAGGATTGGAAGTGCATACCAGATTACCAGACATGCCAAAGCTAAAAAAGAAAGATGTTAACATTGCATGGTTATGGGCTGGAGTGGGTCAAGAGGTTGAATATATTGGAAGACACATCCAAGGAGCAATCCTTAAACCTGGAGAACCACTGCACTATCTATCAGTGATTGATTATCAAGCTGCTAACTCCGATCCAATGATTGAAGAAGGTGTGATCGGAATGGACTGAAGATTGAAGCAAAGAACAAAAGAACTATCAGCTCAGACTAGAGGAGCAACTTCATTGTATAAAGTTTTATTGTTTTTTGATTTATGAAATCTGGAAATGTATATATATCTGATCCAGAATGCATTTAATATTATTAAGCTGTCTTACTTTAATTAGTTTAATGTTTCCTTAGTTAGTTGAGTTATCCTCGAAGTATTTGCTTGTCGAACTCTATCCAATCAAATAGGGGGAGATTGTAAAGCATAATGTAACATAAGATGTAAAAGAGATAACTACAACTCAACAAAGGACAAGACAGACAATAGTATTAACAGAAGCACAGGAATCCAGAATCAAAGAAGAAAAGGTAAACTCAAAAAATCAAAATACGTTATGTATTCTTGAAGTCCGTAAACATGTCACGGAAAGAAGTTCATGAAGGTGTTCAAGCCTCAGTGACAGCAAAAAAAACAAGACTTTCAAGACGACAAAAGTATGTGAATGATTTAGGGTTAAGTACCACGGGATTCCAGTGATTTAATCGAAGCAACCAGAACGACAAAGGACTTATCAGCAGCATTGAATTGAAGACATAAAAGAAGAATTGATCAAGTGTTATTCATCTGTGAACCAGACCAGTTGCACTAGGTGACGACACTAAAAAGATCAAGTTGTTTTATCGTCTCAGAAGAAATTGATACATTCTAAAACTGAAACACCCTGAAGCTCAGAAGAATTATTAAAAGGTCAAGCAAAAGAAAATGACTCGATAGTTTTTACTTTCTAAAAACTATCGAATGAGATAAAAGAAGTCCATTTGAATTCAAGTTAAAAGAATTTAGCTTTCGATAGTTTTTAAATAAAAACTATCGAATGATAAATTCTTTTTAATCATTCGATGGTTTTCAATTCAAAGGAGCAGGTGAAAAGTATTTGTTGTGAATGGTTGATTGAAAATTGGACGGCCAGGATTGATTCTTCAATATGGTTCGATATTTTTCAAATCCAAAGTCTGCAGTTAATACAGAGATGAAGAAGTGTCTTCTTCAGTTAAGGCAAAACACACAGAGACATTACTGAGAGAGAGAATTGAGCCGAAGAAATTATCAGAGAATTAATAGTGCTCAGAACTTGATCATTGTATTGAATTTGTGTAACCTTAAACTCATTGAAGCTAATCTACGGATTAGAAATTGTAGCACCCCTCGAGGTTTATATTTATAAAAAGATATATTCCCCGAAACTTGGTTTGGTTTGGTGTGTTTGATTTCGTTATAGAACTGAATAAATTATCCGCGAACGAAATTAAATTATTTGTGAGTATCATATTCAACCCCCCCCCTTCTACGATACTTTGGACCTAACACCCCAAATGGGCCGGGAGATCCAGAAAGGCGGTAGACAATGTCAGGCTATCGTGTTCTTCCATCTACATGTAGAAAACATTTTTAGTTGTACGACCTGCTACTGATCATAGTGAAGTTGGGACAACTGGCGCGGTGATTACTCCAGTATTGGTTCATCATCCAATTTGGATAATTCTGCAACATGTATTGAAAGGGACTAAGGATAACACCATTGGTTCAGGTTTACCGATCATGTTGGCAGGGGGTTGAAAAGTGTTCAAAAAAATGAAGTTACAATAAATCCTTGCAACTTCATCTTTTACTTTATGAGTTATGACTCTGATGAAACCTTACTCAGATTATATATGCATAAGTGGATTTTGGGTTACGGAATCATTATATTAATTTTCCTCGTAACTTCATCTTTTATATTATGCTAGTATTTTATCCGTTTAATGCGTAGCATGTGGTTATAAAGATATTGAACTGTATGGTATTTTGAATCAATAAATAGGCTTTAAGCCTTGATTCTAATGTTAACCTCTATTTTAAAAAGATACGTCTTGAGTCTTGGTTTACCATACTGATACCAAAGATTTCCTAAAGGATTTACGAAGAGTATATGAGTATGATTATAAGTCATACGGTATTTTAAACGGTATACTATTTTGGGGTTAGACCCTAGTAGTGATAAAAGCTTTGATCCCATATGGATTATCTCCCTAAAAGGTTTAAAGATTTAAACTGGGATAGATTTCTTGCTGAGCACTATTAGCTCATTCTTGCTTTATTAAATCTTTCAGCATGAGGAAAACATTGTCGAATCCACCTCGTGTTACGAGAGCAAGGGAATGGAGAGACCTCCCTGGAGTTAGTTGATGCAGGATGGATACTGTCGGTGTGAGCAGAATAGTTACAGCTTGAATTAGTGAGAATTATTTTGAGTGGGTTTGTATTACTAAACCTTGTATAGAATTGTGAGGTCTATTATTGTAACTTCAGGTAGAGGTTGTAAATAATAGATGAGATCCTGGATAGTACATTTGGGTTGTAATAACAAATGTTGATAATTGTTGCTCATTTCCAAGGCTATAACTTGCGTGTGTGTGCGTAAGTGATTGGGGTCCTTGGAGTTTTATTATGAGAATGTTGTAAGTAATGCAGGTATTGTATCATTGATGGAGCGTGACAACCCAGATTCCTGACCCCGGATCTGGGGGTGTTACAGAAAAAGAGCCCAACAAGTGTGGGTTCTTAAATATTCTGACTAGTTGTTTTTTTGTCTGATCGCAGGGTAAAAAGAAAAATGTGTTAGTCATGGATAGTGGATGTTCTATGCACATGACTGGAAAATAAGCACTGCTATCAGAATATGAGGAGAAAGCTGGCCCAATTGTGTCTTATGGAGATGGCAACATTGGACAAACTTTGGGATATGGCAATATAATCATTGACAATGTCATCATTGAAGAAGTAGCTCTTATGAAGGGAATAAAACACAACCTATTGAGTATTAGTCAAATTACAGACAGAGGTTATCATGTCAACTTCTATTCCACTCATTGTGATGTATTCAGCAAAGAATCAGGGAAGATTGCACTCACTGGCTACAAGCATGGTAACATATATGAAGCCAACATTCAATCAAATACTGATGGCTCCTCTACTTGTATCATCAGTAAAGCATCAGTAGATGAAAGTTGTAATTTGCACAAGAAGCTTTATCATCTCAACTTCAGCAACATCAATGAGTTGGTTAAGAAAGATTTGGTTAGAGGATTGCCTAAAGCTTTGTATACTCCTGATGAACTATGTGATGCAAGTCAAAAAGCTAAACATAGAAGGACATCATTCAAGAGTAAATCTGAATCCTCTATTGGAGAACCATATCACATGTTACATCTTGACCAATTTGGACCAGTCAACATAATGTCCATCAGTAAGAAGAGGTACACTCTTGTTATTGTTGATGAATTTTCTAGATTCACCTGGGTGTATTTTCTACACAGAAAAGATGAGACTCCAGAAATACTGTTGGACCGTGTGAGAATGATTGAGACAGGCACAAAGTAGAAAGTCAAGATTCCGAGAAGTGATAATGGTACTGAATTCAAGAATTCAAAAATGGAAGAGTTCTGCAAATACAAAGGAATTATTCAACAATTCTCTGCTCCTGGTATAAAGAACTATGTTGGAAGAAGCAAATACTAAGAAAGAATAGAACTCTTATTGAAGCTGGCAGAACTATGTTGGAAGAAGAAAAATTGCCTACATATTTCTGGGCAGAAGCAGTCAATACAACATGCTATACTCAAAACCTCACACTGATAAACAGACATGGTGTAACTCCCTATCAAATGCTCAAGGAGAAGAAACCTAGTTTGAAGCATCTGCATGTGTTTGGCTGTAAATGTTTTGTTCTCAGACCTCATCCTAAACAGCTAGGCAAATTTGAAACCAAGGTTGATGAGGGTATCTTTATAGGCTATCCAGCCTCAAGAGCTTTTAGAGTTTTTAACTTGAGAACAAGGACTGTCATAGAGTCCATACATGTATCTTTTGATGATAAGAAGATAATTGGAATCAATGAAGACTCTCATGATAGTTTGATCTTTGAAAATGAAGCTACCAAGGAACCTGAAGAACTGGAATCAGATACTGATACACCATCAGGTACTGATGGGTCACCAAATCCTGGTGATACACCAAATCCTGATGATGCACCAAATACTGATGGTGCTACTGATGGTGCTACTGATGATGCTACTGACAGTCCACATATTGAGAGGGAGCAACAGTAGACTGTTATTGATACTGATACTACTCAATCATCAGGACAGGATTCTTCAGATACTGATTCAAGTGACAATCATGATAATCCATCAGGAGGAGACAACAATAATTCAGGGGAAGCTTCTATTGATTCAAACTCTTTTAATCAAGAAAACACCAATCCAGGGGGAGCATCTACTTCAAGGAATGATTTACCACCAGTAATCCTGCTGAATTTAGAAGGATCAAGCTTGCCACTACACTTAAATCTAGTCTTGGAACTAATTTTTGTTCTTCAAGCACTTTCATGACTGGCAAGGCTACTTCAGGAAAAGCTACTGGTCAAGACTTTTATGGTCCTTCTGCAACTGATCCTGCTGAATTATTAAGAAGGCATGAATGGGATAATGAATGGTACAGATCTGTTGATCCTGTCAGCTACCCATGTGCTCTACAACATTCTTCTTATACAGCAAGTTTGATTCAAAATGAAGATATAAGGAATCACTTGAAGGCTACAACTTTGTTAAGCAAGAGCCTCAAGGATGAGATTGTTATCCCCAGAACAATGCAACCTAGATTGTAGAAGGGGGGGTTGAATACAATCTAGTTAATTTTTCAAAACTTTTTCAAACCTTTTACAGTATGAGTAAATGAGTTGGTAAATTAACTAGGAATTGAAACAAGCCTTGAACAAATATGAATTCTTCGAGTTAAAAAGACATGCAGGAGACAAGCAAACTTTTTAAACTTTTCAGGTGGGTTTCTCGGAAAAAGCCCACCTGAGGTGTATATTGAAGAATTCTTTGGTTTTGTTTTTCAACAAACTCCAGCTGCTTACACAGATGATGGAAGAGAGCCTATGTGTTTTTATTTCAGCTTTGTGCTCTCTACACATACATTTCTATGCTACTCCACACAGTCTTATATACATCGACTGTGTGTTACAAACAAAACCTACAACATAATAAAATATTACATTTTTGGTTCTGCTTGTTCACATGCTCGTATCAGAAACTATCCTATTCGAGAAATGCCTTGGCTGGCATCAAAGATAAACTTGTATACTCCCAAATGGTGCTTTCTGATTGAGTGTGTTGCTCTCTTCAAAAATTACTAAGTCCATGCAAGTGACCTAGCTTCGAAGCCCATGTGACATCTGCATGAAAGAGACCTCTCCTCGATAACACGACTGTCAAGTCACTATCAGCTGGGATAAGTGAACTTGTAGTATTCAAATAGGTCTTCATGCTTGTCAAGCTTTTTAGGTAGCTGCCTTAACTCTTATTTATCCATCGAGACATAAGAGACAAAAGATGACTTCACATTTCATTTGTAGGAATTTGAGTCTTCGCATATTTACAATTTTGACTCCCTATTCCATACATCTTTTGCATCGTCATCCAGTATCTTTTAGTCACGGGTGTGTAATGATGATCTCTGAGACTGTCTTCCATTCAACCTGTTAAAATAAAGAAACCTCCAAAAGATTCCGTTACATAGATTTGTTTTCATGTTGAATGAGATGAACATCAGTAGGCATATTAATTCCATTTCCGTAGACTACCATTTTACGTCAACTAGCCGTAGAAAGGTAATCTCATAATATCCGTAAAAGTAATATTCCATAACTGTATCCATAGATGAGACATGACATTCTTGACTGCATCCATAGATAACACATGACATCCTTAGCTGTTTCTGATGATCAACTTCCTTCAGCTTTTATCCGTAGATATGATGTCCCCGGCTTTTATCCGTAGATGGGATAAGTTGTTCCTAGCTTCTATCTGTTGATAAGATAAGATGTCCTCAGCTTCTATCCGTTGATGGCATATGATGTTTTCAGCTGGTATCCGTAGATGAGATGAGATTTCATAGCTTGATCCGTAGAAAGGATACTCTTAGTTTCATCTTTAGATAAAACACCTTGTCATCTTTATTGATTCACCATTACTGAGTTGATTAGGCAGACTTACCACTGAAACACTTGGTGCTTGATTAGACGTCCATTGGCTTGCTTCTGAAATGCTTCTTAACTTGATGACAGAATATCCTCCAATCATTTGATGTGGCTTTTAGACCTTGGATAGATAAAGTGCCTTTTAGTTAGCTTCCTGATTTATCAGCTTCTGTGAACTAGCTTTCTGATAATCAGCTTCGGTGTCAAAATCAAATTCTTGTCTTGAGTTGTGGATTCTCATGTCAAAGATCTTATCACTGCACAGTCTTCTATAAATAACAGAATTGATTCTTTGGATTCTAAGGTAACTAATATTCAAGCCTCTCCCTCTTTGATTTTAAATTTATTATCAAATCCTGATGCCAAAAAGGGGGAGAAGGTAAGTCAGACAAAATGCACAGCTGATCTAGTATTAAGAAGAAATAATGATGATGATCATACTGGAAATGATGGTATTGACATGGTAAGACAAGGAGAAACCTCTGATGCTGCTATGGTGAAGTCTACAAGACAAACTTCTCAAAGTCAATCCATGCAGTCAACTCATGTTTCTGATTCTGGAGTTAGAACAGTAAGAACCTTAGTGAAATCTCAGATCCTGACGGAAGAGCAAATCATGACAGGTGATCAAATCCTGACGCCTGGTCATGGACAATCTTTATCTACTATTCCTGAGGGTGATGAAGATGTACTTATTGAAAATCCTGAGGATGCTGCTAATCTATTCCAGAAGTTCAAAACTAGAGATGGTGATGTTGTTACTCTTTATCATACGAATAAGAGAGTTCAACAGTTGTTTGCTAGAAAAGCTCTCTCTATTTCAACAGAAGAATATCCTGATCTTTCTCAAGAAGAATTTCTGAGACAACGGAAAGAGATCATGGAAAGCTTTAATAATCCTGCTGCTGTTAGAGGAAGAGGCAGAGGTAGGGGATGAGCTAGAAGAGGAAGAAGATCATCAACTCAGTCTATGCCTAGACAAACAAGGTCTAGAGGAATAAGAATTGAAGAAATTCCTGATGACATTCAAATTCCAAAAGTTTCTGACACTCAAATTGTCAGGACTACTTTTCATGAAGGAGATGAAGATTATGAACCACAAATTGTTTTGAGAAGAAGACCAAGACAATCAACTCTCATCAGTAATACAACTCAAATTGAAGATTCTAATCCCGACACTGTTCAAGATCCTGATGAATCTGAAATTCTACAAGAGGTTGATTTTTGATACTTTCTACTGTGGTTGATTCTCAGAATTTAGAAGTGGATGAAGAAGAAGAAGTAAGAAGAAAAGAAATTAAAAGAACAACAGATAGAGATTTCAATCTCTATGTGCAAAAGCTGAAGAACTCAAATAGATTGTTGTGGAGAAACTCAAGAAGACAACAACACAAGCTAGAAAAGAGCTATGTTCTTGAAAGAGAAAAGGATAAGAAAAGGAAGCACATTGACACACTGAGGTGTAATAGACCTGTCAATTTTCAGTCAGGTGGTATTATAACAAATGTTTCCAGTGTTGTAGACTTTTCTAGTTTACGAAGATCTAAAGCACTCTGGTTACAAATGTTTTCGAGCTTAAAGCAGATGCCACACAATACAAGAGGAGTTATAGGTCACAGAGATGCTGAATTTCTGAACATGTCATATGTTGATCCTCACTCACTGATTGAAATTGGAGGTAACTTAACTTCTGAACACCTGAACAATTTACAAGCTGTGGATATAGTTTTAGATTGTCATGATGGTACTGAAAAGAAGGAGAAGCTTATTTACTTCATGAAGGATGGAAGTGTAAAGAAGATGTCCATTCAGGAGCTGCTGGTTAAAACTACAAAGGAACTGAAATATGTTCATTATTTGCTCAAATGGAAGAATGGAGTGTGCAAGGAATGGTCTGATTTGATTCTGTCAACCATAAGAAGAAGATTTAATGAAGGACGAAATTATGATGGTAATTATACTCCCATGTATCTAAATCTGAGAGATCAAGAAGTTGTGTTAATCCCAAATGACCTAACAGAATTGTAGAAGGGGGGGTTGAATACAATTCTTGATATTTCTTTAACTTAAAAACAACTTACAAATAAAAACTGAACTTAAAGTAAAAATCACAAGCACATAAATAATTTCAGTTGGATTGTTTGATGATCCAACTGAAGTGATTTTTATTGCGGAAATAATCTGTGATACAAAATGTACACAGCTGCTCAGTTACAAGAATGTAGAGAAGTATGCTCTCAAAGATAGCTAATACAATCTATTTGTTTTTCTTCTCTTTCTCTTATTTTAACTGCTACACTTGGTTATATATTCCCAAGTTTACAAAGCTATTTTTGGCTACACTAAAGTACACTAAAGGTAACCGCCAATAGTTTGCTTTTCATCCCTTTGTCCAGTGGTCCTTGGAGATCCTTGCTTTTGTCTTCATGCTTATTATGATCACTCCCAAGAGCCCAATTGGAAACTAGGATGTTTCCTTATTCCCCATGTCCATTTTAATGGTTTCCAATGCAAAGTACACTTCCACATCACCTTTAGATCTTTTCAGTAACCTGTCACTATCACTTTGTCAACTATTCAGAAAAGCAATAATGATTCGTTGATAGCAGGGAGATGTGTTTCGTTGATAGCTTTATTCTCCATTTCGTTGATGAGTAAACTTCATTTCGTTGATGAGTAAACTTCATTCCATTGATGAGTAATCTTCATTCCGTTGACATGTCTTCACTTAGGCAAAATTACAAGGCACAAGATATTTACAATTAACCAACCTATTTTGCCTATCTAGCATTTAGTCAACATGACTTAGAAAACCTATCTAATACATACAACAAAATGCATATCAAACTGTGAAGTATTGTACAGTGCAATTGCTACATCACTCATTTCGTTGATGAGCTTCCTGTCAACGGAATACTGCAAAGCATGCCATTTCGTTGACAGCTACAAAATGACTTTACACAAATTCTACTAAGTGTTTTATGTTTATCATCAAGAACAACATATTCCTAACAATCTCCCCCAATTTATGACTGATAGAATAACAGCCATAAATCAAGAGACTTGATGATAACAAAAACACTCAGATACATTATAAATTACAAAAGTAGAAAATGCATTAAGCTTCATAATATTTTGAACAAAATACAAGACTTACAAGACTAATGCCCAGAAATGCTCCTCTAGACTGAGCAAATGATTCATCTTGGTCTTCTTTGTGGCATAGTCTTCTTCCCTCTCTTAGAGTTGTTTTCCTCAATTTGGACCTGTAGCCTTCTGTAAAAGCTCTTCTCTTCCTTATCTTGATCACCAAGCATGGATTGCATAAACTTTAGAGTTTGATTAGATGCCTTATCCAGCTGGTCTTCCATCCTGAAGAATCTTCTACAGTTGTCCTTGTCCTTAAATTCCATCATCCAGTAAGGTTGAAGATGGATCTTCTTTCCTGTTGAGGGCACTCTAAGCATCCTGGGAAGAGCCTCAGGTTTGTTCCAGCTAGCCTTTATCTGACATATTTTGGAGACCACTTCAGACTTGGCTGTTTTGGTGAAGCCAAAGTCCTTCTTCAAGCATCTAAACACTGTGAGTAGTGTTTGGTAGTCTTCTCCTAAAATTCTGTAGAGAGGCCACACTTGTTCTCTACCACCCTTGAATATGAAAACTAATCTTTCAGGCAACTTTTGAGAAGCTGCAATGCCCCTTACTTCCACCAGGTTGTCTAAATCAAGATGTAAGCTAGATTCTTCCCTGATGTCAGCAATGTACATGAAGTCCTCTGGATTTGCAGGGGGTTTCTGAGGTTGTGGCTTTCTCACAAATATTGGCTTTGCCTGGACAGCCCTTTTCTTTGACTTTGTTGGCTGATCCTTTTCAAATAGGAACCTTGGAAAATAGGCTTCATCAAATTCAATAGGCTCCTCTTTTGGCATGATTGGTTGATCATGAAAGTTGACAGGATGTGCAGGATCACATGCCAATTTTCCTTCATGAGATTGATCAACAGGAATTTGATGTGCACTTGTTGTGGAAGAGGCTTGAGCAGTGTCCTGAGAATCCTCTTTAGCAAAGTCCAGATTCCTTTTAGCTCTAGCCTTTGGTTGCCTTGTGCTCTTCTTTGCACTCCTTTCCTCTCTTGCTTTTTCTTCTAGCTGTCTTTCTTCTTCATCAAGAGATTGAGCAACTGCAAGTGCTTGCATTGCTGCTCTTTCTGACTCTTCATCTTTAGCTTCAGCAAAGTTTGGGTGACCAGCCCAAACACAGATTTCTTGTCCATTCCTATAGACAATTGCCCTTTGCTTCCTTATCTCAGGATCATTGCTTTTCTTGCTTTTTGTGATAAGTAGACCAAGAAGCTTGAGCTCATCTGGATAAGGTGTAGGATAGAGAATCCTTGCTATATTTTTGCCTTTTGGTTTAGCAGGGGACTTGGGATATAAGCTTCTTTGGAGTGTAGCTTGTACCACATCCCTAATGCATGAAGTTTGTCCTTTTTCCTTCCTTGGACCTTGAGTGACTCCATGTAGAAGGGGCTCTACCTGATAGAAAGAATTGGTCTGTGGCTCCCATTCCGTTGACACTAGAACCATGGCATTCGTTGATGGTTGATCCGTTGATGGAGGTATTGAAGTAGCTTGAACCGTTGATGCCTTTGCAGTGTCAGCTAACTTCTTGACTCTTGCTTCTATATTTGACCAGTGATCCTTAATCTGTTCTGCAAGTTCATCCTCATAGAGGCTTCCTGGATCAGGTCAATACCATCCTTTTTCTTCTTTCCAAACTCCCCCATTGCTAATGGCTCTTCTGGTAAGGAGATGGTTGGGACCAAAACCTTTGTGATTTGTATATCAACTTCTCTAGATTTCTCTAGCTCCTTAGTTTTCTCCCCCTTTTTGTTATCATCAAGTGAGATGATAGGGATTCCTTGAGCTGCCAGAAGCTGGGTGAGTAGCTGAGTTTGCTTCTCCTGTTCCTTCTGCATGTGAGAAAGTGTAGCCTCAACTTTGTCCACTCTAGAGGAGAGAGTTTTCAAAGATGAGGACACTTCAGGTTCCTTGGTGAAAAACCTTGACATCTTGGAGACAGTGTGAAGAGGAAGCTTTTCATCTAGCCTCCTGTCAGTAGCATCCCTAAGGTTGCTAATTGAATCCTTGATTTCTGTAGCCTCAATCCTTGTCTGCAACATTTGTAGCCTTTGAATTTCCAGAGAATCCATTATGGCCTTGTAGAATTTCTTGTCCCTTGCAGTTGCAGACTCATGAGCTAGATATGCCTCATTGTATTGCCTTGTGATAGCAGCATCCAAGTTGCATCTACCATGCATATCCTGAGAAAGCCAGTTTGGTGTAGGAGTCACCATAGAAGTCCAAGTCTGTGTAGTAGTGGCCACCTGTAGATTGTCACCAAAGCTGTCCTCATCATCAGAAAAATTGAAGTCTCCACTTGTTGCAGCTGCTGGAGATAGATTGGTCAGGGCATCCTTTGCTCTTTGCATTGATGCAGTAGTATGAATTAAGTTGAGTGACCTTTCTGCCTCCACATTGCCCTGTTGAGCCATAACTTGATAGGCTGGCACAGGATGAGTAAAGGTCTCAGGATCCAGGGAAATACTATCCAGAGTTTGTTGATAATGCTCTTGGAAGGTAAGTTCCCTTTCTCCCTCACTGACCCCCATTTACTCACTAGCAATGGCTGCTTCCTCCCTTATCACTCCTGTAGTCCCTTCTCTCTCTCCACTCTTTTCTTGCATCATGGGCTCCCCATGGCTCACACCTCTCACACCCTCACCTTCACCTACTAAGGTGGTACTCTCAATCTCTCCTTTTGCCTGGCTGGAAGAAATAACCAGCCTCTCACTCTCAGTCTCTCCTTTTGCCTGGCTGCAAGCCAGCCTCTCAATTTCACTCCCTCTCAAACCTAAAAGTGTCTCAACTACCACCAGGTCATCTACACTAGTTGTGGAAACAACTGGATTTTCAATAAGGGGTGTAGAATGACCTATCAACGGAATGGTAGTTTGAACTGTCAACGGTATGGATACCGTTGATGGAGAAACACTTGTCAACGAAAGAAGCTGTTTCGTTGATGAAGTTAATAAAGCACTTTGAGAAAGTGAAATTACAGTAGAATCTGTGGTGATTGATTTTAGAGATTGGTCCACAGATCCTCTTGCAACTTCAGAAAAAATTGGTTGATGGCCCAACAAATCACTTAACAAGTGATGACCACCAGCTTCAGAGTGGGGCTTCTCCAAGATTAGAGTTGGAGAATCAGGAATAGATGAATGGATCATGTCCACATCTAAAGATTGAGTTGGTGAATTTGATGGAGATAGTTCAAGGTTGATGTTTAGAGAATGGGACTGTAATCCCAGAGTAATGATAGGCATTACATCAAACTGAATTTGTGAAACTGGAAGTGTAGCTTCCAGAGTGTGTGCACCCTGTGTACCCTTGGATTTTTGTTTCACTCTCCTTTGGTATTGGGAAAATGTAGACTGTGGGCTTGAAGTGTCCCTTACCCTCTTGGAGTGTGCTCTTGGAGGAGAGCTTGTTTCAATAATCACATCCTTTTGGGAGGATGCAACTAGACTTGTGTTTAAATCCATTTTACTCATTGTGCCTTGTTGGGAAGACACAATGGGGCTTGGCTGGATCTCACTCATCTTTCCTTCCTTATCCTTAGGGTTTCTTTTATGTTCACCCTTTCCCTCACCTCTCACAGCACCTACAACACTCCCCTTAGGTTGTGTAGTGGATTTTACAACAGGTGCCTTTTGGGAAGCACCTGAGGTTGGCTTGGAGGATTTCTTTGATTTTGGTTTTGTTGCTGGGGCAGGAGCCTGTTGGGTCACAACTACAGACTCCACAGCAACAGGACTGGGTGATACAGTTGAAGTAACAATTATACTAGAAGGGATAGCATTAGTTACCTCAATTACTGGCAGATACACCACTGGAACATCACCATTGTGGTTCTGCCTCAGTATGTCTGTCAATACTCTCTTCTCTTGCACAAAACACTCAAACTTGGAAACAGGGTTAGAGATAACTAATGGTGTTGGACTAACATGATTAGCCAACATCATCAGAAACCTAGCATAATAGATATTCTTTTTCCTATTAGCCTTATCACCCAACTTAGCACCAATTTCATTCATAATTTGGGTGCTAAAGTTGTAATATCTATCAGTTAGGAGCATGGTAAATAGAATTAACATAGAATTGGTCAATGCATCAAAATTGTTAATCTTACCAGAAAATACCTTGATAAATGCATCAGCTAAATAACTATATTCTCTAACCAATCCTCTCCTAATTATTCTACCCAGATTATCAGTAGGCAAAGAGTAGTTTATGGAGTTTAGCAAGTTAACCATTTCAGTATTTGTAGGCAAAGCATTACCGTTATTTTCAGGAATATGTAGACATGCTTGCAATACATCAGAATTAACTATGTACTCTTTACCTTGGATGGTGAATTGTAGTGTGCAGTTTGTTCCACTATACTCACACGAGGTCCAAATCTCCTCGATTATCTCATTATAGAGAGGAGTTGAGTGAAACATTGCATAGCTCAATTTGCAGTTCTTCATGAAGTCCATCATCTTGAAAAAGATACTGTTTGGACTCTCCTTGACAACAAATGGAATTGAGTTGTTCTTTTCATAAATGAACCCTCCTGCTGACATAAGCTTGACTATGGGTGCCATTGTTGTGTGAAGAAAAGCTTCGAACTAAATTGCTTGTTAGAGAGAAGAAGAGAGAAAAGCCTTTGGAATTTTTGAGAACAAGTAAAAAGAAATTAAAGAAAATAGAATTTCTTAAATACTCCCCCAAAAATTCTCAGAAAAAGAGTCCAATAATAAATGTAAATTACTGGATTGGCTTAAAAATATAACCGTTGCTTTTAAAGAATTACCATGATTTATACTTACAGGGGTGTATGCATAGATCGTGGTAACGGACGTGTCAAATTTCAACGGTTCAGATTAATTGCGCTAAATCAACGAATCAGGATTGGGCGGTTAAAGTCCCGTCTTATTTCGTTGATAAAGCTGCGTTTCGTTGATATAAAAGAGCTATCAACGAAACACCCAGAAACATGCTAAGACTGTCAACGAAATGGTTCGTTTCGTTGACATAGTAATTTTGACTTAAACAAAATTTTACTTTTTCCTGAGAAAATTAATTCACAGAAAAACATAGCAAATTTCTGGCTGCATTTTAACTTGCAAAAATCTCAAAATAATTAAGAGAAATTTAGCATACCTAGCTCACTTACTAATCTTGAGAATGTGGATTCATCAAGTGGCTTGGTAAAGAT
Organism: Heracleum sosnowskyi; assembly: GCA_030848705.1. NCBI lineage: Eukaryota > Viridiplantae > Streptophyta > Magnoliopsida > Apiales > Apiaceae > Heracleum > Heracleum sosnowskyi. Next base: position 87,438,578 of record CM061236.1, on the reverse strand, counting down.
GTCTGCAAGTTGTTGTTCACTTGGAACAAAATGTAACTCCACAGTACCATTCATAACATGTTCTCTAATGAAATGGTACTTGATGTCAATGTGCTTGGTTCTTGAGTGTTGTACTGGATTCTCAGTTATGGCAATGGCACTAGTGTTGTCACAGAAAATAGGAATTTTCTCAACTCTTATTCCATAATCAAGTAGTTGATTTTTCATCCATAAAATCTGTGTACAACAACTTCCAGCTGCAATATACTCAGCCTCAGCTGTGGAGGTAGAAACTGAGTTTTGTTTCTTGCTGAACCATGAGACAAGCTTGTTTCCTAAGAATTGACAGGTGCCTGTTGTGCTTTTCCTGTCAATTTTACATCCTGCAAAATCTGCATCTGAATAACCAATTAGTTCAAAGCCAGATTCTATAGGATACCAAATGCCAAGGTTTGGTGTTCCTTTGAGATATCTGAAAATTCTTTTAATAGCAACTAAATGGGATTCCCTAGGATCAGCTTGAAATCTAGCACATAGACATGTAGCAAACATAATATCAGGTCTACTAGCTGTTAAATATAAAAGTGAGCCTACCATGCCTCTGTAACCTGAAATGTCCACAGATTTTTCCTTAGTATTCAATTCAGGTTTGGTGGCAGTAGGCATGGGAGTTTTGGCAGGAGAGCATTCCATTAAGTTAAACTTCTTTAATAAATCATGAATATATTTTGTTTGACTAATGAAAATGCCTTCATTAACTTGCTTCACTTGAAGACCAAGAAAGTAAGTTAATTCTCCCATCATGCTCATTTCATATTTACTTTGCATAAGCTTGGCAAACTTTTGACAAAGTTTCACATCTGTAGACCCAAAGATTATGTCATCTACATAAATTTGAACAAGTATAGTAGAGCCATTCACAACCCTGTGAAAAAGAGTTTTATCTACAGTACCTCTAGTGAAGTGATTCTCAAGGAGGAACTGTGAAAGTGTGTCATACCAGGCTCTAGGTGCTTATTTCAAACCATAGAGTGCTTTGAGGAGGAAGTATACATATTCTGGAAAGTCATCATCTTCAAAACCAGGAGGTTGACTTACATACACCTCCTCTTCTAATTCCCCATTCAGAAAAGCACTCTTCACATCCATTTGATAGACTTTGAAATTGGCATGGGCTGCATAGGCTAGGAAAATCCTTATTGCTTCTAGTCTTGCAACAGGAGCAAAGGTTTCATCAAAATCAATTCCTTCTTCCTGTGAATAGCCTTTTGCAACCAATCTAGCTTTGTTCCTTGTGACTATGCCATTTTCATCCATCTTGTTTCTGAACACCCATTTTGTGCCTATGACACTCCTGTCCTTAGGCTTGGGCACCAGCTTCCTAACATTGTTCCTCTCAAATTGGTTTAGCTCCTCTTGCATAGCCAAAACCCAATCTGGATCTAGAAGTGCATCCTCAACTTTCTTTGGCTCATCTTGAGACAGAAAGCTACTATATAGACATTCTTCTTGAGTTGCTATTCTAGTTTGGACTTTTGAAGAAACATCACCTATAATAAGTTCAAAGGGATGATCTTTAGTCCATTTCCTTGAGGGAGGTAGATTTGCTCTTGAAGAGGTAGCTTCATGATCATGATTGCCTTGATTGGATATTTGTCCTTGAGAAACTCCCCCTGAGTTTGTTGTCCCTAAGTGATCACTTCTAGAAGCATTTCTATGACTGTCAACGGTATGACCATTCTGGCTGTCAACGAAACGCTCATTTTGACTGTCAATGAATCCACCATCATGACTGTCAACGAAATGACCATTTGGTCTGCTAGCAGCTATTCTTTTCAATCTTAATGCAGCAATTTCATCTTCACTGCTGCTTTCATCTGTGCTAGATACAACAACTTTAGGTTGTTTCTCAGTAGCCTTAACATGATTCACTTGATCTCCTTCCTCATTTTCAAAAGAAAGACTTTCATGGAAACCTTCATCACAGAGACCTTGAATTTTGAGATCATCAAAAACAACATGTATAGATTCCATAACAATGTTGGTTCTGAGATTATAGACTCTGTAGGCTTTCCCTGCTGCATATCCCACGAATATTGCTTCATCTGCCTTTGCTTCAAATTTCCCCAAATGCTCAGTTTGATTTCTCAGAACAAAGCACTTGCATCCAAAGACATGAAGAAAATCCAATAGTGGCTTCTTTCTTTTGAGTAGCTGATAAGGGGTCATTCCTTTGGCCTGATTAATCAAAGAAATATTTTGAGTGAAGCAAGCTGTATTAACTGCCTCAGCCCAAAAATAAGTTGGTAACTTTGATTCATCTAGCATTGTCCTTGCAGCTTCAATAAGTGTTCTGTTTTTCCTTTCAACTACACCATTTTGATGTGGTGTCCTTGCTGTTGAAAACTCATGCAAAATACCATTTTCTTCACAGAACACCTTCATGCTTGAATTCTTGAATTCTTGAATTCTGTCCCATTGTCACTCCTAATCCTTCTTACTTTCAAGTCAGGATGATTGTTTACCATCTTGATGTGATTGATAATGATTTCACTTGCCTCATCTTTGGAGTGCAAAAAGAAAGTCCATGTAAATCTAGAAAAATCATCAACAATCACAAGACAATATTTCTTCTTTGAAATAGACATGACATTTACAGGGCCAAACAAATCCATATGAAGCAACTCAAGCTGATGGACAATTGATGACTCTGTCTTGCTTTTGAATGATGCCTTCTTTTGTTTCCCTTTTTGACAGGCATCACACAAACCATCCTTGGAAAACTCCACCTGTGGAATTCCTCTAGCAAGATCCTTCCTCACCAAATCATTCATAACTTTAAAATTCAGATGAGATAATTTCTTGTGCCATAGCCAACTTTCATCCTTGCTTGCCTTGCTGAAAAGACAAGTGATGGTTTCTGGACTTGTGCTACTAAAGTCAGCAATGTACACATTCCTGAAAGGCATATGTTTAGGCCTATTAATATTCCGAGGAAACAACTTAATTTAAACAAGTATGTAATAAGTAAATAATAAGTTAATATGTCACAGGAATCTCAGATAGTCTTATCTGTCAAGAGAATGAGAAATTAAAGTCATCTACAGACTTGAAGTTATTCTACATTGAAAGAAGTTCAATTTATTGTTCAAGCCTCAGTGAAGTATTCAAGTTAGTGGATTTACTACAGTGACAGAGATTTCCAGATGGTGACGGAAGAAGTACAGGATCAGAGTTTTGTCAAAGCTCAAGTAAAGAAGCCACAGCTTTAAATGTTTTAAAGATGAAGAATTATCATTGAAGTCAGTTATTCATGAAACCAGACAGTGCATCGAATGACGACATCAATCAGTGGAATTCAATCATCTATATTCAGTGGTTTTCAGAAGAGGGAAGAATGCTAGTGTTTAAAGATATCTTATTTGATTTATTAATTTAATTTAATTAATAAATTAATTCTATCAGAATTAATTTATTTATTAAATTAATTAGGTTAGTAGTTTAAATTATTTATTAACTTAATTCTATTTAAGAGAATTAATTTAATCTATAATTTAATCTAACTAATTTAAATTAAAAGGATTTTCTGAAATATGTACTAGTATGACCTGCTTTATTAATTCTAATAAACTCGGTATGACCTTGATGAGAAAGCTCGGTATGACCTATCTCTTTAGGTTCTACCGAATTATTCATTAGGTCATATTGAGTCAATTCACAGGTCATACTAAGTATTTTGCTTCAGGTCATACAAAGTGCTTTTTAGGTTCTACCGAGAGTTGGTGGTTTGGCTTAGGTCATACCGGACGTTTTGAGCTAGGTCATACTGACCATACCAGGTTCTACCGAAGTCTGTTTCAGGTCATACTAGGCTTATTTGGTTTAGTATTAATTGAAAGCAGAAGAGAAAAGGCAAAGCAGTTGTTGGAATTGAAAAGACACAGAAGCATTTACTGAAGAACAAAAGCTCAAGCATTTAATCTTACATCTCTTCAAGAAATTAATTCTAGTTTGTATTGTTAAATCCAAACCACTAGAATTTGATTACTTGTATTGCTTTGACTATCTAGCGGATTTTTATCCCTAGAACGAATCTTAAATTATCAAATCTTGTTAAATCATTTTATTACAAATATAGATAAATTCATGTCGAATTTATTCTAGATTTGTTTTAATTTATTTAAGATTCAATCTTGTACTCAGTATCATTTGTAACACCCTTCAAGTTTAATATAAGTTATATTTAACTTGAATCTTGTTTCATTTTTATTCCGCATCAATTTGTTCCTAAACAGTTAAATCATTTAAAGAACAAATTTCGAGAAAACGGTATAGTTTGTATTCAACCCCCCTTCTACAAACTTATCAGGACCTAACAATTGGCATCAGAGCCTTTTGATTGATATACAAATCAAAGATCCAATTGTTTTGAGATTTTTCTTTTAAACTCTGATTTTTTATTTAAATTCTAAAAATCTCAAAAGATGTCTACTACACAGAAAGTGGGGACAGTTAAAATCCCAATATTCAGCAAGGAGCATTATCCAATGTGGAAGAAGAAAATGCTCCTATTTCTTAAGGTTGCAAATCCTAAATACTTGGATGTGCTGAAGAGTGGTCCCAAACTTCCTATGATTATTGATCCTGAAGTTGTTGAGGATAATGTTGTGACTAGGGCTGCTAGAATGTACCCTAAAGATCCCAAGGAATACACTCCTGATGAGAAAGAGGATGTTACCTTGGATTCCTGTCTTCAGTTGATCCTTATTGAGAGTCTTGATCCTATCATGCATAATCATGTCCTAAATTGTGAAACTGCCAAACATATTTGGGGAACCATAGAGATAATCAATGAGGGGACAGAAGAAGTTAGGGAGAATATGCTGGAAATTCTCACTTCACAATATGAGCATTTCAGATCAAACCCTGGTGAAGGTATCTCTCAGGTTTTTGAGAGATACAACAAATTAATCAATGATCTGAATCTCAATGGGAAGCACTACACCAACAAAGAGATTAACAAGAAGTTCCTTCTTACCCTTCCACCTCATTTGGAGCACAAAATTTCTGCCATTAGAGAAGCAAGAGATATGAATGAGATTGCTTTGGAGAGATTGTATGGTGTGCTAAAGACCTATGAGCTGGAGCAGATTCAACAGAAGGAGCTGTATGGAACTGGAAGGATTGTTGGTACCTCCACTGCATTGGCTGCTGAAGTCCCACAGAAACTGGAAGTGAAGGCTGTTCAACCTTCCAGTTCTCACATGAATGTTATTGATGCTGAATATGGATTAACATCCATTGATCAATCTGGTGGTGACTTCTATTCTTTGGAAGAACTTGATCAGCTGGAGGATGGTGATTTGGCTTTGATAGTCAGAAAGTTTGGGAAGTTTAGATTCAAGAGAAATCCCAATCTTAAGTTCAGACCCAGATTTCAGAGAGGTGGATCTTCATCTTCAAGTGGCACAAGGGGTGGCTACAAAACTGGAACTGTGGAAAGAAGTATAATCAGATGCTACAATTGCAATGAGTTGGGTCACTTTGCTACTGAATGCAGAAAGCCAAAGCAAGTGACTAGAAACACATTTGATTCTAGCAAGAAGAACAAGATTGGGAAAGCTTATGTTGCTGAGGGAAAGAGTTGGGATGACACTGACAGTGATGAAGAAGCAGGTGAGATTGGGAACCTTGCTTTAATGGCTAAAGAGGAAAGCACTTCATCCAGATACATGTCAGAGGTAACCTTTACTGATGCTGAAATGATTTATCATCTTGGTGGCACCATAAGTTGTGCACGCACTGAAAATGATAGAATAAATCTTTTAAACACAAATCTTGAAAAGGAATTAAAAGATTTGAAACTTGTGCATGTTAATCAGGATGAACTTAATGAGAAAATTGCTTTTCTGGAGAATAGGGTTAAATGTTATATTCAACTGGAAACCATTCTTAAGAAAGAGATTAGTGAGCTGAAGACTAAAGCTAATGCTTATTTCAGTTCTTGTAAGACTGCTAAAGAAATTCTCAATAAGCAAGCTGTTGGTAATCATGTCAGTATAGGTTATGATTATAATGAGGCTATAGGATTGCTTGGTATTAATACACCTTGTAGAGTCAGAGAAGAAGGAAAGGTTGTTCCTTATATTCTTAAGGGTATTAAAACACCCTTCTGTAAGGAGTCTGAGGCAGAGCCTCTGAATGAATCTTCTATCATTATTGCTGAGGAGATTCATGAAGAAGATGTTGCCTTAGAAGCTGAGCAATCCAAAAAGTGTGTATCTGATATTCCAGTCAAAGTTGCTACAACTAAAAAGACTAAATCAGATATCCATAAGTTGGATCAAAACAACTGTAGAACTAACATGCCTGCTATTAATTCTTCTCATAAAGCATGTGGTGTGAGTAATTGCATGTCTTGTGCTTTTAATGTTATGTATGCTTTCTTTAATAAAAAGCATGTATCTAGTGATAAGACTGCTCCACGTCAACATGTTAATAGTAAGAAGCATGTTAAAGCTAAGACTGCTAATCCTCCTAATATTAAAGTGGATTCATTTATCCCTAAGCCTACTCAGAAATGTGTTAAGGCTGGCTATAAATGGAAACGCTCTTATGTGAAAGAGGTTGAAGTAGGTTTAGTTAGAAATGTTGTTTTGCCTGACAAAGGCCAGTTTTTTAAGTATGCCGGACCCAATCAATTTTGGGTTCCGAGGAAGGACTAATCAATCTGATATTGCAGGGAGTTAAACAGGTAAACCGTGTTATGTGGATTCTTGACAGTGGCTGTTCAAGGCATATGACCGGAGATAGAGCCCTGCTATCAGATGTGGTTGTGAAAGCTGGCCCAGTAGTTACCTTTGGAGATAACAGCAAGGGTATTACGAAAGGATATGGCTGTTTGAAGTACGGAAATGTTATCATTGAAGATGTTTCATTTGTGGAAGGTCTGACGTTCAATCTTCTCAGCATCAGTCAGTTCTGTGACAGAGGATATGCTGTTTCCTTTGAAAGAGAGAAGTGTCAGATCACTCACAAGAAGAATCGAAAGCCTGCTCTTCAAGGAGTAAGGAAAGGTGACTTGTTCATAGCTGATCTGAACTCGGGATTCAAAGATGAAGTGAATTGTTTTTATGCTAAAGCTTCATCAGATGATAGTTGGCTATGGCACAAGAAGATGTCTCACCTTAACTTCAAAACTATGAACTCTTTAGTCAAGAGGGAATTAGTTAGAGGTTTGCCTCAAATGGAATTTACACAGGAAGGACTGTGTGAGGCATGTCAGAAAGGAAAGTCAAAGAAAGCGTCTCACAAGGGCACTGACACATCTTCAATAACTGAACCTCTTCAGCTACTGCATATGGATTTGTTTGGTCCAGTTAATGTGATGTCCATGTCAAAGAAACAATATGCACTTGTGATTGTTGATGACTATTCAAAATATACATGGGTTTTATTCCTACATTCCAAGGATGAGACCCCATTTCTGGTGATTGGCCATGTGAAGTTGATTGAGCTGGATTATAGATTCCCTGTTAGAGCCATAAGGTCAGATAATGGTACAGAATTCAAGAATGCCATTCTGAATGACTTTTGTGCTGATAAAGGAATAACAAGACAGTATTCTGCCCCTAGAACTCCTCAACAAAATGGAGTAGTGGAAAGAAAGAATCGTACATTGATTGAAGCTGCTAGGACTATGTTAAGTGAGTCCAAACTTCCAATGTACTTTTGGGCTGAAGCAGCGAATACAGCTTGTTATACTCAGAATCGAACTTTAATCAACAAAGACCTAATGAAGACTCCGTATGAGATCATGAACAACAAGAAACCAACTGTCAAGTACTTTCATGTATTTGGAGCAAAATGCTTTGTACTTTTAGATGAAAATGTTAAACGTGGCAAGTTTGAGGCCAAGGCACAAGAAGCTATTTTTGTTGGTTATTCCAGAAGATCTTACAGGGTTTATGTGGTTGGTAGTCACACAGTAAAGGAAAGTGTCAATGTTACTTTTGATGACACTAAGTTCCCCAATATCCAAAAAGAAGATTCATCTGAAGAGCTGAAGTTTGATAACTTGCCAGACTCAGAATCAGATGATGAAGCCCCACCTGAAGTTATTGCTGGTAATGATAATAACAATGATGATAATGATCCTGGTGATGGTGGTGGAAACACTGGTAACAATGGAGATACCACCAGCACTGGAGAAGGATCATCAAGGCAAACAGGCAACAACTCAGGGGGAGCAAATGAAGGATCAGCTAGTCACTCACAACATCAAAGTGAATTTCAAGGTGAATCATCAAGATCAAATCTTCCAAGACAGACTGTATGGAATAGAGCTCATCCTTTTGAGCTGATCATTGGTGATCCAGATGTTGGAGTTAAAACTAGAAGTGCTTCTCAGAATGAATGTCTCTTCTCAGCATTTCTATCTAAAATGGAGCCAAAGAAAACTGAGGAAGCACTGAATGATTCAGATTGGGTGATTGCTATGCAAGATGAACTCAATCAATTTGAACAACAGAGAGTCTGGAAGCTGGTACCCAGGCCAAAGAACAAGAAGGTAGTTGGCACAAGATGGGTATTCAGGAACAAGCTAGATGAGGATGGCATTGTTACAAGAAACAAGGCAAGACTGGTTGCACAAGGGTATTCTCAAGCTGAAGGCATTGATTATGATGAAACCTATGCACCAGTGGCTAGACTTGAGGCCATCAGGATGTTCTTAGCATTTGCAGCTTATTCAAAGTTTAAAGTCTATCAAATGGATGTTAAGAGTGCATTCCTGAATGGTGAACTTGATGAAGAAGTGTATGTGGAACAGCCCCCTGGCTTTGAAAATCAGGAGCAGCTGGACTTTGTGTACTTTCTCTTCAAGGCTATCTATGGTCTCAAACAAGCCCCAAGAAAATGGTATGACACTCTTTCTGGTTTTCTTTTAGAAAATGGTTTTGTTAGAGGTATCATAGACAAAACTCTTTTTTCAAAGAAACACAAAAGTGATATGATATTAGTCCAAGTCTATGTGGATGACATCATATTTGGGTCTACTAATGATAGTCTCTGCAAGAGATTTGCTGAGCTTATGCAGAGTAAGTTTGAAATGAGTATGATGGGTGAGCTGAAGTTCTTCCTTGGATTGCAAGTAAGTCAAAGGTCAAATGGTATATTTATTTGTCAATCCAAGTATCTCAAAGAACTCCTCAAGAAGTATCACATGGAGGATTCAGCATCAGCAAGGACTCCATCTTCAACAGCCGTCAAAATTGGAGCTTCTGACAAATCTATCAAGGTAGATGTTACAAGCTACAGAGGTATGATTGGCTCCTTACTCTATCTTACTGCTAGTAGACCAGATATTATGTATGCTACATGCTTGTGTGCAAGGTTCCAAGCGGACCCTAGAGATGTTCATCTCATTGCTGTGAAAAGAATCTTCAGGTATCTTAAGGGTACACCTAATCTAGGTATCTGGTACCCTAAAGATTCTGGTTTTAATCTTGTAGGATATACAGATTCTGATTATGCAGGTAGTGTTGTGGATAGAAAGAGTACCTCTGGGAGTTGTCAATTCCTAGGAGGTAGGTTGATTTCCTGGTATAGCAAGAAACAGCAAACAGTTTCCAATTCAACAGCAGAAGCTGAATATATTGCTGCTGGAAGCTGTTGTGCTCAGATCTTATGGATAAGGAATCAACTAAAGGACTATGGCTTTGCATTAGACAAAATTCCTATTTTTTGTGATAATACAAGTGCCATAGCAATCTCCAACAACCCTGTGCAGCACTCGAGAACGAAGCACATTGATATCAGGTATCATTTTATCAGAGAGCATGTTATGGATGGGACAGTGGAGTTACACTTTGTACCCACTGAAGAACAGACTGCAGATATTTTCACTAAATCTGTTGATGAATCCACATTTATCAAGTTAGTTGGTAAATTGGGTATGTTGAACAGTCTTAGTGATTGACAATATCTCCGGTAGGTTTGTTCTTAACTAAATCATTTTCTCTTGGTGTTTTAAGATGTTAAATATTGCCTATCCATGTTCATTGTATAAAGCTTGTTAATTTAAATGTTCTGAATAATTTAATTTCTTTAAAAATATTTTTCTCATTTTCCATGGAGAAATGTATTTTTATTGAAAATTTACTTATTTAGACTCATTTAAGTTATTTTCAGATTATAAAATTTTTTGTTCGAATTTTTATGCAAGTCTAGGTAGTTTTGTGTTTTTAATTTATTTTATGCAGTAGGTTTTTATACTGATAGCAGTTTGTCTGTGAATATTGTGTTTTTTGATAACTTCTGATTGCATTTTGTCTCGGTATGACCCTCTAGAGGTCATATTGACTTGTTTTTAAATAATGTTATTAGTTTTATTTGTAATAAAACTCGGTATGACCCTTTAGACAGGTCATATTGGTGTTTATGTTAATTATTTTTGTTTTATTAATTCCAAAAACTCGGTATGACCTCTGCTGTGGTCATATTGGTTTTATTTTGTTAATTATTCAATAGTTTTTCTTATTTTCTCGGTATGACCTAGGCTGTGCTCGGTATGACCTCAACCAAAAACTCGGTATGACCTCCCTTTAGGTCATACCGAGCTCTTCAGATTCTATTTCCTATAAATACTGAGCACCCAAGGTCATACTCTTCTCATTCCTTTCTAACTCAAGTTTTTACTTAGTTAACTTTGCTCTAGTTTGTGTTTTATTCTTAGAACAACGAACTATTGCAAATTTTTCTTGTGAATTTCTTGGGATTTTATTTCTTTGCTGATTAATATTATTAATTGCTGGTTCTTTATTATTATTATTATTATTATTATTATTATTATTATTATTATTTTTTTATTATTATTAAATTTCTAATGGCTGCTGAGTTTGTTGTTGAACGTTTTAATAATTACGTTGGCTATTTTGATCCCCTTAAGTGTTCTGTTGAACGTTTTAGGCCGTGGATTCGTTTTTTAAATGAACAATCAATTGTTAGCTTTGCTATCACTGCTTCTGTTGATTTAAAGATTGAACCCCTTCGTCTATTATGCTTAACTGCTGTTGTTGCTGAAGATATGCGATCTTTCACTTTCACTATTTCTGATCGTCAGTACACAGTAACTAAGGAGCTCTTTTGTCAAGTGCTTCATTTTCCACTTGATAACTTTGTTAGATTCCCTACTGATCCTGAGTTAGTTCAATTTTTCTCTAGTATTGATTACCAAGGGAATATTGTTCTTCCTCGGTTGAATAAGGGGAATCTAGCTTGTGAGTGGGATTTGTTCTTTGACTGTTTAGCTAAAGTTTTTAGTAATTCTACCAAAAACAACTTTCCAACCATCACTTCTCTACTGCAAAACATTGCCTATGCTGCTGTTTTTAACCTGAGGTTGGACATAGGAACTCTTGTGTGGGATCTCTTGATAAGGAGGATTTTCAATTACCCTAGAGATATTGAAACTGGAAAGAAAGTTAGATGCTTTTATTCTCGTTTCCTTTCTCTAGTGTTGAATCATGTTCTTTCTGATGAACATAAAACCCTTTTTCAAAACACTCCTTTTCAAGTCCCCGCACATACTAATCCTCTCATTTATTCATCTTTGTCCACAAGCTCCAAGTCTGGAAGGAGACCCCTAGTTCCACAATCTTATCTGCGAGAGATTTTGCAACCACAGTTACCCTTACTCTTTATTGAACATCCAGTGGTTGGATCCTCGTCAGCAGGAACTTCAATGGCACCTCCTAACACCATGGCACTTCAGGTAATATATCCTCTCTCAACTGCTCCACTAACCCAAGAGGTTCTTAGGATTGACCAAGGGATTGTAGAACCACAATCTCTGTCCACGGTCATACAGCCATACACAGAGTCACATCCTTTGACCGCTCCCCTGGAACACTCAGCTATAACAAGATCAAGTGAGCAAATTGAAGTAGAGTCTAATATGAGTGATCCCACAGCTCTGCCTCCACCACTAAAGAAGAGAAGAACACTACTTGAGGCATCTGTTAGCCAGTCTGTATCCTCCCAAAAGGATATAGATTCTCAAAAGGCCAATGAACAGTTACTAGAGACATCCTCTCAACAGGATGAATCTATTGAAATTCGCCATCAGGCCATGGCAATCTGTAAAGAGTCAAGCACTCTTCCATTACTCACAATGGGAGAAAACACTTCTGAAACATTAGTAGAGACTCTTGCACAGGACACTCTGAGAGGAGAGCACATAGGAATGCTTGATGAAACAGTGCCTACCATTGTCACGGTAGAAGAGCCTTCACAGGCTTCAGAGGGAAAATCTGGTTCTTCGCCCCCAATAATAGAATCATTTTCTCCCCTCCCAGAGGGAACATCTCTGGCTCCCCTAAGGGATTCTTCACTCGCAGTTTCAACTGGAGAAAGTGAAGGGCAACATGGTAAGTCTATATCTGAAGCAATTCAGTTTTCAATTTCTAATGAATATTTGGATTTTACCATGGACTGGGATTCGCGAACTCCCATTGCACCACCAGTGACCTCTCAAGAAGGGGCTATGGTGATTTTTTCTGCAGGTACTTCAACTCCAACAATGGATAAACAGCTAGTGGTTAGTTCTGAGAGACAAACACAGAGCGATACACAAGCACGTGAGGTGAGTGAAACACCATCGAGAGAAATTGAGATGAGTGCACACAATGACACATACACTGCTTCATTATTGGCTCAAATAGCTGGTTTACAGAAACAACTTCAAGAGACCCAGGCTGAAAAGGAAATTCTCAAAGCACAAGTGGTTGAACGATCTACTTCTTCCACCTCTGTAACTAATCAGCTGGGTTCCATTAGAGATGAATTGGAAGGAGTGAAGGTCACATTGGTCCCAAAGATGAATGCTATTCAAGAATCACAAGTGTTTATGGCTTCAGATATGTCAGAGCTCCTAGTTTCTAATGCTGAGATCAGGGAGGCTATCAAACAGATTCCTATGATTTCAACCAAAGTAGACTCCGTTCAAGATACTATTGATGAAAATCAGTACTACAATGATGAGAGGTTTACCAAGATTGAAGGAGGGATGCAACATCTGAACGAGGGCATGAAACATTTGTATAATATGATCAAGGTCACACATCAACCCACTGCTGAACAAAAGAAATTCTTTGAGGGTGATGATGATGAAGGGGACAATGGTGACAGGGATGGTGAAGGAGAAAGAGAAGGTACAAAGGAGGATCCTAAAACTGATAAAGTTAAATCTTTAGAGGATTCCTCAACTAAGGGGGAGAATAAGGAGAAGGAGTTACAAGGAGGAGAAGCTGGAGGTTCTGGTTCTGCAAAGGACAAAGGGAAGCAGAAGTTAACTTTTTCTGATGCTGACTACTATCAAGGTGATGAGGGAGTATTTGATGATGTTGAATCTGAAGCCCCTGAAGATATCTTTGGTGAGGTAGAAGTTGAAGGAGAGGCTGACTATGCTGACTGGGAAGATGAACCTATAGTGGATCCTGCCTTTGAAGCTGAGTTGGTAAGGCAAAAGGCTGATTTGAAGAGGAGAGAGGAGGAAAATGCAAAAGTATCTGACATCATCTCCAAGCATATTGTCATTCAAAAAGCTGAGCAACAAGAAAAACAAAGACTTCACAATCTGAAGGTCAGTGATAGAAAGTTATATGTAAGGCTCAAGCAAGGAGTAGAATGGGACAAAGCTAGAGAAATGTTTGCACATCAAGAAGGAATTAATAATGATGCAAAGTTTCTTGGGATGTTGGAAAGGTACAAACAGGTCAATCCAGACAACACTGTATATATGAAAGCTCTTCATGCAGAGATTTCAAGGATAACAACTGGATTTGACAGAGTTAGAGAGGAGTTGAAGATATATGTTTACACTCATAATGAGGGAACGTTCTTGGTGTCTCTCAATCTTCTGGAAAGCAGAACTCTCTCTGAACTATGGGTCTTCATGTGCAAGGTAAAAAGAACTTCTCCATTAGCTGAGCTTCTGCATGATCAGTTAAGAGACTTTGCAATGAAGGCTAGTCCTCAAGTTGTGGATGTGCCTTATGAAGTTAAATTCTACAAAGGAAGGGCACTTCAAACTTGTGGTATGGACCCCATCTCTTTGAAAGACTATCCTGCCAGGCATCTTGTCTACATGGAGAATATGTTGAGGACAACAGGGTTTGCTACACAAGAGAAGACAGAAGTTGCTGATTTGATTCAAGACTATTGCATTGCCAATATAAAGAGATATCAACAAATGAAGAATAGGCTGAAGAAAGTCACAGCTCAACCTGTCAGACCTAGTGGTATTACTTCTGAATCTGATCGTATTCTGGACAAGGATTTGCTTGAAGCACTTGAAGAAGGAGAGATGATGGAGTCTGAAATTTGAAGAAGCTCTAGTCTGTAAATGTTATATGTATAGAGCTTAGGTATTTCAAGATAGGATCAATGTAAACATGTGTTCAGTCTAGAGGAACATCTATCTTGTATTTATCTTTAATGTTTGAATCTGGAAAATGTTAAATGAAATCCAGAACTTTTCTTGTTATTTACTTGGCTCTTAAAAGTCATTTCTATTTCTTGTTTAAGTTAGTTGAGTTATCCTCTAGGTATTTGATTGTTATTCTCTAACAAACAAATAGGGGGAGATTGAAAGGCATATGTTTAGGCCTATTAATATTCCGAGGAAACAACTTAATTTAAACAAGTATGTAATAAGTAAATAATAAGTTAATATGTCACAGGAATCTCAGATAGTCTTATCTGTCAAGAGAATGAGAAATTAAAGTCATCTACAGACTTGAAGTTATTCTACATTGAAAGAAGTTCAATTTATTGTTCAAGCCTCAGTGAAGTATTCAAGTTAGTGGATTTACTACAGTGACAGAGATTTCCAGATGGTGACGGAAGAAGTACAGGATCAGAGTTTTGTCAAAGCTCAAGTAAAGAAGCCACAGCTTTAAATGTTTTAAAGATGAAGAATTATCATTGAAGTCAGTTATTCATGAAACCAGACAGTGCATCGAATGACGACATCAATCAGTGGAATTCAATCATCTATATTCAGTGGTTTTCAGAAGAGGGAAGAATGCTAGTGTTTAAAGATATCTTATTTGATTTATTAATTTAATTTAATTAATAAATTAATTCTATCAGAATTAATTTATTTATTAAATTAATTAGGTTAGTAGTTTAAATTATTTATTAACTTAATTCTATTTAAGAGAATTAATTTAATCTATAATTTAATCTAACTAATTTAAATTAAAAGGATTTTCTGAAATATGTACTAGTATGACCTGCTTTATTAATTCTAATAAACTCGGTATGACCTTGATGAGAAAGCTCGGTATGACCTATCTCTTTAGGTTCTACCGAATTATTCATTAGGTCATATTGAGTCAATTCACAGGTCATACTAAGTATTTTGCTTCAGGTCATACAAAGTGCTTTTTAGGTTCTACCGAGAGTTGGTGGTTTGGCTTAGGTCATACCGGACGTTTTGAGCTAGGTCATACTGACCATACCAGGTTCTACCGAAGTCTGTTTCAGGTCATACTAGGCTTATTTGGTTTAGTATTAATTGAAAGCAGAAGAGAAAAGGCAAAGCAGTTGTTGGAATTGAAAAGACACAGAAGCATTTACTGAAGAACAAAAGCTCAAGCATTTAATCTTACATCTCTTCAAGAAATTAATTCTAGTTTGTATTGTTAAATCCAAACCACTAGAATTTGATTACTTGTATTGCTTTGACTATCTAGCGGATTTTTATCCCTAGAACGAATCTTAAATTATCAAATCTTGTTAAATCATTTTATTACAAATATAGATAAATTCATGTCGAATTTATTCTAGATTTGTTTTAATTTATTTAAGATTCAATCTTGTACTCAGTATCATTTGTAACACCCTTCAAGTTTAATATAAGTTATATTTAACTTGAATCTTGTTTCATTTTTATTCCGCATCAATTTGTTCCTAAACAGTTAAATCATTTAAAGAACAAATTTCGAGAAAACGGTATAGTTTGTATTCAACCCCCCTTCTACAAACTTATCAGGACCTAACAATTCCCTATTCTGAATCCAGTCATTACCACATTTTTGTTTCCTCCTTTAGAAACAACACATGCTTCTTTAGAAAAAGTAACTAAAAATCCTTTGTCACAAAGTTGGCTGATACTAAGCAAATTGTGCTTAAGACCATCCACCAATGCAACCTCATCTATGATGACATTCTCTTTTGAAATCAAACCATATCCCTTAGTGTAGCCTTTGTTGTCATCTCCAAAAGCAATACAAGGGCCAGCTCTTTCCTGAAACTCTGTGAGCAGGGTAGAATCACCAGTCATGTGTCTTGAACAACCACTATCCAAGTACCAAAGATTCCTTTTGTCTCCCTGCACACAATAAAACCAAATCAAGTTGATTTTGGTACCCAAGTTTCCTTGGGTCCTGTTTTGTTAGCCTTTGCTTTTCCTTTTATATCATTTTTCACCTTGGGCTCAGATTGATTTAAATCAATCTTTATCCTTGGTGTTGATTTCTGAGGGTTGCTCACATTTTCATTCACAGCATGCATAGTTGGAGGAACAAACATGTTATTCATATTCCATGGCATTTGTGGCACATTAAACATATTCATGTATGGATTAGACACAAATGGCATGCTGGCATATGGATTTTGAAATTGTGCATATGGAGCAAACATGTTAGGCATAACAGGCATTGTAGGCATAGAACCATTCATAGCAGGCTTAGACATTTTCACTTTAATAGTCTTCTTAACATATTTGCAGTTAGTAGATAAATGACTAACACTTCCACAATTAACACATGTCTTTCTAGGAGCATATTTATCAGGTGTGTAATTGTTGTGTTTGTTAATCCCTACTTTGCCATTCCTGTTATTCTTTTTATTTCCCTTAGCCTCAACTTGAACATTCTCTAACTTATCTTTCAATTGCTTGTTGGACAAGTGACCTACATTAGCTCTCTCAACAGGCTTCTCAACTTTTTTTGATTTACTAGACTCACCTTGAACAAAGTTCTTGGTGACAGGACCATACTTATTATTAAGTCTAGTGAGTTCATCTTTTCTTTTCTCTGTCAACGAAACAACCTGATCGGTTGATGGTTCATCTGTCAATGAAACATTGCATTCCGTTGACATATCAACCTTCAACAAATGATCATTGTTGTTTGTTGACTCTATTTCTGATTCTAAGGTTTCACCAACATACCCTAGCTTCTCTTTGTTCTTTTTCCATGATTGTTCACAGAAAGATTCCATACCTTGAACATTAATGATGTTGGTAGCAACATTCCTGGCATCTTTCCATTTAGCAATCACACTTTGTTCTATTTCAAGTTGTGTCTTAAGAATTTCTTCCTTTTGTAACACGTTCTCAAGTTCCTTCTTAGCATCCCTACTAACACATCTCATTTTCTCAAATTCAATGAGCTGTGCTTCTAACATTGCATTCCTATCACTTAAGAGCAAATTAGTCTATTTTATTCTTGAATTCTCTTTGGTAAGTGATTTAAGAGTAACACGCAAATTATATAATACAGTAGACATTTCATTTACTGCACTATCGAATTCCTCTTTAGAAAGCTCAGAAAGATTAGTAATTGTTACCTGGTTGCTTGAGGAGCTTGCTTCCTGCTCATGATTGTTAGCCATAAGAGCCAAGTTGACATATTCAACATCATCATCATAATCTTCACCATTACCAGCCCAATCATACTCCTGAGACATGAAAGCCTTTTCTTTTTGCTTGAGAAGTTCAAAGTATTTCTTTTTAAAATCAACAGGCTCAAATTTCCTGTTGCCCTTCTCAATCTTGGGCTTTCTGCAGTCTCCAGCAAAGTGACCAAGCATTCCACAATTGAAACATTTAGATTTAGACTTTTCAATCCAGTTATTTTTGCTGGGTTGAAAGTCTCTCCTTGCTGGCCTTGCTTCTGAGTTTCTCTTGAGCTTGAACTTAGAGAATTTTCTTGATAGAAAAGCAATGTGTTCATCAATCTCATCTAAGTCATCCAAGTTGGCTGGTTCTGATTCTTCTTCTTCTGTCATCTTGCCTTTACCCTTGCTAACATCACTCCTACAACTAGCTCGACTAGTTGTGGCCTTTGCAGCTTCTTCATTGTCATCTTCCAGTTGGTTCACAGATGCAATCAATGCAATAGATCCACCCTTCTTCTGTACCTTTTCAATTTCTTCATCTTGCTCCATTTCCAACTCATATGTCTTCAAGGTTCCATAAAGCCTTTCAAGAGTGTAGTCTTTGTACTCTTGAGTGTTTCTGAGAGAAACAGTCATAGGCTTCCATTCTTTTGGAAGAGCTCTGAGAAATTTAAGGTTTGAATCCTTGGTTTGATAGATCCTCCCATACAGCTTTAATCCATTCAAAAGCTTCTGGAACCTACTAAACGTGTCATTTAGGGTTTCACCAGCTTTAAAATGAAAATGCTCATATTGTTGTATAAGGAGTTGCATTTTATTTTCCCTGACTTGCTCAGTTCCTTCACAGAGAGTTCTAACAGTGTCCCATACTTCTTTGGAGGTTGTACAGTTGATGACATTGTCAAACATCTCTTGCTCCAAACCATTAAACAGAATGTTCATGGTTCTCTTATCTTTATGGATTTCTGCAAGATCTTCAATAGTCCATTCTGAGACAAGTTTTGGAATTTCCACATCAGGAGCATCATCTGGCACTCCAACTCTAGATGCAAACTTCATGGGAACGTGTGGACCTTTCTCAATGCAGTCTACATACCTCTCATCCATAGACATGAGATGTAAGTGCATCTTTACTTTCCAGTGAAAGTAATTGTCCTTATCAAGAACTGGTATCTTTACTCCTGCATCCTTCTTCACCATGGTTACTGTTTTGGTCTTGATCTTTAAACTTCTTGTATGTTAAAAGCTTGCTCTGATACCAATTGTTAATCCCAAATGACCTAACAAAATTGTAGAAGGGGGGGTTGAATACAATTCTTGATATTTCTTAAACTTAAAACAACTTCCAAATAAAAACTGAACTTAAAGTAAAAATCACAAGCACATAAATAATTTCAGTTGCATTGTTTGATGATCCAACTGAAGTGATTTTTATTGCGGAAATAATCTGTGATACAAAATGTACACAGCTGCTCAGTTACAAGAATGTAGAGAAGTATGCTCTCAAAGATAGCTAATACAATCTATTTGTTTTTCTTCTCTTTCTCTTATTTTAACTGCTACACTTGGTTATATATTCCCAAGTTTACAAAGCTATTTTTGGCTACACTAAAGTACACTAAAGGTAACCGCCAATAGTTTGCTTTTCATCCCTTTGTCTAGTGGTCCTTGGAGATCCTTGCTTTTGTCTTCATGCTTATTATGATCACTCCCAAGAGCCCAATTGGAAACTGGGATGTTTCCTTATTCCCCATGTCCATTTTAATGGTTTCCAATGCAAAGTACACTTCCACATCACCTTTAGATCTTTTCAGTAACCTGTCACTATCACTTTGTCAACTATTCAGAAAAGCAATAATGATTCGTTGATAGCAGGGAGATGTGTTTCGTTGATAGCTTTATTCTCCATTTCGTTGATGAGTAAACTTCATTTCGTTGATGAGTAAACTTCATTCCGTTGATGAGTAATCTTCATTCCGTTGACATGTCTTCACTTAGGCAAAATTACAAGGCACAAGATATTTACAATTAACCAACCTATTTTGCCTATCTAGCATTTAGTCAACATGACTTAGAAAACCTATCTAATACATACAACAAAATGCATATCAAACTGTGAAGTATTGTACAGTGCAATTGCTACATCACTCATTTCGTTGATGAGCTTCCTGTCAACGGAATGCTGCAAAGCATGCCATTTCGTTGACAGCTACAAAATGACTTTGCACAAATTCTACTAAGTGTTTTATGTTTATCATCAAGAACAACATATTCCTAACAAGTTGAAATGCAAAGAGGCAGTGTTGTTAAAGAAATGTTTTTTTGGTATGAAACAATTGACTCTTAATCCTGATGGGAAGGAAATTGCTTATCTATTGGTTGAAGAATATAATCTACAAAGAAGTTCCATTCAGAATCTCAGAGCAGCTATCTACCATATTAATGAGGAAGATGAAGAGCTCAGAAATCTAAAGGACGGACTGATTCAAATTCTTGAAGACAAATAAGAAAAGTTATTATCAGACTTTTTGAAGATGAATTTGTTCTATCAAAGAATTTAAAATGATAAGTTGTTGCTATTATTTCTTGTACATTTTGTAAATATGTTTTTGGCATCAGTGACTCTAGGAATCTATACTTTATTTAACAAAGTATGAGATTGGGGGAGATTGTTAGATCAGGATTCAATGATCGTCAGGATCTGGACTACTGATCAGTATTGCTGACGTCATCAGTATTGCACGAGCGTCAGTATCAGGATTGCTATCAGGACTGTGATCAGAATTATCATCAGGACTGGAAGTTGATCAAGATTATTTGTTTCAAGATAACTATCAAGTCCAGGAAAATAAGGGAAGTTTAATTTGTCAGTTCCTAGTTTATAGGAATGTAGTTGTCGATTAGGATATGTATCAATACAGTTTGTAATTGATTTGGTCTTATCTTGTAATCGATAGAGCAGCTATGTGTACTATATAAACACAGTTTAGGTTTTGATTTTATATCAATTACATACACGAGTATCATTGTAACCTAGCAGCTCTCAAGAACATAAGAATTTCTTGAGAGAGTTTGTAACAGTTTTATATCAGAATTAATAAAGCTGTTATTCTTTCATATTTGTGTTTTATATTTTATTAAGTCAAGAATCTTATACAATTGTATTCAACCCCACTTCTACAATTGTTAATTACTGGGCAACATATCAGAAACAGAAGTAGTGGTGAAGATGAAACAGTGAGTGATCCCACAGCTCTATCTCCCCCACCAAAGAAGAGAAGAACCTTTCGTGAGGCATATGTCAGCCCATCCGTATCCTCCCAACAGGATATGGACTTTGAAATGGCCAATGAACAGATTCTAGAGACATCCTCTTAACAGGATGAATCTATTAAAATTCGCCATAGGGCCGTGGCAACCTGTACTGAGTCAAACACACTCCCATTACTCACAATGGGAGATAATCCAACATTAGATGAAACTCAGGATACCTTGTCAGGAGAGCACTTACAAATGGTTATAGTACCTACCATTGTCACGGTAGAAGTGCCTTCACAGGCATCAGAGGGAAAATCTGATTCTTCGCCATCAATAATAGAATCATTTTCTCCCCTCCCAGAGGGAACATCTCTAGCTCCTCTAAGGGATTTTTCACTCGCAGTTTATACTGGAGAAAGTGGAAGGCAACCTAGTGAGTCTATCACTGAAGAAATTTAGATCTCAAATCCAAATGATTTGATAGACTTCACTAGGGATAGAGATTTGCGAACTCCCATTGCACCACCACTGACCTCTCTTCAAGGGGCTAGGGTGATTTCTATTGCAGGTACATCAAATTCTGGAGAAAATAGACAGCTTGTGTTGAGGGATATTGTAATATCCTGGAAATTATGTACGAATCTTTGTGCGATTAAGTGATATTTATAATAATATCTTTATTTTTAAAATGCTGCATTTTTGTTATTAAATGTTTAAATGTTATTCCGTGATCATGTGAATGCTGTAGTGTGGGTCTAATATTTTTTTCCCTGTATTTATCGGTCGATTCGATTCCGACCCCATTGATTTATTAAATATTGTATAAAATTTGTTTAATTATATTTTTATGCATTTAAAATATTTTCAGAATAATTATGGTATTTAAAATATTTTAGTGGCTGGGAATTATTTTTTTTATATTAACGAGTACATTTTTTTTTGTTTTCGTACGTAAAATATCGTTCAGTACGGGGCTATTTGATATTAGGTGTAATAATTGTGTTAGTTATACACATACACAGCACCTAACCTTATCTCTAATTTCTATTAAACACTAACACACAAATACACACACTCACGCACACTGCCTCCCCCCCTGTTCTTCTTCTTCGCTCCGCACCACCACCGCGCCGCCGCCGCCTCCTCCACTAATTCCGGCCAGAAAAACGGCCATCCTCCACAGTTCAAAGCCGCAGACTCTTCCCCTCACTCCCTAGCTTGTATTTGCATTTTTTTTTCTGAAGTTAGTTTCGGAAATTTCGACTTCTGCAGTAAAGCTCGAGCTCAGTTCGTGGGGGGTATAAATTCAAATTCAACTTGTGTGTATAATTCGTTTTTTTTCATGTACTATGTTGTTCGAAATTGTTTGGGTTTGCGATTTTAGTTTGGTTTCGGTAATTTTTCCGAATTGTTATAGCTCGTTTATGCGTGTATTGCGATGGTTGATTTTGTTTACTGCAAAGTTGATTTTTTGTTGCGATTTTAAATTATGTTTGGTAATTTCCGAGTTGGGGGAAATTTGTTACGGTCGATTATATGCGTATTGTTATGTTTAAATTGTTTAAAGGTAGAATTTGATTTTTAGTATTATTATGATTTTAGTTTAGTTAGTTAATTTTTGAATTGAGAAGTTAGTTTATAGCTCGTTTATATACGTGTTAATATGTTGGAGTTATTTAAGTGCTGAAATTTGATTGTTATAATAATTTTAGTTTACTTTCGTTTAATTCCGAACTTGGGGATTTTTATTAAGGTTCGATGTTTTGTGAAGATTATTGATTTCCTTTGGTGTTGTACTGTGATGTTCGTCCTGTGCCTGAGGGCGCAGCATAGTACATGCTGATTTTTGTGGATAGTTGTATAAGCGAACGGGTCATGCCGAAATTTGGTAAAATTTATATATATACATATTACTTGTAATTTTATTGTTGGTGTCTCGAAGAGTAATTAGAATTGATTATTTTTAATCGGTTTTAGATAATAATGTAATTAATTTAATTGATCAAGTAATTGAATGATTAATTGGTGAATTTTATTAATTAATTATTATTTAATCTCGATTAATTATAAATCAAATTTAATTAATATTTTCAAAAATTATTTTATTATTTACCTGACTTGATTAATTGCTTGATTTATTGAATTGGTTGATTTTGATTAATTTTATTTAATCTAGTGATAATCGAATTTAAAGTATGAAGGTTTGTTTAAATCTTGTATTTCTATGTGTATCTATAAATGTGTGATTAAATGTTATGTGCGGTTATATGTTGAAAAGTTATATGATTATTCTATATAATAGGATCGAGTCAATGCATGCTTATCTGCTGCATGCTATGTGTACTTACTTGTTTAATTAGATGCAATAGGTTAGATTACGCTGGGTAGATAGTGACGGAAGTCATGTTCAGAATTAGTAATAAAGTAGAATTTTATGTTAGTGAACCGAGTGCAGATAAAGGCAAAGCCAAGGCCGAGTAAGCATCAGTAGCACCAGTAGAAGCAGCATTAAGGCAAGATTCCTGTTTTTCAATTTTTAATTCAATTACTTGTTGCTTAACCAGGCCCTATTCCTATCCTGTATTTAAGGCAACCTATCTAATTATAGATTGACAGTTCTATTTCGGTTCATAATTCATACCTTGCAGTATCTTGTGTTTGCCAGATTTAATCCTGGTTCTTTATTTTTTGAAAACCTGATTCATATGTACTTGTTTTAACCTAACCTAGTCTGACAATCTGAATCAGACCGCTGAAAGAATTAATTTGAGTTAACTAGGTACTCGATTGTTCCGACACCTAATTTGAGTACTAGATTGGAATTGGAAGTTTTATTTAAAAATGAAGGTTTTAAGGACTGCAGACGCCAGTCAGAGTATGAGTATTATTATGTTAGGCCAATGTGGCCTTAGATCCAGTTGAGTACTTGGACATACCGTAAGGTATGATCCGGAGTTTTAGTGTGACTGATCATCCACTTTAACTCATAGTGTCAAATTGAAAAATTCAATTCTAATTTAAAGTTTGACATAATTATATTGTTGTTACTTTTTCCAGTTGAGTTGATTTTTCATACATTGCCATTGTTGCATTATTATTTTATCCTGTGCAGTTATTATATACTTGCTGAGCTCTTTTCGCTCACTCTTGCTTGTTACCCTTGATATTTCAGTAAAACGAGAGGATGTCTCACAGAAGTACTATTCGTATTAGGTTTTCCGACTCTACTAAGATTTCTGAGTTCACCTTTCCTCAGGAGGTTGTATTTTTGTAGTTGTATCTGGACTTTAGTAGACTAGTGGTTTGTAATAAATTTTGTTATATTGTAGTAGTAGTAAACTTAATTAGATATTTGGTTGTTAGTGATAGCTTCTTATCGGGGCATCCTAATAACAGTAGTAGTTTAGTAGCAGTTTATCTTTTGTAGTATCTGTTTTAGACTATAACCTGTTGCGATCTTGGTTTGTTGTTCAGGGGTTGTTGTATTTTATATTATTGTATAGCAGGTTTTGTTTTATTGTTGTTGTCAGTGATGCCGGATCTTAACCCCGGATTTTGAGGGTGTCATAGGTTGGTATCAGAGCGACAGGTTATCAGTCACTAAAACAGATATAGGTTAGAGTCTTATAAGATAGGATTATAATTAAGAAAACTCATGTCGAGTTTGAGTTAAGATTATCGGATATGATCTTGACTTTTGAGATAGGATATACTATAGGTTGTTAAGTATATTGATTATATTGTTGATACAGTCTCCTAGCACTATGAGGACTGAGACAGATCCTGTGGAGGTTCGCGTGATTCGAGATTCTGATAGTGCACAAGAGTCAGTATCGGCACCCCCAGTCATTCAGTTACTTTCAGATGTGTTCACCTGGCCTGTACACCTTAGGCCAGCTATTGTTCCTGTTGTTACCCCACCCAGTACATCAGCAGAGGAGTTGAGAGGTAGGGCGATGGTAGCCAGGATGATTGCTTCAGCTAGACTCCATGGTATGACCGTGGATGGTAGAGAGCCTAGTATAGCAGAGATGCGTGAGTTGGTCGACTATATGTTGGAGGGGCTCGAGGCCATTGAGCATAGTGGCTAGGGTTTGTTATGAGTAGTTGGGGATGAGATCATGTACATAGTGGCAGCCAATTTCATCCATGCATATGCCTATATATATGGGATGCAGTGTGTAGTTCATCAACAGAGCAGCGGGTGTATAGTAGGACCCAGTTTTGGTAGTGGTACTTGACTGCACTGTTGAGTAGCGGATAGCTTGTCTTTTACTTTTGTACAGTACTTTTATTGTATCCAAGCGCTTTTACGCGTTTAACCAGTTATATATATATATATATATATATATATATCACTTTTGTCGGCTCGCTATATTCCTGTTTCATATACCCCTGTCGTTTACTTTATGCACTTTAATTTGTTTATATAGATGCAAATCCATTCTTATTAACCATGTTGGATTGTTATATGTTAGGTCCTGATAAGTTTGTAGCAGGGGGTTGAATACAAACTATACAGTTTTATCGAAATTTGCTCTTTGAATAATTTAACAATTAAGAACAAATTAATGCGGAATATAAATGAAACAAGATTCAAGTTAAATATAACTAATATTAAACTTGAAGGGTGTTGCAAATACAATATGGATTACAAAGTATTTATCTCAAACTAATTAATAAAAATTTAGAATAAATTCGACATGAACTTTTCTAATATTTGTAATAAAAAGATCGAATGCTAAAAGCAAGTTCGAGATAAATTCTAGGGATAAAAATCCGCTAGATGATCAAAGCAATACAAGTAATCAACTTCTAGTGGTTTGGATTTAACAATACAAACTAGAATTAATTGCTTGAGAAGAAATAAGATTTAATGCTTCAGCTGTTCTTCAGAGAGAAATAAATGTCTGCTTCTTTTGTTGATAGATAATACAACCTCTTTCTTTTCATTTCTGGCCCCGGGTAAATACAATTCATTTGCCTTGTATGACCTGACAAATGTCTTGTATGACCTCAATAACAAGTTCGGTATGACCTGACCAATCAAATAGAACCTACATAGAAGACGTGTATGACCTGAGCTATAAAGTGAAAAGTAACTTGTATGACCTCTTTAAAATTCGGTATGACCTGCCAAATATAATGCAAGGTCATACAAAGTATAATAGGTCATACCGAGTTTTTGAATTCTAATAAAACAGGTCATACTAGTTTTATTTCAGAAAATCCTTTTAATTTAATTAGTTAGATTAAATTATAGATTAAATTAATTCTCTTAATAGAATTAAGTTAATAAATAATTTAAACTACTAACTTAATTAATTTAATAAATAAATTAATTCTGATAGAATTAATTTATTAATTAAATTAAATTAATAAATCAAAGAAGATAACTCAAAAACTTTGCATTCCTCAATCTCCTGAAAACCACTGAATATAGATGATTTAATTCCACTGATGATGTCGTCATTCGATGCACTGTCTGGTTTCATGAATAACTGACTTCAATGATAATTCTTCATGTTTAAAACATTTAAAGCTGTGGCTTCTTTTCTTTAGTTTTGACAAAACTCTGTATCCTGTACTTCTTCCGTCACCACTGGAAATCTCTGTCACTGTAGTAAATCCACTTCCTTGAATACTTCACTGAGGCTTGAACAATAAAATTGAACTTCTTTCAATGTAGAATAACTTCAAGTCTGTAGATGACTTTAATTCTCCATTCTCTTAACAGATAAAACTATCTGAGATTCCTGTGACATATTAACTTATTATTTACTTATTACATACTTGTTTAAATTAAGTTGTTTCCTCGGAATATTAATAGGCCTAAACATATGCCTTTCAATCTCCCCCTATTTGTTTGTTAGAGACTAACAATCAAATACCTAGAGGATAACTCAACTAACTTACACAAGAAATAGAAATGACTTTTAAGAGCCAAGTAAATAACAAGAAAAGTTCTGGATTTCATTTAACATTTTCCAGATTCAAACATTAAAGATAAATACAAGATAGCTGTTCCTCTAGACTGAACATATGTTTACATTGATCCTATCTTGAAATACCTAAGCTCTATACATATAACATTTACAGACTAGAGCTTCTTCAAATTTCAGACTCAATCATCTCTCCTTCTTCAAGTGCTTCAAGCAAATCCTTGTCCAAAATACGATCAGATTCAGAAGTAATGCCACTAGGTCTGACAGGTTGAGCTGTGACTTTCTTCAGCCTATTCTTCATTTGATGATATCTCTTGATATTGGCAATGCAATAGTCTTGAATCAAATCAGCAACTTCTGTCTTCTCTTGTGTAGCAAATCCTGAAGTCCTCAACATGTTCTCCAAGTAGACAAGATGCTTGGCAGGAAAATCTTTCAGAGAGATTGGATCCACACCACAAGTTTGAAGTGCCCTTCCTTTATAAAATTTAACTTCATATGGCACGTCCACAACTTGAGGACTAGCTTTCATTGCAAAGTCTCTTAGCTGATCATGCAGCAGCTCAGCTAATGGAGAAGTTCTTTTTACTTTGCACATGAATACCCATAGTTCAGAGAGAGTTCTGCTTTCCAGAAGATTGAGAGACACTAAAAAAGTTCCCTCATTATGAGTGTAAACATAGATCTTTAACTCCTCTCTAACTCTGTCATATCCAGTTGTGATCCTTGAAATCTCTGCATGAAGAGCTTTCATATATACTGTGTTGTCTGGATTGACCTTCTTGTATCTTTCCAACATCCCAAGAAACTTTGCATCATTATTAGTTCCTTCTTGATGTGCAAACATCTCTCTAGCCTTGTCCCATTCTTCTCCTTGCTTCAGCCTCACATACAATTTTCTCTCACTGACCTTCAGATTGTGAAGCCTTTGCTTTTCTTGATGCTCAGCCTTTTGAATGACAAGATGCTGAGAAATGATGTCAGATACTTTTACATTCTCCTCCTCTCTCCTTTTTAAATCAGCCTTTTGTCTCACCAACTCAGCTTCAAAGGCAGGATCCACTTCCGGTTCATCTTCCCAGTCAGCATAATCAGCCTCTCCTTCAACCTCCACATTTCCAAAGATATCTTCAGGGTTTTCTTCAGATTTAGTACAGTCAAAATCTCCCTGTTCACCTTGGTAGTAGTCAGCATCAGAAAAAGTTAACTTCTGCTTCCCTTTGTCCTTTGCAGAACCAGAACCTCCAGCTTCTCCTCCTTGATCTCTTACCTCTTCTCTTCCTTGTATCTCCTTCTCCTTATTCTCCCCCTTAGTTGAGGAATCCTCTAAAGATTTAACTTTATCAGCCTTAGGATCCTCCCTTTTACTTCCTCTTTTTCCTTCTTCATCCTTGCCATCATTGTTCCCTTCATCATCATCACCCTCGAAGAATTTCTTCTGTTCAGCATTGGGGTGATGTGAGTCCTTGATCATATTGTACAGATGTTTCATGCCTTCATTCAAATGTACCATTCCTCCTTCAAGATTTGTGAACTTCTGGTCATTGTACCACTGATTGTAATCAACAGTTTCTTGAATAGAGTTCACTTGTGTTGAAATGGAAGCAATCTGCTTGACACTCTCCCTGATCTCAGCATTTGAAATTGTCAGCTCGGAGATGTCTGAAGCCACTAGCACCTGTGATTCTTGAACAACATTTATCTTGGGGATCAATGAGACCTCCACTCCTTCTATCTCATCTCTAATATGACCCAGCTGATTAGTGACAGAGGTGGAAGAAGAAGACTGTTCAACCACTTGTGCTTTGAGAATTTCCTTTTCAGCCTGGGTCTGTTGAAGTTGTTTCTGTAAACCAGCTATTTGAGCCAATAATGAAGCAGTGTATGTGTCATTGTGTGCACTCATCTCAATTTCTCTCGATGGTGTTTCACTCACCTCATGTGCTTGTGTATCGCTCTGTGTTTGGCTCTCAGATCTAACCACTAGCTATTTATCCATGTGCTGAGTTGAAGTACCTGCAAAATAAATCACCATAGCCCCTTCTTGAGAGGTCACTGGTGGTGCAATGGGAGTTCGCGAATCCCAATCCATGGTAAAGTCCAAAAAATCATCCGGAATTGAAAACTGAATTGCTTCAGGGATGGACTTACCATGTTGCCCTTCACTTTCTCCAGTTAAAACTGCGAGTGAAGAATCCCTTAGGGGAGCCAGAGATATTCCCTCTGGGAGGGGAGAAAATGATTCTGTTATAGTGGGAAAAGAACCAGATTTTCCCTCTGAAGCCTGTGAAGGCTCTTCTACCGTGACAATGGTAGGCACTGTTTCAGCAAGCATTCCTATGTGCTCTCCTCTCAAAGTGTCCTGTGTATGAGTCTCTACTATTGTTTCAGAAGTGTTTTCTCCCATTGTGATTAAGGGGAGAGTGCTTGACTCTGTACAAAATGCCATGGCCTGATGGCGAATTTCAATAGATTCATCCTGTTGAGAGGATCTCTCTAGTAACTGTTCACTGGCCTTTTGAGAATCCATATCCTTTTGGGAGGATACAGACTGGCTTACAGATGCCTCAAGGAGTGTTCTTCTCTTCTTTAGTGGTGGAGGCAGAGCTGTGGGATCACTCTCATTAATATCTACTTCAACTTGTTCTCTCACTCTTGTTGTAGCTGGTTGTTCTAGGGGAGCGGTCAATGGATTTGACTCTGTGTGTGGCTCTATGACCGTGGACAGAGATTGTGGTTCTACAATCCCTTGGTCAATCCTAAGAACCTCTTGGGTTAGTGGAGCAGTTGAGAGAGGATATATTACCTGAAGTGCCATAGTGTTAGGAGGCACCATTGAAGTTCCTGCTGACGAGGATCCAACCACTGGATGTTCAACAAAGAGTAGAGGTAACTGTGGTTGCAGAATCCTTCGCAGATATGATTGTGGAACTACGGGTCTCCTTCCAGACTTGGAACTGGTGGACAAGGTTGAGTATATGAGAGGATTAGTGTGTGCGGGGACTTGAAAAGGAGTGTTTTGAAAAAGTGTTTTATGTTCATCAGAAAGAACATGATTCAACACTAGAGAAAGGAAACGAGAATAAAAGCATTTAACTTTCTTTCCAGTTACAATATCTCTAGTGTAATTGACAATCCTCCTTATCAAGAGATCCCACACAAGAGTTCCTATGTCCAATCTCAGGTTGAAAACAGCAGCATAGGCAATGTTTTGTAAGACAGAAGTGATGACTGGAAAGTTGTTTTTGATAGAATTACTAAAAACTTTGGCTAGACAGTCAAAGAACAAATCCCACTCACATGCTAGATTAGCCTTATTCAGACGAGGAAGAACAATATTTCCTTGGTAATCAATACTAGAGAAAAATTGAACTAACTCGTTATCAGTAGGGAATCTAACAAAATTATCAAGGGGAAAATGAAGTACTTGACAAAAGATCTCCTTAGTTACTGTGTATTGACGATCAGAAATAGTGAATGTAAAAGATCGCATATCTTCAGCAACAACAGCAGTTAAGCATAATAGACGAAGGGGTTCAATCTTTAAATCAACAGAAGCAGTGATAGCATAGCTAACAATTGATTGTTCATTTAAAAAACGAATCCACGGCCTAAAACGTTCAACAGAACACTTAAGGGGATCAAAATAGCCAACGTAATTATTAAAACGTTCAACAACAAACTCAGCAGCCATTTGAAAATTAATAATAAAATAAAAATAATATTACTAGAATAAAGCAGCAATTAATAATAATATTAATCAGACAAAGAAAAAAAAATCCCAAGTAATTCACAAGAAAAATTTGCAATAGTTCGTCGTTCTATGAATAAAACACAAACCAGAGCAAAGTTAACTAAGTAAAAACTTGAGTTAGAAAGGAATGAGAGCAAAAGAACCTTAGATGACCTGGTATTTATAGAGGAGGGTTCTGCTGAGCTCGGTATGACCTAAAGGCAGGTCATACCGAGTTTTTGTACCAGGTCATACCGAGCTTTCTTCAGGTCATACCGAGAAAACTGAATTAAAAACTGAATAAACAAAAAAACAGAAATAAAATCCAATATGACCTCAGAATAGGTCATACCGAAATCCTATATGACCTGACAAGAGGTCATACCGAGTTTTTATTAACAGGAAAATATCAACAGAAAACGAAAATGCATAACCTGTTTCTACAAACATAAAAAATATTTACATTACATTCTAAAATACCTGAAACCTTCTGCATAAAAATATAAACGAACATAAAACTACTATAAACCTGCAGATAAATCTGAACAAAAATATTTACAATCTGAAAATAATTTAAATGATTCTAAATAAATATATTTTCAATAAAAATACATTTCTCCATGAAAAATGAGAAAAATATTTTTAAAGAAAATAAATTATTCAGAGTATTTAAATTACAAGATTTACACAATAAACATGGATTGGCAATATTTAACATCTTAAAACAACAAGAGACAATGATTTAGTTAAGAACAAACCTACCGGAGATATTGTCAATCACTAAGACTGTTCAACATACCCAATTTACCAACTAACCTGATAAATGTGGATTCATCAACAGATTTAGTGAAAATATCTGCAGTCTGTTCTTCAGTGGGTACAAAGTGTAACTCCACTGTTCCATCCATAACATGCTCTCTGATAAAATGATACCTGATATCAATGTGCTTTGTTCTCGAGTGCTGCACAGGGTTGTTGGAGATTGCTATGGCACTTGTATTATCACAAAAAATGGGAATTTTGTCTAATGCAAAGCCATAGTCCTTTAATTGATTCCTTATCCATAAGATCTGAGCACAACAGCTTCCAGCAGCAATATATTCAGCTTCTGCTGTTGAATTGGAAACTGTTTGCTGTTTCTTGCTATACCAGGAAATCAACCTACCTCCTAGGAATTGACAACTCCCAGAGGTACTCTTTCTATCCACAACACTACCTGCATAATCAGAATCTGTATATCCAACAAGATTAAAATCAGAATCTTTAGGGTACCAGATACCTAGATTAGGTGTACCCTTAAGATATCTCAAGATTCTTTTCACAGCAACGAGATGTACATCTCTAGGGTCCGCTTGGAACCTTGCACACAAGCATGTAGCATACATAATATCTGGTCTACTAGCAGTAAGATAGAGTAAGGAGCCAATCATACCTCTGTAGCTTGTAACATCTACCTTGATAGATTTGTCCGAAGCTCCAAGTTTGATGGCTGTTGAAGATGGAGTCCTTGCTGATGCTGAATCCTCCATGTGATACTTCTTGAGGAGTTCTTTGAGATACTTGGATTGACAAATAAATATACCATTTGACCTTTGACTTACTTGTAATCCAAGAAAGAACTTCAGCTCACCCATCATACTCATTTCAAACTTACTCTGCATTAGCTCAGCAAATCTCTTACAGAGATTATCATTAGTAGACCCAAATATGATGTCATCCACATAGACTTGGACTAATATCATATCAGTTTTGTGTTTCTTTGAAAAAAGAGTTTTGTCTATGATACCTCTAACAAAACCATTTTCTAAAAGAAAACCAGAGAGAGTGTCATACAATTTTCTAGGGGCTTGTTTGAGACCATAGATAGCCTTGAAGAGAAAGTACACAAAGTCCAGCAGCTCCTGATGTTCAAAGCCAGGGGGCTGTTCCACATACACTTCTTCATCAAGTTCACCATTCAGGAATGCACTCTTAACATCCATTTGATAGACTTTAAAATTGGAGTAAGCAGCAAATGCTAAGAACATCCTGATGGCCTCAAGTCTAGCCACTGGTGCATAGGTTTCATCATAATCAATGCCTTCAGCTTGTGAATACCCTTGTGCAACCAGTCTTGCCTTGTTTCTTGTTACAATGCCATCCTCATCTAGCTTGTTCCTGTATACCCATCTTGTACCAACTACTTTCTTGTTCTTTGGCCTGGGTACCAGCTTCCAGACTTGCTGTTGTTCAAATTGATTGAGTTCATCTTGCATAGCAATCACCCAATCTGGATCAGTCAGTGCTTCCTCAGTTTTCTTTGGCTCCATTTTAGATAGAAATGCTGAGAAAAGACATTCATTATGAGAAGCACTTCTAGTTTTAAGTCCAACCTCTGGATCACCAATGATCAGCTCAAAAGGATGAGCTTTATTCCAAACAGTCTGTCTTGGAAGATTTGATCTTGATGATTCACCTTGAAATTCACTTTGATGTTGTGAGTGACTAGTTGATCCTTCATTTGCTCCCCCTGAGTTGTTGCTTGATTGCCTTGATGATTCTTCTCCAGTGTTGGTGGTATCTCCATTGTTACCAGTGTTTCCACCACCATCACCATGATCATTATCATCATTGTTATTATCATCACCAGCAATAACTTCAGGTGGGGCTTCATCATCTGATTCTGAGTCTGGCAAGTTATCAAACTTCAGCTTTTCAGATGAGTCTTCTTTTTGGATATTAGGGAACTTAGTGTCATCAAAAGTAACATTGACACTTTCCTTTACTGTGTGACTGCCAACCAAGTAGACCCTGTAAGATCTTCTGGAATAACCAACAAAAATTGCTTCTTGTGCCTTTGCATCAAACTTGCCACGTTTCACATTGTCATCTATAAGCACAAAGCATTTTGCTCTAAATACATGAAAGTACTTGACAGTTGGTTTCTTATTGTTGATGATCTCATACGGAGTCTTCATTAAGTCCTTGTTGATTAAAGTTCGATTCTGAGTATAACAAGCTGTATTCGCTGCTTCAGCCCAAAAGTACGTTGGAAGTTTGGACTCACTTAGCATAGTCCTAGCTGCTTCAATCAATGTACGATTCTTTCTTTCCACTACTCCATTTTGTTGAGGAGTTCTAGGGGCAGAATACTGTCTTGTTATTCCTTTATCAGCACAAAAGTCATTTAGAATGGCATTCTTGAATTCAGTACCATTATCTGACCTTATGGCTCTAACAGGGAATCTAGAATCCAGCTCAATCAACTTTATGTGGCCAATCACCAGGAATGGGGTCTCATCCTTGGAATGTAGGAATAAAACCCATGTATATTTTGAAAAGTCATCAACAATCACAAGTGCATATTGCTTCTTTGACATGGACATCACATTAACTGGACCAAACAAAGCCATGTGCAGTAGCTGAAGAGGTTCAGTTATTGATGATGTGTCAGTGCCCTTGTGAGAAGCTTTCTTTGACTTTCCTTTCTGACATGCCTCACACAGTCCTTCCTGTGTAAATTCCATCTGAGGCAAACCTCTAACCAATTCCCTCTTGACTAAAGAGTTCATGGTTTTGAAGTTAAGGTGAGACATCTTCTTGTGCCATAGCCAACTATCATCTGATGAAGCTTTAGCATAAAAACAATTAACTTCATCTTTGAATCCAGAGTTCAGATCAGCTATGAACAAGTCACCTTTCCTTACTCCTTGAAGAGCAGGCTTTCCATTCTTCTTGTGAATAATCTGACACTTCTCTCTTTCAAAGGAAACAGCATATCCTCTGTCACAGAACTGACTGATGCTGAGAAGATTGAACGTCAGACCTTCCAAAAAAGAAACATCTTCAATGATAACATTTCCGTACTTCAAACAGCCATATCCTTTCGTAATACCCTTGCTGTTATCTCCAAAGGTAACTACTGGGCCAACTTTCTCAACCACATCTGATAGCAGGGCTCTATCTCCGATCATATGCTTTGAACAGCCACTGTCAAGAATCCATATAACAAGGTTTACCTGTTTAACTCCCTGCAATATCAGATTGATTAGACCTTCTTCGGAGCCCAAAATTGATTGGGTCCGGCATACTTAAAGAACTGGCCTTTGTCAGGCAAAACAACATTTCTAGCTAAAACTACTTCAACCTCTTTCACATAAGAGCGTTTCCATTTATAGCCAGCCTTAACACATTTCTGAGTAGGCTTAGGGATAAATGAATCCACTCTAGTATTAGAAGGACTAGCAGTCTTAGCATTAACATGCTTCTTACTATTAACATGTTGACGTGGAGCAGTCTTATCACTAGATACATGCTTACTATTAAAATAAGCATACATAACATTGAATGCACAAGACATGCAATTAATCACACCACATGCTTTATGAGAAGAATTAACAACAGGCATGTTAGAACAGTTGTTTTGATCCAACTTATGGATATCTGATTTAGTCTTCTTTTTAGTTGTAGCAACTTTGACTGGAATATCAGATATACACTGTTTGGACTGTTCAGCTTCCAAAGCAACATCTTCTTCATGAATCTCCTCAGCAATAATGATAGAGTATTCATTCATAGACTCTGCCTCAGACTCCTTACAGAAGGGTGTTTCAATACCCTTAAGTATATATGGAACAACCTTTCCTTCAGATTTGTATCTACAAGGGGAATTAATTCCAAGCAGTCCAATAGCCTCATTATAATCATACCCTATACTGACATGATTATCAACAGCTTGCTTATTGAGAATTTCTTTAGCAGCCTTACAAGAACTGAAATAAGCATTATCTTTGGTCTTAAGCTCACTAATCTGATCTTTGAGAATGGTTTCCAGTTGTTGATACAATTTAACCCTTTTCTCAAGAACTGCTACCTTATTAGTAAGTTCATCTTGATTGATATGCACTAGTTTTAAATCTTTTATTTCCTTTTCAAGATTTGTGTTTAAAAGATTTATTCTATCATTTTCAGTGCGTGCACAACTTATGGTGCCACCAAGATGATGAATCATTTCAGAGTCAGTAAAGGTTACCTCTGACATGTATCTGGATGAAGTGCTTTCCTCTTTAGCCATTAAAGCAAGGTTCCCAATCTCACCTGCTTCTTCATCACTGTCAGTGTCATCCCAACTCTTTCCCTCAGCAACATAGGCTTTCCCAATCTTGTTCTTCTTGCTAGAATCAAATGTGTTTCTGGTCACTTGCTTTGGCTTTCTGCACTCAGTAGCAAAGTGACCCAACTCATTGCAATTGTAGCATCTGATTGTGCTCCTTTTCACAGTTCCAGTTTTGTAGCCACCCCTTGTGCCACTTGAAGAGGAAGATCCACCTCTCTGAAATCTGGGTCTGAACTTAAGATTGGGATTCCTCTTGAATCTAAACTTCCCAAACTTTCTGACTATCAAAGCCAAATCACTATCCTCCAGCTGATCAAGTTCTTCTAAAGAATAGAAGTCACCACCAGATTGATCAATGGATGTTAATCCATATTCAGCATCAATAACATTCATGTTAGAACTGGAAGGTTGAACAACCTTCACTTCCAGTCTCTGTGGGACTTCAGCAGCCAATGCAGTAGAGGTACCAACAATCTTCCCAGTTCCATACAGCTCCCTTTGTTGAATCTGCTCCAGCTCATAGGTCTTCAGCACACCATACAATCTCTCCAAAGCAATCTCATTCATATCTCTTGCTTCTCTAATGGCAGATATTTTGTGCTCCAAATGAGGTGGTAGGGTAAGAAGGAACTTCTTGTTAATCTCCTTGTTGGTGTAGTGCTTCCCATTGAGATTCAGATAATTGATTAATTTGTTGTATCTCTCAAAAACCTGAGAGATACCTTCACCAGGGTTTGATCTGAAATGCTCATATTGTGAAGTGAGAATTTCCAGCATATTCTCCCTAACTTCCTATGTCCCCTCATTGATTATCTCTATGGTTCCCCAAATGTGTTTGGCAGTTTCACAATTTAGGACATAATTATGCATGATAGGATCAAGACTCTCAATAAGGATCAACTGAAGACAGGAATCCAAGGTAACATCCTCTTTCTCATCAGAAGTGTAATCCTTGGGATCTTTAGGGTACATACTAGCAGGCCTAGTAACAACGTTATCCTCTTTTAATTCTTCCTCAATAATCATAGGAAGTCTGGGACCTTTCTTCAGCACATCAATGTATTTAGGATTTGCAACCTTAAGAAATAGGAGCATTTTCTTCTTCCACATAGAATAATGCTCCTTGCTGAACATTGGGATTTTGACCGTACCAACTTTCTGTGTAGTAGACATCTTTTGAGATTTTTAGGAATAAGATAAAAAAATCAGAGTTTAAACGAAAAATCTCAAAACAATTGGATCTTTGATTTGTATATCAATCAAAAGGCTCGGATGCCAATTGTTAGGTCCTGATAAGTTTGTAGAAGGGGGGTTGAATACAAACTATACAGTTTTATCGAAATTTGCTCTTTGAATAATTTAACAATTAAGAACAAATTAATGCGGAATATAAATGAAACAAGATTCAAGTTAAATATAACTAATATTAAACTTGAAGGGTGTTGCAAATACAATATGGATTACAAAGTATTTATCTCAAACTAATTAATACAAATTTAGAATAAATTTGACATGAACTTTTCTAATATTTGTAATAAAAAGATCGAATGCTAAAAGCAAGTTCTAGATAAATTCTAGGGATAAAAATCCGCTAGATGATCAAAGCAATACAAGTAATCAACTTCTAGTGGTTTGGATTTAACAATACAAACTAGAATTAATTGCTTGAGAAGAAATAAGATTTAATGCTTCAGCTGTTCTTCAGAGAGAAATAAATGTCTGCTTCTTTTGTTGATAGATAATACAACCTCTTTCTTTTCATTTCTGGCCCCGGGTAAATACAATTCATTTGCCTTGTATGACCTGACAAATGTCTTGTATGACCTCAATAACAAGTTCGGTATGACCTGACCAATCAAATAGAACCTGCATAGAAGACGTGTATGACCTGAGCTATAAAGTGAAAAGTAACTTGTATGACCTCTTTAAAATTCGGTATGACCTGCCAAATATAATGCAAGGTCATACAAAGTATAATAGGTCATACCGAGTTTTTGAATTCTAATAAAACAGGTCATACTAGTTTTATTTCAGAAAATCCTTTTAATTTAATTAGTTAGATTAAATTATAGATTAAATTAATTCTCTTAATAGAATTAAGTTAATAAATAATTTAAACTACTAACTTAATTAATTTAATAAATAAATTAATTCTGATAGAATTAATTTATTAATTAAATTAAATTAATAAATCAAAGAAGATAACTCAAAAACTTTGCATTCCTCAATCTCCTGAAAACCACTGAATATAGATGATTTAATTCCACTGATGATGTCGTCATTCGATGCACTGTCTGGTTTCATGAATAACTGACTTCAATGATAATTCTTCATCTTTAAAACATTTAAAGCTGTGGCTTCTTTTCTTTAGCTTTGACAAAACTCTGTATCCTGTACTTCTTCCGTCACCACTGGAAATCTCTGTCACTGTAGTAAATCCACTTCCTTGAATACTTCACTGAGGCTTGAACAATAAAATTGAACTTCTTTCAATGTAGAATAACTTCAAGTCTGTAGATGACTTTAATTCTCCATTCTCTTGACAGATAAAACTATCTGAGATTCCTGTGACATATTAACTTATTATTTACTTATTACATACTTGTTTAAATTAAGTTGTTTCCTCGGAATATTAATAGGCCTAAACATATGCCTTTCATTATATTCTGCCTATACTCCTGTGAACCATATTGTCATACCTTTATAGTTTATTTCATTTGATGCCAATATACCTTTTGATACAACTCTACATGTATTCCGATACTACTGTTTTGACAGACATTTCATACCCTGTGATATTCCTTGTTGTATACCACGGTATATTGGATGAGACAGCAAACAACTTATATAGTAATGATTAAACAGAAATTTATACATCGTTACAATCAGGTTTTAAATGCATTACTAAATGAGTTGCTTGTTTTATTCTCAAAACCATGCCTCCCAGAAAAGTCACTCGTACCAATACCCAGAACCCAGAAACTAATAAGGATACCACTAACACCAGAGGTCAAATAGACCCAGCTATTGCTCAAATTCTCCAGATTTTGACCCAACGGACAACTAATCTCAACAACAGCAGCAGCAACAACAAGTACAACAACAATTTCAGCAACAGTTACTGCAACAACAACAACAGTAATTTCAACACCACCACCAGCAGCAGCAGCAGCAAGGACAAGTTGTGTCCACGGTAACATTTAAGTCTTTCCAGGCAATTAAATCACCCGAATTTAAGGGACCAGCAGATCCAGTGGAAGCCAATACATGGCTGAAGGAAATTGAGAAAGCTTTTGCGTTAGTCAAAGTTGGAGATAATCAGAAGACTGAATTTGCAAGCTATTGTAATAACCCCAAATTTTGGACTTAGTTAATTTTTTTTTTATTTGATGAATAGTAAAATCCTGATGAATAGTAAATTTCTGAACCGAAAAAGATTTTCAGACCACCCTATGTACGAGTCGGGATAATGAACTTTCGAAGTCGTATTAGTGATCTACTTTGAAAATAAAGGAATGCAAAAGCTGTCAGAATCAGAAAAATAGCATTTTCTGTTTTCTCCGAAATTTCACCAATAACGGACGGATTAATCATTATTTGAAAATATTGGAGGATTTAAATTATCAATTCCATGGATATGGATTTAATAAAAGAATTAGTGATATCAAGAACGTTTACGGTAAACTACTTCGATAGAACACTTAAGAAATCCTTGCGAGCGTTCAACGAGATTAAGCGATTAAGCAAACGAATCATGGATTAAGGATTGAAATTATGACAAGATTAAATATCCTACATGATCATCAAGAGAATTATATCAAGTGGACTCAAGGATTTAAACAAAAATGAAGCTAACCAAGAGTTAAGGAACTCTATAAAAAGAGATTGCGAATATTCGAAGAAACGCGAGAACATTTTCTAAGAACAAGGAATAAAGAGGGAACATATAAGGGATTGTGCCACAGTGGAGTAATAAAATGCAACATATAAGCTGTAACGTATTGATTTTATTAAAAGGACACAAAGACGATCCAATTGGTGGAAGAAGAAAAAACAAAGTGTCATGCTTGAAAGTCAACTATAACAAGGATGACCCTTTTGCATTTAACCAAAAAGTGGGAAGTGTTATGTAAAGCCAACACTTGGACCAATGAAGTGTTGACAACACAAAAGGTAGAAGATGCATCCAAAAAAATTAATACATATATACATGTATTAATTCATTTCACAACAACCAAACAAAACAAACAAATTCTGCCCAGCAGAAACAAAGCTCAAAGAAAAATTCATATCTCCACTTCTATCCATCCTTAAATCACCAATTTTAACCATAGCTTCTCCACTCCATGGGTAACATTCTTTCAAAATTTCATAGTCAACAAAGGAGTGTAGCCTAGCCAAATCGCTTCCCCAAGTTGGAGAACCCAATCTGTCCAGTTTCTGTTCAGCGGAAAGATGGGGCTCAAAACCCTGGCTAGGAAGCTTTAAATTTGACGATCTCTAACTCAAAAGAACGTTTATGAAGAGTACAAGGTCTGGTAAAAATCTTAGCACCAAACTCTTATTTTTTGATTTGTTATGGATTTTACAAGATGAGGATGAATAGTGATTTCAAGAACTAACTTCTTTGATCTTAAACTCTAGGCTTTCCAAGGATCACCCAAGGCTTGTTTAGAGGTTATAAGTGATTGTTAATGTCTCTCAAGCTCTAAGGAAGGTATAAAAAAAAAACCTCTGCCCCTTTTTGTTTATATGAGTTTTATGGTTGAAATAATGATTAGAGTCGTTATTCGTGTTATCGTTAAGATCCGTGAATCTTATGTTCGATTTGAGGATGAGTGATTTTGTGAAGCTTGATTTAGTGTATGATAATGTTTAGGGGCTGTTTTGGATGTGTTGATGAAGTATAATGGTTGTTGGTTTGGTTGGTTGATTGTTGATTGGTGGTTGTTTGAAGTGTTTAAAAACACGGGAATCGTATAAGCGTCGTTACCATGCCGAAATTTCCTTAGATAGTTTAGGCAGAAATCACGGTTACATTAAAGGGCATGAACATGAAGTTTCTGACCATGAACATGTAGGCCTTGTTCCTAGATTGTTTTAGCGAAAGAATCGTGTCGTTACGATTTACGGTTTAAGAGAAATGTCCGTTTCAGTGAAAGCGGTTTCGCGTAACTAAGTGGTTCAATGCATGAACTTTGAGATAGTGATCAAACCCCTTAAGCGACTTATTGGAATGTGAAACTTTGTGTTAACATGCTAGGTACGTTTAGGAAGACCCTCGAAAAGATTTCGTGCTAAAAGGATTAAATCTCAATTTTATAAAAATGTGTGAGCGAGCATGCTCGAGTAGAGGATCTTAAGGAGTTAACTTGAAAATGGACTTGTACTTGAGTTAGTATATACTTAGTGTGGTGAAAGCGTTTAAGTTATTAATCTTGAACCTTGTGTTGATTCTAGATTACTGGTCCAACCTGAGACTTATTGCTACTTCGGGATTTCCAGGCAAGTTTTCTCATTCCATGCTGTATTTTAAAGTACCATATTCTGATGTATGCATATAATAGATGCAAGTTTCCAAATCTATACTTTGAAGTATTGACTATATAATACTGCTTTTGCCATGTATAACATTGGACAGTTTTGCGATATATCTTATTTCTTGTTGAAATGGATTTGACCTTTGGATTATATAAGATCTTTTGAGTTAAGTAGTTATGAACCGGTTTACCTGGTAGCTCTAAATATAAGAGCATATTCATTGTTTTCGACTCTAGATCGGGAGTCGGTATTTTGAAATATGTAGATAGCCGTGGAAACCCGGAGGGATTCCATCGGCAGAATACTATATCTTTCAAGGAATGTTATTTGAGTATTATCTCAGTCGAGAAATACTATTTGAATACTATTTCTGTTATATATGATAATGGAATGCATAACTGTTTTCGAAAGTATATTGTGATACTTGCTTTATGATTTGATTACGAAAGATTATTTTTTTCCGATAAAGATATCGGGTAACTGTTATTCGATAATTATGTATTTAATGAATATTATTTTTGAATATTCATTTGAGGTTTATTTATTTAATGAATATTATTCTTGAATATTCATTTGAGGCTTATTTATTTAATGAATATTATTTTTGAATATTCATTTGAGGTTTATTTATTTAATGAATATTATTTTGAATATTCATTTAATCATTATTTACTTAATGAATATTATTTTCGAATATTCGTTTAAGGTTTACTTATTTAATAAATATTATTCGATTATTGATTGAATACTTTTAGAATGTTTAAAAAATGAGAAATGTTATTTAAAGTTTATCCTCGACCTTCAATAATTACGAAGGATACTCTAAGCTGTATTATTAATTATCTTTAATCAAAAAGAGGTTCCCAAAACACTGTTTTTCCATTTAAATTTGTCTTTTAAGAGGATTTAAATGCTCGCTCAACTATCAAAAATATGGGAAACCTGATTTAAGTGACTGCTACTCTTTTTAAACTCTCAACTCAAAACTGTCAAGGGACAGATATTTTCTCGGAGCAATTTAATTGCTGCAAGTCAAATGTTGTGTTACTACCTCAACGATTGAGGAGTAAATTGATGGAACAAGTCGATATCCATTAACAAGCATCGCTTGGGAAATATTGGAGAATCTTCCTTTCCAACCTAGATATAACTACTGAGTGGAGTCGTATCAACAAGTATTACACTTGGGGAAAGGAGGACGATCTTTACGTTTCAGAGTCATGGATTTCATCCGAACTAGGAGCAAGTGTAAGAGGTCGAGTCGCGCCGATCCATCATTTTATTGCCCCAAATGGGCCGGGGAGATCCAGAAAGGCGGTAGACAATGTCAGGCTGTCGTGTTCTTCCATCTACATGTAGAAAACCCTTTTTAGTTGTACAACCTGCTACTGATCATAGTAAGGTTGGACAACTGGCGCGGAGATTACTCCAGTATTAGTTCATCATCCAACTTGGATAATTCTGCAACATGTATTGAAAGGGACTAAAGGGTAGCCCCCTTAGTACAGGTTTACCGATCATGTTGGCAGAGGGTCGAAAAGTGTTTAACAAAATGAAGTCACAATAAATCCTTGCAACTTCATCTTTTATTTTATGAGTTATGACTCTGATAAAATCTTACTCAGATTATATATGCATAAGTGGATTTTGGGTTACGGAAACATTATATTAATTTTCCTCGTAACTTCATCTTTTATGTTATACTAGTCTCTTATCCGTTAAAGGCATACCATGTGGTTACAAAGAAATTTTCGAACTATATAGTGTTTTGAATCAATGAATAGGCTTTAAGCCTTGATTCCAATATTTGATATCTATTTTAAAAAGATATGTTTTGAGTATTGGTTTATCATACTGATACCAAGGATTTCCAAATGATTACGAAGAGTATATGAGTATGATTATAAGTCATAAGGTATTTTAAACGGTATACTATTTTGGGGTTAGACCCTAGTAGTGTTAAAAACTTTGATCCCATATGGATTATCTTCCAAAAAGGTTTAAAGATTTAAACTGGGATAGATTTCTTGCTGAGCACTATTAGCTCATTCTTGCTTTATTAAATATTTCAGCATGAGGAAAACATTGCCGAATCCACCTCGTGTTACAAGAGCAAGGGAATGGAGAGACCACCCTGGAGTTAGTTGATGCAGGATGGATACTGTCGGTGTGAGCAGAATAGTTGCAGCTTGAATTAGTGAGAATTATTTTGAGTGGGTTTGTATTACTAAACCTTGTATAGAATTGTGAGGTCTATTATTGTAACTTCAGGTAGATGTTGTAAATAATAGATGAGATCCGGGATAGTTCATTTGGATTGTAATAACAAATGTTGATTATTGTTGCTCATTTCCAAGGCTATAACTTGTGTGTGTGTGTGCGTAAGTGATTGGGGTCTTTGGAGTTGTATTATAAGAATGTTGAAAGTAATGCAGGTATTGTATCATGGATGGAGCGTGACAACCCAGATTCCTGACCCCGGATCTGGGGGTGTTACAGAAATGGTATCAGAGCGTTAAGTTATAAACTTGGATATGAGAGTGTTAAGAGTTATATCGAAGTAAGAGAATGACGAGAGGACTCATATAGAGTTCGTTAAGTGGACTATCGGAAGTAGTGCCACTGAGGATGTTAAGATTAAAGAGTTTAGTTGAGGTCTTATCGGAGGACCGATAGGACCATTGAAGATCATCATAATGATGAGAAGGACGTTTAGAATTGTACACGGATTATCAAAAACATTAA
This sequence comes from Heracleum sosnowskyi, assembly GCA_030848705.1. Classification (NCBI taxonomy): domain Eukaryota; kingdom Viridiplantae; phylum Streptophyta; class Magnoliopsida; order Apiales; family Apiaceae; genus Heracleum; species Heracleum sosnowskyi. The sequence continues at coordinate 87,394,594 of CM061236.1, read as the reverse complement.
GATAAGACGCGAAGCAGAGTCTCGGTTGCAGTTGGGGTAAGGTCGGAATGGCCAATACCAATGGATAACTTGACTTAGTAAGAACCTAAGTGTTTGAAGTTCATCGTAGTTTGCCACGAGAAGGCAGCACATGTGAAGATTGAGACTTTTACAGTCCTTTACGCGATCCGAATTACTAAATTGTGTGGACTAGTTAGGGCATTATCTTGTGTAGGAGGTCCAAGCCTTGAGAACAACGATTCCACAAGAGTTGGTGTCTTTTTCGTCGATGGGTATTTTGTTACCTAAAAAGGAGACTGTTGCATACGTATAGTACCAGAACGTTATCGTGAGACGAACGTGCTAAATCGCATCGCGAGTATATTTCGTACGATAGGCCATGATGGCTCGACTCTGAAATCAAAGACATGAAGAATGGATAGCGTGATTCTGATAAAGACACGTGTGGTTGCAACGAGCAATGCGACAATCTCAGGACCTACGAGGAACGAGACCTATGGTGGCCTGGGGTTGGATTCGTTCGATACGATTAGTGTTAAGAAATTACATATACGTTAATCGACCTTCATCTTTTGAGGATGTGTTGATGCGGCCGTAAGAGGCTCAATCTCGGGACGATTATCGTGGAATGACAAATATGTTCGAACTCCCGACCTATTTAAGGACTTGTACGATTTTGAGGTACCGTTGGTTAGTACCATAAGCCATAAAGGCAGAAAGATAAGATCATCCTCGTACGGGTGATGTTAGAAATTATGATGACCATTGACTTTTTGGTATCTACTTGCTGGTACACTCCTCAATCTAAAACTGTTCCTGCCTGTGTTACCTTGAATAATTCATGTCAGGTAACCTTTCTAGTTTCCTACTTCAACTTGGGATGCAACCAACAATTGCTATCTTCATTTTATTTCTTTTCTTTTCTGCTCTCATTACCTTTGAGATTTATATACGCAGAGTTAACTTACCATTACTCACCGGAGCGTTTTGTTCATGTTCCAGGACGACCTGAAGAGGGAACCATTATTCATCTATCCTTCCAGGTCTATAAATTATTTCGTATTCTTTCAATTATCTAAGGAATGTTCAATTAATGCTTCCTTAATTATTTGACGAATATTCTTTAACGATTATTTTGTTATTCGATTTCTTTTTTTCATACTTGGACTCCTCAGTCGAGTTCATAAATATCTAGCTATGTGTCTAAAACATAGATGATGTATATTTCAGAGACTACTCGTAAATTCTTTTCTCCTATTAAGGAGAGATTTGCACATCAGACGTTGAAATCGTAGAAAGGATATCAATTTGATATTGATATTCCGAATTCAATTCTATTGGAAAATTTGATAAAGTTTATGTACGGAGACACCTTTGGGTGGACCGTTTCACTGATGAGAAATGTTTGGTGGGAGGTTTGTTCCGATACCAAGAATTTCCTATTCATATCATATATTTTATTCAAGGGTTATAATTACCTTGTTCATCCTAAACTTATTTACTCTTCTTTTCAATTCATTATCCGAGTAGTCAAAATGTTGTTTTCTTTCTTCCCTTGGCTACAATGTCGAGATTTTGTACTAGTAGATTGAAACTGGCTAATTATATGTGCTATGATGAGTGACTAGTTAATTGTTCTAACTAGTTGAAATTTTAATGATATGATGAAAATCTAGCTAATCATCCTAGCCAGATGCTGCGTCCCAAACTAATCGAACTAGCAAATTTTTTTCAGCTAGTTGTTAATGTTTATTGAAATGAACTAGTTATTGTATCACTAAGTTCAACCTTTTGTCAAATTTATATAAGTGAATTCACGATGCATTTGTATGCAGTGAAGTATGGTGGGAATATTTTCAAATGATAATTTGATTGAGACCTAATCAGGTTGCCCCCTCAGCGAGAATTTTTACAAATAAAAAAAATTATACATAAAGCATCCTGTTGCTTGAAGTATTCTTGGTACCATGCAAGTATTTTCCTTAGTATTTGGAAAAAGGAGAGTGTTGAAGATGAGAGCCAAGATAAATGAGTACGACAACTATGAATCGAAGTTTACGGAAATTGCCAAGGTTTGTTTCGCATGATGCGAATTCAGAATAACGAAGTGTTCGAAACGACTGATTATGTTACCTTGGTTAATGAAACGACTATGATAGAAATGAAAGAAAAGTGAACGAAAAAGAAATGGGCATAAAGAAAATAGAGTATGAAACGCGAATAGATTGAGAAAGAAAGGAAGTAAGAATTCAGATTATCGGACGAGCAAACGTTTGATCTCCAAGGATATGAAACACATTTGGCCTACGTGATAGATACGAAACGGGAAGCACCTAGTATGCGGAATATCCCTGTTATCAACGAATTTGAGGATGTATTTCCAGAAGATCTCCCAGGGTTACCACCCGATAGAGAAATAAAGTCGGGTATAGAATTAGCTCCAAGAACGGCGCCAGTTTCGAAGGCCCCGTACCGACTAGCTCTAGTCGAGATGAAGAAATTAGTCGCTCAATTGTAGAAATTGTTAGGGGAAGGAATGATAAGACCAAGTGCGTCACCATGGGATGCACCCGTGTTATTGGTGAAGAAAAAGGACGACAGCATGAGGCTGTGCATAGAGTATCGAGAGCTAAATAGGCTAATTGTTAAGAATGAATACCCCTGCCAAGGATCGGTGATTTGATCGATCGGCTGCATGATGCAGTTAAATTCTCGAATATTGATTGAGAACTGGATACCACCAATTGAATATTAAGCCTGAGGACGTACCCAAGACTGCGTTTCGCACCAAGTATGGACACTACGAGTTTTTAGTAATGTCGTTTGGGCTGACAAATGCCCTTGCAACTTTCATGGACGTGCTGAATCGACTTTTCAAGAAGTATTTGGATAAGTATTGTTAGGCCGAATACACAATATATAATCAAGTATGTATGAGAATAACAATCAAGAACACAGGTTTGTAAATCAACAAACTGAATTATATTAAATAATTCTCTCTTAGTGATGTTAATGAATCACAAAGAGCTACTAGGTTACAAGAATAATAATTCTATGTTCGCGTCCCTTCTAGGGATAACCTATCTGTGTTTATATAGTACACAGCTACATACAATCCTTATCTAATTGATACTCCTATAAATTAGCTATACAATTATTATCAATTAAGGATTGCTTCAGTCTTCTGTCCAGTCTCCTTAGCTGTATCAATATATTCTGCTTCTTTCTATCTTCAGAATATATTGCTTCTAGAATCTTTATCTTTGCACCGACAGCTAAGTCAACTATCACCCTGTCAGACTTTAACAAACTCTGACCGGCTTCCATGTAAACTCTTCACCCAGTCAGACTTTATCAAACTCTGACTGGCTTCTATATAAACTCTGATATGTACCTGGAACTTAAACACTGATGAACAAACGTCAGCAATTATATCTAACAATCTCCCCCAACTTGTTCGTACCAAAATGTACAAGTTAAAAAGATAATTGATGATGTCAAAACATATAACAAATGCAGTGTTTAAAATATGTCAGAGTTTAATTTTAAAATAGAGTTTAAATTTAACTTAGAACAGAAAACATAAAAACTTACCGTCGGACTTTACTTGACTTCTTCAATATCAGGTACTGTCCTGAGATAATCAATCAGCAGTCTTCTTTCAGCCTTCTCTAGCTCATCCACCATAATCTCTTTTAGCTCTTTAAGTTCTGAATCACTCTCCCCCGTTTGGTAGATAGCAGCTCTTAGAGAATATATGTTGTTTCTTCTCATATCATTTCCTAGCCGAATGTAATGAGCTTTGTCTGACTCTAGGTTGAATTCTAAAACTTTTGTTCCAAGTGCTGTGTTAAATCTAGCACTGTTTCTCTTCATCTCCACTAACTTTCCAGTATGATCCCTATACTTTGGAATATAAACACTTGATACTCCTCCTCCAAGCATAGCTTTAGATCTCAGCATCTTTTCTCTCAAAACTTGAGCAACATCATGAGTATATCTGTTTTTGACTTTTAAAAGATAAAGTACATACTCCAGTTCTTCCCATGATTTGAGATTAACATCAGATTCTCTAACTTTATAAACTCTTCCATCACTCATAAAGTATAACAAAAACTGCTTCTTCAAAACTTTGTGAAAAATCAACTGAACAGAGTCTAACTTATCAAGGTTTTCTTGTGTAACCCCAATACCAGATTCTGCCAGTGAAATGTTATCTTGAGATCTGTTATTTATTCTTCTCTCTCTGTGTGATTCCAGTCCAGATTTATCAAAAGATTCTTTTCCCAATACAGTTCTGGTTTCTGAGAATTTCACAGCTTCAAGCTTTAATTCTTCAAGAATTTTAGGTTTGCTGAATCCTGGAAGTTGTGTAGATTTCTGTACAACTTGAGCAACGTCAGAGGTTGTCATAACTTTAGTAGAAACATCAACTTGAGCAGCGTCAGAGGTTGATTTAGCTAATCTTGTTTCAACTTGAGCAATGTCAGAGGTTGAATAAATCTTCTTAGGTAACTGTTCTTCTTCTACCAGTTTACCTTTTCCTTTGTCAGCATTTTTAATCACAGGCCTCCTTGAGTACTGTAAACTCTGATCAGAGTTTACATTCTCTTTGATAACAATTCCTTTTTCTTTCTTTCTAGGAGCCTTGATTTCCTTCTTCTTGTAAATTCCAGCTTCAACATTCTTCTTGTGTTCCTCAGCAAGCATTTGCTCTTCAGCTTGGATATCTTCAATTGTAATACCTTTTCCATGTTCTGCCATAAACATCTTAGCAGCAATTTCCTCATCAGTAGATGGCTTATCAGAGATTACCAAACTTTTGTATCTTGAACCACTGGCAGAGTTTACATGTCCCTTTCCAGAGTTTGATCTTTTATCAGAGTTTGATCTTCTTGAAAGTAGTCTTCTATCATCATTTGATCTTAAGCTCTTTCCATCTCCTCCCTTGTTTCCACCATCATTACCATCATCCCTCCGTCTCAGAGTTTGAGTGTCTTTGCATTTGTCACTTGGTACACTCTCCCCCTTTTTGACATCATCAGAAAGTAGTACTGATGTCAACAACTCATATAGCATTAGAAATTGATGTTAGTTGGGCAGACATAGCAGTCTGGTTGTCCTCAACTTTCCCAAGCCTCTTCTGAATGTCATCAGAGTCCTTAGCTTGCTTCTTAAACATGGAATTGTAGTAAGTCCTATCATTCTTTAGAGTGAGATCTCTCAGACCAACTTCATTCCTCAAAGCAGTGACTTCCTTATGAGACTCATCAAATCTGTTGTGGAGAGATTTAATTTGAATCACAATAGCCTTCAGACTTGTAAGAATATCAGGACTTGAAATTGTCTTCACAGAATCTCCAAGAAAATCAGCAGCCCTCTGTGCTGAAAAGATACAATCCGCAGAAGCCCATCTATTGTAGTACATATCTTGAAAATGCTCAGCTGTAGCTCGATTGACCTCTTTTAGCTCTTCAGAGTTTGCTTGACTCTCAAATAACTCCTCTTGAGAATGATCAGAACTATCATTATCATTATCATTATCATTCTCTGCTGTATTTTCTGCAGGAATATTCTCAGCATCAGATTCTGGAATCTCAGAGTTTGCAGTATGCAGGAACTCTGCTTCTTTTGTTACAATCTCAACAACAGATTGTTGTAGAGCTTCAAGAACAATAACATCCTCAGAGTTTACAACAAACTCTGCTTCAACAGGAACAGTCTCTGTTGCATCCTTATCAGCAACATCAGGATCTTTAGCAACAGTTTCTATAGCTTTAGCAGCTAAAGTCTGATCAACTTCCTCACCTTTCTCAAGATCAAAAGAAACTATTTCAGTGTGAGAAGCCATAGATACTTCAAGTTCAACAGTATCTTGATCAGCTTCCAAACCCTCTGTGAAATGTTCAGAGTTTATAGAGAGGTTTTCTTCAACTTCCATATAAAACCCTTGTGGCTCTGCAGCCTCTTCATTTGCAATCTCAACATGTACTCTATCCTCTGTGGGCATAGGAGCTTCATTTGCAGCTTCCTCAACTACATCATCAGACTTTGATGTAGGAGCTTCTTTTTGAAAAACAGTCTCCATAAAAACTCTGTCCTCAGGAACAGCTTCATCATCTGGAATCTCAATAATCAAACAAATGTGCTGCTACCAATCTTCTTTTTCTCTGATGAAGAGTTTCTTCATCAGTTTCAGTCTCTTCATCAACATCAGTTGCAGCATCAGTCTTTGCCCTATTGGCTCTTCTTTTCTTCATTCTTCTCTTCTGAGGCATATCATCAGCATTTGATGCCCCAGCTTCAGTGTTTATCCTGACAGACTTAACAGCCCTTACTTTAGATTTCTTTGACCTTTGTGGTTGAGACACAGAAGGTCCAGCTTCAGTGTTTGCTAGCTGTTGTTGTTGTAAGTTATCCAGGAATTGTTGCACAGACTCAGGCAACAGTAACACACCAACATCTCCTTTCTTGTTATCCTTGTTAGTGAGATCAGAAAATATGCGTTTATGCAATTTAAATGAGAGAATAACATCATCCTCTACAATCTCAACATTAGGACAGCAAAAGTTGAATATTAACTGACAAAATCTAGAGAAGTAAACAATATTTCTATTCTCTAGCATTTTTTCACCAATATTAGTTAAAACTAATCTAGCAACATCAAATTGACTGCCATAGAGAAGAGAATACCCGATCTGTAGACTATCCGTGGGAATCGCATCCCAATTCGTGCACTTCTTTCCAAAAGCCCGAGTAATGCAATCGAAAAAGAAACTCCATTCCTTGCGCAAAAGAGGCCTTTTGAGTTGACCTATCTTTGACAAAGGTCCAGAGTATCCTATCTCCCTCATCATTCTGACTAACTCAGAGTCTCCAACAGAGATTGTGAATGCATTGAAATCTTCAAGACCCAAAGCATCACGAACAGTAGTAGGAGTAACAATAAATTCATCTTCTTGAAACGCAAAAATGATAGATGGAGATCCAGACTCTCCTCCATTATCATAAGTACCTGTCTGCCAAAAAGTCCTTATTTGTGACGCAGACAGCTTTGACGGTGCGGTTAGAGCAGTGCCGATATCAGAGTTTGACAAGAAACTCTGAATCAAATGAAACGCCTCCGGTGCGTTCTCATTTGCCAAAGGAGCTGAGTAGTTATTTGGGACAAATTCTAAACCAGAAGCAGTAAACATTGTTGTAGCCATTAGAACAGTTTAGAAGAAAACAAACAGAGAATAGATTATAGTGTATGCAGTGAAAGTGTTTGAGACAATGTGTGTAAGTAAAAGCTTATGAAAAGTTGAGGTGTGTAAAAGAGTGAACCGTTTATGTGTAGTATATTTAAATAATAACTGTGAAGATTAAAACTCAAACGTTTTAATCATTACTACACACAGCAGGCGTCTTTGAAAAGTGTGTGAGTGGGACAGATGTCAAACATGCATACGCTGACAGCTGTATGTAACAACTTCCAATACACACGCGCAGTAAAAATAGCCATAATTACCGCTTATCACATTGTTCAAAACACTCAACCTCTCTCTCTCTCTGTTTAATACAAATATGAACCGTTTGTTATCATACTCTTTCGAATTTCTAAACAAATGTCTAATCTCAAAATTATAAAATGTCTAAAACAAAGAAATCATTTTAACCATCAGAGATTAAAACAAAGTTACCTCGGCGTATTTCACACAATACATCAGTGTTTACCATTTGTCCTTCTTTGTCAATAAACTCTTTTCTCAATCTGTACAGGTGTGAATAATTGTGTGTGCAATAGCAGAGTTTACCGAAATCAATATTTAGATCATCTCAAAGTGCATAAAATCCACAAACTAAAGCAGTAAAAACTGGTTGCCTAAACTCTCATGTATAAAATAAAATCTGATTTTATATCTAAACTCTGTATACTGATATCCTTTCATTTGGATATATCTTTTATTTTTCACCCCCTTTATATATATATTTATATATGTTTTTTTTTAATTAAATTTTTATTTTTCCAGTAATCAGTGGTTGGCACTAGTCACCAAAAATCAAAGATTTTAGCCCTTATTGCATACAATAAGTTCCTGGATCTTCCTAGGCACAACATGATCTCAAAGGAATTTGTGCTCTTTTTGGCATCTTTTGATTTGAGGGTGAATTATTTGCAATTAATAATCAGAGTTTAGACTTTTCATCAGTTAATACAATTAATTTATGAGAGAAAATGCAAACAGCTAATACAGACTCAGTGTATAGGATCAATAAACTAAGAGATGGTATAAATACAGAGACAGTATCATGCTGTGTTAACTTACTGCACATGTTTGAGATCAGAATCTATACAACTCTTAAGGATTCATAATTACTTACTGAGAATTATGCTTCATACAAATTTCTTCATTGGTCCATATGTTTCAGACAAAATTACAATCAGAGTATAGCATTAGACTCTTACTATCAGAGTATGACCAACACTTTATGACTAACAGAGTTTAGCAGCAGAGTTTACTTTCAGAGTTTATGACACTGGTACTCATAAAAGTTAATACATGCAAGGAATCATGAGCATTAAAAATCAAACATGTATAGTTTTGAGTCTAACCTGTATCCCTAGTCAAAACCAGAGATCATTCCAAGTTCATTTACCAATTTTGTAAAAGTAGCTTCACTCAAGGGTTTGGTGAAGATATCTGCAAGTTGTTGGTCTGTAGACACAAAATGAAGCTCAATGTTCCCTTCTTCCACATGTTCCCTGATAAAATGATACCTTATGCTGATGTGCTTGGTCATGGAGTGCTGTACTGGATTACCTGTCATAGCAATAGCACTTTGGTTATCACAGAAAATAGGTATTTTAGAGTATTTCAAACCATAATCCAGCAACTGATTCTTCATCCACAGAATCTGTGCACAACAGCTACCTGCAGCTATATACTCTGCTTCAACTGTGGATGTGGAGATTGACTTTTGTTTCTTGCTATACCAAGAAACCAATCTGTCACCTAAAAATTGACAGCTTCCACTTGTACTTTTTCTGTCTATCTTACAGCCTGCAAAATCTGCATCAGAGTAACCAATTAGCTTAAACTCTGATTCTCTAGGATACCACAAACCCAAGGTTATGGTTCCTTTGAGATATTTGAAGATTCTTTTTACAGCTGTTAGATGAGGCTCTCTGGGATCTGCTTGAAATCTTGCACAAAGACATGTTGCATACATGATATCAGGTCTACTTGCAGTAAGATACAGTAAAGACCCTATCATTCCTCTGTAGTTTGTCATATCTACTGAGGCTCCTGTGTCTTTGTCTAGCTTTGTTGCTGTAGCCATGGGAGTTGTAGCAGATGAACTATCAAGCATACCAAATTTCTTGAGAAGATTTCTGGTATATTTTGCTTGATTGATGAAAATACCATCATCTGTTTGCTTGACCTGTAAGCCTAGAAAATAACTAAGCTCTCCCATCATGCTCATTTGGTACCTGGATTGCATAAGCTTTGCAAACTTCTTACAAAGTTTGTTATTAGTAGATCCAAAGATAATATCATCTACATAAATTTGAACTAAAAGCAAATCATCACCAGAATTGAAATAAAACAAGGTTTTATCAATTGTACCTCTTGTGAACCCACTTTCTAAAAGAAATTGAGCAAGAGTTTCATACCATGCTCTTGGTGCTTGCTTTAGTCCATATAATGCCTTGTCAAGCCTGTAGACATAATCTGGATGCTTGGGATCTACAAATCCTGGTGGTTGTTCAACAAACACTTCTTCTTCAAGCTTCCCATTGAGAAAAGCACTTTTTACATCCATCTGAAAGACTTTAAACTTCTTGTGTGCAGCATAGGCCAGAAAAATTCTTATGGCCTCCAATCTTGCAACTGGAGCAAAGGTTTCATCATAGTCAATTCCTTCCTGTTGTGAATAACCTTTAGCCACAAGTCTAGCCTTGTTTCTTGTAATCACACCTTCACTGTCAGTCTTGTTTCTGAAAACCCACTTTGTACCTACAATTGATCTATTCTTTGGTCTAGGTACAAGTGTCCAGACTTCATTTCTTTCAAATTCATTTAACTCTTCTTGCATTGCTGTAATCCAATTAGCATCTTGAAGAGCTTCTTCCACTTTCTTTGGTTCTGTTTGAGACAAGAAAGCATGATACAGACACTCATTATTTGTTGCACTTCTAGTTCTCACACTAGCATCAGGATCTCCAATTATGAGATCAGGTGTGTGTGCCTGTGTCCACTTTCTTGCTGTTGGTAAGTGGTTTCTTGCATCATTATTGGATCCTCCCCCTTGATCCATGCTCTCCTGATTCATATGTTGACTTTCTGTAGCATTTGAGGCTCCCCCTGAATTGGATGGTTCAGAGTTTGAACTGTCAGAGTTTGAATCAGTTTCCTCAACTGACTCATTTGTTGTGTCTTGTTGAGCTTCTTCACGCTCCCCCTCAACTGGTTCTCTATTTTGTTCAATTTGAGAATTTCCAGTTTCTCCAGTATTTACCAGTAGAGGTTCAGAGTATGCTTCGTTAGAGTTTGTCAGAACCGCTTCATCAGAGTTTGTCGGTACTGCTTCATCAGAGTTTACATCATCAGAGAATAAACCTTCATTTTCAAAACGCAGTTGATCATATCCATCTAAGTCATCAAGTCCAGTTATTTTCTTGTCATCAAATGACACATGTATGGATTCCATGATCACTTTAGTTCTCAGATTGTAGACTCTGAATGCTTTTGTTGACAATGGATAACCAACAAAGATTCCTTCATCAGCTTTTAACTCGAACTTGGTCAACTGTTCAGGATGAGTCTTCAACACAAAGCATTTGCATCCAAATATATGAAAATATTTCAAATTTGGCTTCTTATTTTTCACCATCTCATATGGTGTTTTCCCATGCTTGTTGATCAGTGTAGCATTTTGAGTAAAACAAGCAGTTTGAACAGCTTCTGCCCAGAAATAAGTTGGCAACTTTGCTTCATCAAGCATTGTTCAGGCTGCTTCAATTAAAGTTCTGTTCTTTCTTTCAACTACACCATTTTGCTGTGGAGTTCCAGGTGCAGAAAATTCTTGTTTCACTCCTCTTTCCTTGCAGAAAGCTTCCATTATAGAGTTTCTGAATTCAGTTCCATTATCACTCCTTATAATTTTGACTTTGTGCTGTGATCCTTTGTCCAGTACATTTACATGATCCATCAGAGTTTGAGCAGTTTCATCCTTCTTTGATAAGAAATACACCCATGTATATCTAGTATGTTCATCAACAATTACTAGAGCATATTTCTTTCTGCCCATGGACATCACATTCACTGGTCCAAAGAGATCAACATGTAGAAGATGATAAGGTTCCACTACTGAAGATTCAGATTTGCTCTTGAAAGATGACTTCCTTTGCTTGGCTTTTTGACAAGAATCACATAAGCCATCTAGACTGAGTATTGATTTTGGAAGTCCCCTTACAAGATCCTTTCTTATAAGTTCATTTATGTTGTTCAAATTGAGATGAGAGAGCTTCTTATGCCAATTCCAACTCTCTTCATTTGACATTCTTGCAGTCAGACACACTGTTTTTCCATCAGAGTTTGTTACCAAACTTGCTTCATAAATGTTGTTGCGCCTGTGTCCAACTAGAACAACTTTTCCAGTAGATTTACTGATAACTTCACAGTATTCAGTGTGAAAATCTACATGGTTTCCTCTGTCACAGATTTGACTCACAGATAGCAGATTATGCTTGAGTCCTGAGACTAGAGCTACATTTGTAATGATGACACTTCCAAGATTAATATTGCCATATCCCAGAGTATGTCCTATGTTGCCATCTCCATAGGAAACCTTTGGGCCAGCCTTCTCCTTAAAGTCTGATAGCAGGGCTTTATTTCCAGTCATATGTCCTGAGCATCCACTGTCCAAGATAAGTGTGCTCTCTTTTATACCCTGCAATCACAAACAACAACAAAGTGTTAGTTTTAAGGACCCAGACATGCTTGGATCCTTTGTCTTTCTTAACAGTGTTAGTTTTTGCAGCGGAATTACTATCAACAGAGTTTAAACTAACATTGTCAGACTTTACACTTGCAGAGTTTGCTCTAACCCACTTCAGATTGGGTTTTAGCTCATAATAGTTGTGATAAATAGCATGATAACTCTTGCAAGTATAAATGGAATGCCAAGTGCTCCCACAGTGTGTGCATAAAGTCTGTGGTCTAACCCTAACATAATCATTCTTTACTCCTGATGTAGAAGGTAAAGAATTGATATTTTTATTCTTTGTGCAGTAATTAGCAAGATGATTAGAACTACCACAATTATAACATGTTTTCCTTGGAGCAGCACCAGTAGGCAAATGATTATTTCTTTTATTTATGCCTATCTTTCCATTCCTATTCTTCTTGGACCCTTTTGGTTTCATGGTAGATTTTACCTCTTTCAGCTTATGATTGAACTGTTTTCCTGTCATCAAGCCAACATTAACCTGTTTTTCACAAGTTTTTACTGGTTTTCTAACATCTTCTATTTCCATAAGATTTTTTGTTATAATATTTTCCTGTTTTTCACAGGCTTCATCTGATTCCATATCAGCTTCCCTTATTACAACAGATTTTAACTTATTGGCTTCTGGAACAAATTTCACAGGTTTAAGTTGTGGTTTTACCTTAACCTTGTCTTTAAACCTAAGTTCATCATTTTCACAATAGCCTAAACCTACAGAATCTGTCTGAAACACTTGATGAGTGTCTCTTCCAGAATCTGTCCAGGTCTTGATTATTTTTCTTTCTTTTTCTAGATCAGATTCTAATTGCTTATATCTTTTGAGCAACTCCTGTTCAACATAAACAACATCATCTCTTTCTTTTTGAATCTGCTTCATATTTTCAAGTTCTCCTTCAAGAAACTTGTTTCTATCTTTAAGACTAAGATTCTCAGATTTAATTCTCTCATTCTCTAAAGTCTGATCCCTATAGCTAACATGAACACTTTTCAGATATACTCTTAACTCAGATATATTATCAGTATCATAAGCATAAGTAGTTAGGGGTACCTTATTTTCAGATGATTCAGTCTCATCTTTGACAGTTGCCATAAGAGCATAATTTTCTCCATCATCAGAGTCTGAAGTATCTGCCCAGTCTTTGCCTTTAGAGATGAGTGCTTTCTCAGATTTGCCTTTCTTGCACTCTGGGGCATAGTGACCCATCTCCTTACACCTGTAGCACTGGATTTCAGATTTATCCTTCTTGCCAGACTTGGTCTCCCTTCCATCAGACTTTCTAAAACTTTTTCTTTCAGAGTTTGAATCTTTCCTTGAGAATCTCTTTCCTTTCTTGAAGTTCTTGAATCCCATCTTCTTGAAGGTCTTCACCATCAGTGCAGCCATTTGCATCATCTATTCTTCATCATCCTCAGAGTCAGAAGCTTCATCAGAGTTTGAGTCATCATCAGAGTTTGATGACTCACTTTCAGATTTAATGACTAAAGCCTTTCCCTTGGCTTTCTTCCTTGATGATTCCTTCTTGATGGGCTTCTCCTCAACTTTGAGAGCAACAGATTTTGTCTTTTTACTCAATCTTCTATTCCTTTGTTCTATCTCCAGTTCATGAGTTTTCAACAACCCATAGATTTCATCAAGATCTGTATCAGCAAGCTCATAATTATCTCTTATTGTGGTTGTCTTTAAATCCCACTTTTCAGGTAGAGATAACAGAAACTTGAGATTAGACTCTTCAAGCTCATATTCTTTATCAACCAGAGATAGATCATTCAATAGTTTGCAAAATCTGTCATAAGTCTCAGTCAAGGTTTCATTAGTTCTTGAATCAAAATGCTCATACTCCTGTGTGAGTATTGTCTTTCTGTTCTTCTTAATAGCACCTGTTCCCTGGCATCTGACTTCTAAAGCATCCCATATCTCTTTGGCAGTCTTGCAGCCAATTACTCTGTTAGACATAACATTATCTAAGGCACTGTGGAGAAGATGTCTAACCTTTGCATCTTTTGCAATTGATGAGATGTCCTCAGGAGTCATATCTTTCTTTTCCTTTGGAACAGTCTTTTGTTCTTGACCATCAACAACAGGGGCTAGTTTGGTTGGATTATGAGGACCATCATAAATTCTGTCAAGATATTCTGGATCTGTAGCCTCCAGAAACATGGTCATCTTCACCTTCCAAATCGGATACTCTACTGGCCTGAGAATTGGAACCCTGATTGTTTCATATCGACTCACAGAATTAGGCTTCACCTGTTCAGCCTTGGGAGCAGTTTGATTTTCTTCAGACATGATTATTACTGTGTTTGAATCGTAAAACTGTATATATTAAATAGCCTTGGCTCTGATACCAATTGTTAGGCCGAATACACAATATATAATCAAGTATGTATGAGAATAACAATCAAGAACACAGGTTTGTAAATCAACAAACTGAATTATATTAAATAATTCTCTCTTAGTGATGTTAATGAATCACAAAGAGCTACTAGGTTACAAGAATAATAATTCTATGTTCGCGTCCCTTCTAGGGATAACCTATCTGTGTTTATATAGTACACAGCTACATACAATCCTTATCTAATTGATACTCCTATAAATTAGCTATACAATTATTATCAATTAAGGATTGCTTCAGTCTTCTGTCCAGTCTCCTTAGCTGTATCAATATATTCTGCTTCTTTCTATCTTCAGAATATATTGCTTCTAGAATCTTTATCTTTGCACCGACAGCTAAGTCAACTATCACCCTGTCAGACTTTAACAAACTCTGACCGGCTTCCATGTAAACTCTTCACCCAGTCAGACTTTATCAAACTCTGACTGGCTTCTATATAAACTCTGATATGTACCTGGAACTTAAACACTGATGAACAAACGTCAGCAATTATATCTAACAAGTATGTCATAGCGACATCGGCAATATTTAGGTTTACCTCAAAGACCGAGGAAGAACATGCCGAACATTTGAGGATCGTGTTAGAAGCACTGAGGAGAGAAAAGTTATATGCCAAGTTCTCAAAGTGCGAGTTTTGGCTAAAGGAAGTACAATTTTAGGACATGTGGTCAACAGTAAAGGAGTACTGGTTGACCCTGCAAAGATAGGAGACGTTTCAAACTAGGAAAGACCAACCACACCAACCGAGGTGAGTAATTTTGTGGATTTAGTCGGATATTACCGAAGATGTGTACAAGATTTTGCTAAGATAGCAGCCCCACTGACCAGACTTACTCGAAAGACTGAAAAAGTTGAATGGATCGAGAAATGTGAGAAAATTTCCAGGGATCATAAGGTATATTTCACCAAGTTGGGATTCCAAATGTTCAAGAAATGAAAGATGCTAAACCTTCGGAATGACTAATAAGAAGAACTGAAAGGATGAAGTTTGAAGTCACGAGAACATAAAGGATTATTTAAAAGTCCTGAATGAGCCAGAACGAATTAAGGAATAAAGATCTGTCATAAAGAGACAGCTACACCGAGAGTACAAAAAGGTAAAGAAAGTTAAGGAAATGTTATAAGTGGTCGGATAAATAAAAGGATTTATCGATTGGTAAACAAATATTGGATATGTCAGAAAATGAAGGTAGAACAAAGACCTAGTTGACTATCACAGTTAATAGAGATTCCTGATTAGGAATGTAATTTTAATATAATGGATTCTGTGATAGGATCAACAAGAATCAAGTCGGACTATGACGTCAAATGAGCTATAATTGATGGATCAAATGAGTCTACTCATATTTTGTTATCAGCAAGAGATCGTTAACCGAAGAGTTACGAAAGAGATAGTTGGGTGACGTGGAGTTCCAGTCACCATCGTGTCAGATAAGAACCAATGATTGAACTCCCGATTCGGGAGGAGTTCTCCAAACACGTTTGGCAACGAGATTGAGTGTAACAGCCCCAAATCCGGGGTCAGGGATTTAGAGTAGTCACGATCCATTTACTCCTTGCCTTACCTGTATTACTCACAACGTTCATAATTCACCTGCTCATGACCCCACAATATGTGTCTCTCTCTCACACACACACACACACAGGTTAGAGTCTCAGAAACGACACAATACAACAACTGCGGAATAATAATTTTTATTACAATACCCAAATGTCTTTGAATCTGTCACTGATACAATTTCTAGGAAATGTTACATTACCAACTTAGCCTTCTGATGCTCACAATCCTCTCATACCATTCATATCTATACATAAGTTGAATACCAACAGCTGTAGCCCGATTCGATTAGTTCGTACTACTCTCGGGATCACTGCTAGAAACTGTTTTATGAAAACGCCTTGCAGGGTATGTGCCGTCCCATTGGCATCCTGCTTCGCTGCTATATAATATATATAAAACAATAGCAAGAGTGAGCGATAGCTCAGCAAGGAAATAAAAGTATGGCATAATTCTGCCTTTAACTCAACCCAGAATAAAGCGGGTATAAGACAATAATTTGTCAAAATATCTTGATACTGAAATTATATCCTTATCGGAATGTATTCCCACAAACAGTACCATTATTGTACTTCAAATATCATTTCATAATATTTCTGCAAACTTGTGCTATATTATGAACAAAGTTCTAGTATAAAAGATAAGGTTTCAAAGTAAACCAAATATAACCTTTCCGAAAAATATCTGCCATGTAAGCAGAATATCAACATATAACTTAGAAGATGAAGTTATAAGGTGATTCAGTATAAACAACTCCCTTACCATAACTCCTGTTATGTAAGGTATCCACAGAGTCATATGATATAAAAGATGAAGTTATATGGATTTATTGTCACTTCATTTCCAAACACTTTTCGACCCCCTGCCAACATGATTGGTTCTTTATCCCAATGCATGTTGCAGGAATATCCAAATTGGATGATGAACCAATACCGGAGTTGCTACCGCGCCCGCTGTGCCTAACCTTGCTATGATCAGTAGCAGGTCGCACCGCTCAAATAGTTTTCTACATGTAGATGGAAGAATCACGACAGCCTGACATTGTCTACCGCCTTACTGTGACCTCCCGGCCCATTTGGGGCAATAAAAGTTGGATGGGTCCGCGCAACTAGACCACTTACACCACTCCTAGTTCAGATGAAATCCATGACTCTGAAACGTAAAGATCGTCCTCCTTTCCCCAAGTGTAACACTTGTTGATACGACTCCACTAAGTAGTTATATCTAGGTTGGAAAGGAAGATTCTCCAATATTTCTCAAGCTATGCTTGTTAATGGATATCGACTTGTTCCATGAATTTACCCCTCGATCATTGAGGTGGTAACACAATATTTGACTGGCAGCAATTAAATTGCTCCAAGAAAATATCTGTCCCTTGACAGTTTTTGAATTGAGAGTTTAAAAAAGAGTAGTAGTTACTTAAATCAGGTTTCCCATATTTTTGATAGTTGAGCGAGCATTTGAATCTTCTTAAAAGACAGATTCAAATGGAAAAACAATGTTTTGGGAACTTCTTTTTGATTTGAAAATAATTAATAATCTTTATTAAATAAGTAACCTTCAAATGAATATTCGAAAATAATATTCATTAAGTAAATAAATATTAAATGAATATTCAAAGATAATATTCATTAAATAAATTAGGATTAAATGAATATTTAAAATAATATTCATTAACTAATAAACCCCGAATGAATATTCAAGGTAATATTCCTCAAATAAGTAAACCTCAAATGAATATTCAAAATAATATTCATTAATTAATAAATTTCAAATGAATATTCGAAAATAATATTCATTAAATAATTAAGTCTCAAATGAATATTCAAAAGTAATATTCATTACATAATCCCCAGATGAATATGTACGATAATATTCTTAAAGTCAATATCCTCAAATGAATATAATATTCTGCAAGTCGATAATCCCCAAATGAATATTAATAAATAATATTCTTAAAATGAATATTAATAAATAATATTCTTAAATAAAATAATTAACCCTCGAATAACAGCTACCCGATATCTTTATCGGAAAATAACCTTTATCATATACAAATATAATCCCTTCTGATCTTTCAAGAAAATCACACGCCCTTATCCTAGGGCAAATATAAAATCCTGGCTTATAGCTGATATCCCATATCTAGCTTAGAAGCCCATAATCAACTCATTTCCAAGTAATAAATACTTTCCGAAACATAAATAATGTTTAATAATAATATTCCTCAAGATGAATAGTACTCTGCCGCTGGAATCCCTCCGGGTTTCCACGACTATCTATATAACAAAATATCGACTCCCGGTCTAGAGTCGAAACAATAAACATGCTCTTATCTATAGAGCTACAAGGTATACCGGTTCATAAGTACATTATCTCAAAACTCGTATATAAACCAAAATCAACTCTATTTTATACAATATATAACATGTATCGCAAAACTGTATAACTCCACACATGGCAAAAGCAGTAATATATAATCAATACTTCAAAGTATAGATTTAGAAAACTTGCCACAATACTTGCAACAAGGATTTGGTATATAAATTGGGAATACACAAGTATTGAACATTGGAAAATATACATACTCTGAATAATAGAGTAAGGTTTAGTAAACTTGCCTGATGCTCGAGAAGTGATAGGGGTTCGCGACGATGCCGGACAATCTAGACAAAGTGAAACGAAAACACACGGTTAATCCCCTCGATAAACCACTTATACTTATAACTTAATGCTTAAACACGAAGCGAAACACAACCAAGGCATTACTAGCTCGTTATAGGCTCATACTAAGTCCATGTTATTCGTCAAATACTTATATCACCAGTTTGGTTTGAAATCCATTCTCAAATCCAAGTTATACTTAACCATTTGGAACCTTGGTTTCTAAGTCTCGTTTTCGGTGGTTTTCACTTGCGCGACCTTGACTAAAACATTTTTATAAAATCGAAAAATAATCTTTTTAATACGAATCCTTTTCGTGAGCCTTCCTAACTGTCTCTAGTATTATTCCTCAAAGTTTCACATTTTAATATGGCTCGGAAGTGGTCCAAATATAGACTCAAAGTTGCTGACCAGAGATGGGTCGTTCTTCCGAACGGCGTTTACTAAAACTCACTTTTCTCTTAAACCGTTCGGCCAAATTAGGCGAACCACATATCATTACGAAGCTTATAACATAAACTACACAATCATGGGCAGTAGGACTCAAGGGTCGAGCTATAACAGAGGAAAAACAGGGAACCAATCAGTAGGTAAAAATTTGGGCATTACGACGGCTATAAATCGGACGTTCCAAAAATCATAATCATCAAACCAAGCCACACCGGACATCCATACATCTTAAACACATGATTCTCATCTCCACAAGTCCAGGGGTATCATACTTTAACATCTTAATCAACAAATGACTAAACCAACTACAAGATCATGCTAACATGCTTATATTAACACTATAATCTCAACTAAGCTAACAATCATCAAGAACATCCACAAAACTCAAAGTCAACTAAGGGTTCATGGGGTTAATACCTTCCTTGGAGTGTATGATCACGTAGTAAGCCTTGTCTAGCCCTTAGATTTCCTTGACCAAGCTTAGATCATCAAAAGAAGTCAAGAAATCAAAGTTAGTTATTGAAAGTTACTATTCATCTGTTCAAAGAACTGCCCAAACGAGGTCCTTACCCTGCTTTTCTGGGCGAGGTTTCTAAAGAGTAGTTGTAGAGCATCTCCATGGCTTTCCAACAAGCTATAGAACGCAAGCTTTCATTTAGAAATGAGAGAGATACGGCCGTTTGAAAATCGGTGCAGAAACTACCAAGATCATGGCAGTTTAGATTCTTCAACTTGGGGAGGATATTTGACTAGGCTAAACACCTTGGATTGCCATGAAATTTTGAACAGATGTTATACATGGAGTGTAGAAGCTGTGGTTAACTTCTGGTGATTTTATCATGGTTGGAAATGGAGTTATGGATTTTTCTTTGGAGGGTGCTCTAGCTGATCAGTTTTGGAGAATTTTGTGTTTCTCTTGCTTTTCTTTTCTTCTTTTCTTTTTGTTTTGAGTAAAAGATAAGAATGCTGATATTTTGTTAAGTGGTGAGTCATAGGGACACATGTCGATCAGTGGGGTATCATGGTGGCAAGCAGGGACACGTGTCGCGCATGCACGCGTTTGGTTAAAGTAGCTTTACTGGTTTGTTTCCTTTCACATGGATGATCCAAACGTTGCATCTTTCGAATTAATCTTGTTACATGTTACTTCCATGTCTATATTCAATCTTGTCATAATTTCAATCCTTAATCCATGATTCGTTCGCTTAACCGCTTAATCTCGTTATAAAGTATCAGCGGTTTCTAGAACATTCGTTTCACTGTCCCAGTGGTTTTCGTTCTAAATTCTCAAATCAAATATAATAAAATTCCAAAATATTAAATCCTCAAATCCTCAATTTTAATATCTCATTTCTTGAATATAATAATATATAATTCGCTGTCCGGTCAAATATTTCACCAAAATAAAATTTGGAATTTCTGAATTCTGATCGTCTTTGCATTCACTTATTTACTCCGTAGAACACTAATATGACTTCGGAATATCCACACTACGTCTCGTACATAGGTGGCATGAAAAATTTTGTTAATCCTCAAAATCACTATTCATCCATCAAATTCACTATTCACTGATACACTTAATCATAATAAGAAAAGTTTTAATTAATCCAAAAATTCGGGTTATTACAGTCTCCCCTCCTTAAAAGGATTCCGTCCCGGAATCAACTTAGGCATAACTGGGGGTACTTCTCTCCCGTTGCACTTTCTAACTCCCAGGTGGATTCTTCCACCTCTTGTTTCTCCACAAACCTCTCACTAGCTTGGCAACCTCGTCTCTTAGCACTTGTTCTTTTCTATCCGTGATTTCCACAGGTTGCTCTTTGTAAGTCAGACCAGGTTGTATATCTACCTGCTCGTACTCTACATATGCCGGGCATCTATAGTATACTGACGTAGCATTGACACCTGAACCCCGTTATGACCATTCTACAAGTTTGGGGGGTAAGGCTGGCTCGTAGGCCACCTTCTTGACGCATTTTAAAATCTCAGATGGCCCAATGAATCTCGGGCTCAACTTCCCTTTCTTTTCAAATCTCATTAATTCTTTCCATGGAGATACCTTTAGCATCACGAATCGCTAACCTCATATTCTCTATCTTGTTTGTACAGAAATACACCAGCATAAACTTGATTGTCATTCATCAACTTTGTCATTTAGCTTATCAATAGCAGTACTATCTCTATACTCGCGGGCTTAGTCCGCATACTTTCTCTGTCTGTCTTGGCTGTCACTAGCCGCTTGTTGGTGAAATCTTTTGTCCTTCTAGTTTGTTGGACTAACTTGGGTTTTGTGTAAAATCTCATCCTTTAATTCCCGATCATTCGGATTCCATCTCTGTCTCATTTTAATTAAGGGCATCGGCCACCACATTGGCCTTCCCCGGATGGTAGTGTATCTCACAGTCATAATTCTAGGTCAATTCTAGCCATTTCTCCATCTCATGTTATCTACTATCACGGGTAACTCAAGGCCAATTCATTACATTCCATAAAATTTGTGGGTGCATTAATCAACCCAAAATAACCTCGCTGAAAACTCGAAGTGTCTATTCCTAGTACGAATCGCAGTCTTGGGTATATCTTCTGATTTAACTTCCAACTGGTGATACCCAGTTCTTAAATAAATTTGGAAATACACAGCGTTCTTCCGCTGATCAAACAATCATTTACAAGGGTACCTATTCTCCATGTCGAACTCATACAACTCTCGAGATTCTATAATCTTGTGCTAACATCTTTCTCTCTTACAACAACACCGGGCTCTCCACGGTGGCACACTGGGTCTTATCATATCCTTGCCCAACAATTCTTGTAACTGAGTCGCTAACTCTTCCATTCTCACTGAGGCTAACAGGAGATGCGGCACTATAACCTGAATACTCGTTATTCATTCTCATGTCATCCAAATCGATATCTGGTAGCTCATTAAAACCTTGTACAATCTCCCAAAACCATTGTAGTTCCCTTTATACTTGGTATCTCTTTTCTTGGCGTCAACCATAAGAGCTAATTAAGCCTCGTATCTCTGGCGTAATAGTTTCTTCGTCTGAACTATATTCAAGAATCTCTGAATCTGTCTCCATCCTTTATTTATTACTCTTTTTATTTGCAATCCATTGGCTCCATTGGGTGTCAACCAACCCATCCTTATTATCATATCAACTTCTCCCAACTTGAAAGGAATCAGGCCTATCAAAAGTGTCGACTTCATATTTCTAGTTCAGAACCTGGATGTACCAGTCTTATGGGAAAATCCCTCGATTGACTATTTCTACTTGTAATTATTCCCTTAGCAGCTCGGCCTTAAGGTTTAATTGTCATGCAACTTCTTGATATACAATGATACATTAGCTTTGTCTGCATAGTATAGAAGGGCACCTGCTATTTAAAGGTCCTGACAGTGGGCTGCTTGTTGGAGGTAGCCCTGGTTAAAGCCTACTGGCTTTCTTTCCTTCTGTGTTCACAAACTCCGGAACAAACCTCAATAATCTGGAAAACTTGGCCTCATACTCGGTCACAGTCATGGTTTCTTGTTTTAACTCTTCAACTTTCATTTTCATCCGGGTCTCCATATATTTCCAAAAATTATTCCTCTAAAACAACACACACTGCACCTTTCCCAAGTCACAATACCAGCTCCCTCTGACTCCATCGTCAGTACTTATCTCGCTAACCCAGAGGTAGTGTCCATTCGTAAACAACTCCTTCAAAATCTCAATCTCACCATAAGGCATCTATCTAACACCGTTGTCACTGGAGTTCACGGCACATCGCTATTCCTTTCACATATATCGATTGACACGCTCTCCATTATCATAATATCCTTGGGAGAATAAACCAATTTCATCGATATGTCACTAACATTCTATTCGTCTTCGAGATTCCCTCCTGTCATAGGCGATTTCGTTGCGAATCTAATTCCTATCAGCGAATTTTGACTTATTTGACCTGGTTCGCCTCCCCTTGGAATTCAATGAAGATAACAAAAATTATGGGGCCTTGAAAAGACAGCTCCCATATCAAGGAAAACGTCACACACTGGTGATCATAAGGTTATGAGTTTTAAGGTAACCTTATTGGAGGTAAAAGAATTTACCGAGAGATCAACATGATCATAAGAACTCAACGTTGTGTGCCTCGATTGAGACATTACTAAAGGTAATTAGCCTTCTTGTATTTCACAACTTACAAGTGATGGCGTCCCATCAGACTTCTATCACATAGACAGATAGTCCTTGTAGCCCCTATAAGTATAGGGTTGTTCGTCTCAGTGGAAGTTGAAAAGTATGAAAGCAATTCGAGATCAATTTAATGATTATCGCCATTCGACAATATTTCTCAAAGGAACACCTTGGATTAAAATTGAACAGATTCCAAAGGTGCGGTTTCCAAGGAAAAGAACAACCAAAAAGATACTGGTACTTAACAAGCAAATGATGAGGTGTCACCATAGGGTCATTCATTATTTGAAGAAAAGTAAAAGCTTAAATAACATCATTTGACAGGGCTTCGAAAGCCTGAAAGTAGGCATTGTGATAGCCTCTGGCACAATTGAAACTGAATATGGTTTAACACAAGTGTTATAAAACAACTTCGAAGAGGGAATATACCCTTTATCAGAATTCTTTCCTGGAGAGAGGTCAAGATAGATCATAGATTGGGAAGGTACCCCACATAATTTGCAAATGGGGAGGGTATTACCAAGGTCTCTACGGATGCCTTTTACGTCGGCTCCTCTAATGGATAATCGTTCAATTCCAAAGCTTTTCTTCTCCATGCACACCCTAAGGTGCTCGATACTTACGTTATTGCCGACTCATAAGAGTCGCTAAGGATTCAACCATCGACCTTTGCAATCGCAGGGAATTCTATTCGACTAGGCGCAAACATCCCAAGTAAGCGTTCTGTTCTATAAGAAGACTTCGATACCGTTGTCGCCCATAGCAATGACAATTCCTCATGTCGACTGGGCAGTACTCCGGAAGATCGTTAGAAACTACAAGATTAAATCTGGTCTCTATTTCAATCATCCTTATATCCAATATTCCTTCTCCCATATCAATCCCGGGCGCTACATAAGCTTAACACTTTTGGCACAATAGCCTTTTCATTTAAGTCAACGCCGGAACTTCTCAGTCCGTCTTGGTTCTTAAATATATTTCGCCTTTACCGTCCAATCTCAACTTCATCATTTTATCTCTACAATCAATTATAGCAATCAGGGTCTGTCCACCAGCCCATATAACGGCTATCTTACCCAATCCACAGGGTTCACTCCAATTTCCACTCTCTTTGGTGACATCCCCTGGTAATCAGAAAGACAAGGTTTGCCAAAATCTGCTGAATTTCTTTCCAAAATCAGGGAAACTTGATCAATCTATTTACCTACTAGTAATGCTCGGATCTGATTTCCGACCTTTCTGTTCTATCCTCATAAGTCCTTCCTGGTTTCCTGAGGGTGGCAAATCTCGTTCTCGATTCCGTCTTAGCGTGCTTGTCTTACAATAACATTTGCATGGTACATATACCCAAAATTTTCCTTGAGATAATAAAATTCCTCAATGATGTAATAGACACTATTTCCAGTGGAATCGCTGGTCGTGGGGGATTGAAACCTCATAGCCAAAGCAATTCCTTTCACTATTCTAGGCAACTAAGTACCCTTAATCGTTCGTGAAAATCTGGACATCTTGGTTCTTACATATGCCGCCTCCTTATGGGCAACTATAACTGACTACGAGTAACAGGTTTCGTTCAAGTCGAATCAATCCACTGATACTGGCTATACTGCCTCTACCTCTTCTGCCTTGGAGACTCTACTCCATTTTCTTTGTCATACCTCTTGATAAATCATGAACGATCCTTAAACTCTCGTCTCGTCACTTATTTATCCCTTGAAGGTTCGTCCGGTCTTATTACTAGACCTCAAGTAACATACTACATCTTTATCAATCAACACGTCATCTACAAGATTCTTTCCTTGACCCACTATGGGGTCTTCCTCTAGATCCTCCTATGGATCTTTCTTTATCGGGTCTCCGTCCATTTCAAGGAACGCATCATCAATTGCCTACTCGAAGGCCTCGGGGTCTGGTATCTCAGAATCCCATCCATCTATAACTCATACGAATCGAGGTGACTAACCATGAAGTCCTAAGTACGGTTTCCCAGAAGAAGTCCCTTCTCGGGCTTTATCTTAAACAGTCAGGGTCATGTCTTCTAACTCGACTGCGAACTTAATTTGAGCTCTAGATGCTCTTATCATTATT
Source organism: Heracleum sosnowskyi (assembly GCA_030848705.1). Taxonomy (NCBI): domain Eukaryota; kingdom Viridiplantae; phylum Streptophyta; class Magnoliopsida; order Apiales; family Apiaceae; genus Heracleum; species Heracleum sosnowskyi. The sequence continues at coordinate 87,369,266 of CM061236.1, read as the reverse complement.
AAGGGTATTGTAAGACTCGATCTCCTATCGTTTCTGAGGACTGTAACCTAACGCTCTGATACCATTTCTGTAACAGCCCCAAATCCGGGGTCAGGGATTTAGAGTAGTCACGATCCATTTACTCCTTGCCTTACCTGTATTACTCACAACGTTCATAATTCACCTGCTCATGACCCCACAATATGTGTCTCTCACACACACACACACACAGGTTAGAGTCTCAGAAATGACACAATACAACAACTGCGGAATAATAATTTTTATTACAATACCCAAATGTCTTTGAATCTGTCACTGATACAATTTCTAGGAAATGTTACATTATCAACTTAGCCTTCTGATGCTCACAATCCTTTCATACCATTCATATCTATACATAAGTTGAATACCAACAGCTGTAGCCCGATTCGATTAGTTCGTACTACTCTCGGGATCACTGCTAGAAACTGTTTTATGAAAACGCCTTGCAGGGTATGTGCCGTCCCATTGGCATCCTGCTATATAATATATATAAAACAATAGCAAGAGTGAGCGATAGCTCAGCAAGGAAATAAAAGTATGGCATAATTCTACCTTTAACTCAACCCAGAATAAAGCGGGTATAAGACAATAATTTGTCAAAATATCTTGATACTGAAATTATATCCTTATCGGAATGTATTCCCACAAACAGTACCATTATTGTACTTCAAATATCATTTCATAATATTTCTGCAAACTTGTGCTATATTATGAACAAAGTTCTAGTATAAAAGATAAGGTTTCAAAGTAAACCAAATATAACCTTTCCGAAAAATATCTGCCATGTAAGCAGAATATCAACATATAACTTAGAAGATGAAGTTATAAGGTGATTCAGTATAAACAACTCCCTTACCATAACTCCTGTTATGTAAGGTATCCACAGAGTCATATGATATAAAAGATGAAGTTATATGGATTTATTGTCACTTCATTTCCAAACACTTTTCGACCCCCTGCCAACATGATTGGTTCTTTATCCCAATGCATGTTGCAGGAATATCCAAATTGGATGATGAACCAATACCGGAGTTGCTACCGCGCCCGCTGTGCCTAACCTTGCTATGATCAGTAGCAGGTCGCACCGCTCAAATAGTTTTCTACATGTAGATGGAAGAATCACGACAGCCTGACATTGTCTACCGCCTTACTGTGACCTCCCGGCCCATTTGGGGCAATAAAAGTTGGATGGGTCCGCGCAACTAGACCACTTACACCACTCCTAGTTCAGATGAAATCCATGACTCTGAAACGTAAAGATCGTCCTCCTTTCCCCAAGTGTAACACTTGTTGATACGACTCCACTAAGTAGTTATATCTAGGTTGGAAAGGAAGATTCTCCAATATTTCCCAAGCTATGCTTGTTAATGGATATCGACTTGTTCCATGAATTTACCCCTCGATCATTGAGGTGGTAACACAATATTTGACTGGCAGCAATTAAATTGCTCCAAGAAAATATCTGTCCCTTGACAGTTTTTGAATTGAGAGTTTAAAAAAGAGTAGTAGTTACTTAAATCAGGTTTCCCATATTTTTGATAGTTGAGCGAGCATTTGAATCTTCTTAAAAGACAAATTCAAATGGAAAAACAATGTTTTGGGAACCTCTTTTTGATTTGAAAATAATTAATAATCTTTATTAAATAAGTAACCTTCAAATGAATATTCGAAAATAATATTCATTAAGTAAATAAATATTAAATGAACATTCAAAGATAATATTCATTAAATAAATTAGGATTAAATGAATATTTAAAATAATATTCATTAACTAATAAACCCCGAATGAATATTCAAGGTAATATTCCTCAAATAAGTAAACCTCAAATGAATATTCAAAATAATATTCATTAATTAATAAATTTCAAATGAATATTCGAAAATAATATTCATTAAATAATTAAGTCTCAAATGAATATTCAAAAGTAATATTCATTACATAATCTCCAGATGAATATGTACGATAATATTCTTAAAGTCAATATCCTCAAATGAATATAATATTCTGCAAGTCGATAATCCTCAAATGAATATTAATAAATAATATTCTTAAAATGAATATTAATAAATAATATTCTTAAATAAAATAATTAACCCTCGAATAACAGCTACCCGATATCTTTATCGGAAAATAACCTTTATCATATACAAATATAATCCCTTCTGATCTTTCAAGAAAATCACACGCCCTTATCCTAGGGCAAATATAAAATCCTGGCTTATAGCTGATATCCCATATCTAGCTTAGAAGCCCATAATCAACTCATTTCCAAGTAATAAATACTTTCCGGAACATAAATAATGTTTAATAATAATATTCCTCAAGATGAATAGTACTCTGCCGCTGGAATCCCTCCGGGTTTCCACGACTATCTATATAACAAAATATCGACTCCCGGTCTAGAGTCGAAACAATAAACATGCTCTTATCTATAGAGCTACAAGGTATACCGGTTCATAAGTACATTATCTCAAAGCTCGTATATAAACCAAAATCAACTCTAATTTATACAATATATAACATGTATCGCAAAACTGTATAACTCCACACATGGAAAAAGCAGTAATATATAATCAATACTTCAAAGTATAGATTTAAAAAACTTGCCACAATACTTGCAACAAGGATTTGGTATATAAATTGGGAATACACAAGTATTGAACATTTGAAAATATACATACTCTGAATAATAGAGTAAGGTTTAGTAAACTTGCCTGATGCTCGAGAAGTGATAGGGGTTCGCGACGATGCCGGACAATCTAGACAAAGTCAAACGAAAACATACGGTTAATCCCCTCGATAAACCACTTATACTTATAACTTAATGCTTAAACACGTAAGCGAAACACAACCAAGGCATTACTAGCTCGTTATAGGCTCATACTAAGTCCATGTTATTCGTCAAATACTTATATCACCAGTTTGGTTTGAAATCCATTCTCAAATCCAAGTTATACCTAACCATTTGGAACCTTGGTTTCTAAGTCTCGTTTTCAGTGGTTTTCACTTGCGCGACCTTGACTAAAACATTTTTATAAAATCGAAAAATAATCGTTTTAATACGAATCCTTTTCGTGAGCCTTCCTAACTGTCTCTAGTATTATTCCTCAAAGTTTCACATTTTAATATGGCTCCGAAGTGGTCCAAATATAGACTCAAAGTTGCTGACCAGAGATGGGTCGTTCTTCCGAACGGCGTTTACTAAAACTCACTTTTCTCTTAAACCGTTCGGCCAAATTAGACGAACCACATATCATTACGAAGCTTATAACATAAACTACACAATCATGGGCAGTAGGACTCAAGGGTCGAGCTCTAACAGAGGAAAAACAGGGAACCAATCAGTAGGTAAAAATTTGGGCATTACGACGGCTATAAATCGGACGTTCCAAAAATCATAATCATCAAACCAAGCCACACCGGGCATCCATACATCTTAAACACATGATTCTCATCTCCACAAGTCCAGGGGTATCATACTTTAACATCTTAATCAACAAATGACTAAACCAACTACAAGATCATGCTAACATGCTTATATTAACACTATAATCTCAACTAAGCTAACAATCATCAAGAACATCCACAAAACTCAAAGTCAACTAAGGGTTCATGGGGTTAATACCTTCCTTGGAGTGTATGATCACGTAGTAAGCCTTGTCTAGCCCTTAGATTTCCTTGACCAAGCTTAGATCATCAAAAGAAGTCAAGAAATCAAAGTTAGTTATTGAAAGTTACTATTCATCTGTTCAAAGAACTGCCCAAACGAGGTCCTTACCCTGCTTTTCTGGGCGAGGTTTCTAAAGAGTAGTTGTAGAGCATCTCCATGGCTTTCCAACAAGCTATAGAACGCAAGATTTCATTTAGAAATGAGAGAGATACGGCCGTTTGAAAATCGGTGCAGAAACTGCCAAGATCATGGCAGTTTAGATTCTTCAACTTGGGGAGGATATTTGACTAGGCTAAACACCTTGGATTGCCATGAAATTTTGAACAGATGCTATACATGGAGTGTAGAAGCTGTGGTTAACGTTTGGTGATTTTATCATGGTTGGAAATGGAGTTATGGATTTTTCTTTGGAGGGTGCTCTAGCTGATCAGTTTTGGAGAATTTTGTGTTTCTCTTGCTTTTCTTTTCTTCTTTTCTTTTTGTTTTGAGTAAAAGATAAGAATGCTGATATTTTGTTAAGTGGTGAGTCATAGGGACACATGTCGATCAGTGGGGTATCATGGTGGCAAGCAGGGACACGTGTCGCGCATGCACGCGTTTGGTTAAAGTAGCTTTACTGGTTCGTTTCCTTTCACATGGATGATCCAAACGTTGCATCTTTCGAATTAATCTTGTTACATGTTACTTCCATGTCTATATTTAATCTTGTCATAATTTCAATCCTTAATCCATGATTCATTCGCTTAACCGCTTAATCTCGTTATAAAGTATCAGCGGTTTCTAGAACATTCGTTTCACTGTCCCAGTGGTTTTCGTTCTAAATTCTCAAATCAAATATAATAAAATTCCAAAATATTAAATCCTCAAATCCTCAATTTTAATATCTCATTTCTTGAATATAATAATATATAATTCGATGTCCGGTCAAATATTTCACCAAAATAAAATTTGGAATTTCTGAATTCCGATCGTCTTTGCATTCACTTATTTACTCCGTAGATCACTAATATGACTTCGGAATATCCACACTACGTCTCGTACATAGGTGGCATGAAAATTTTTGTTAATCCTCAAAATCACTATTCATCCATCAAATTCACTATTCACTGATGCACTTAATCATAATAAGAAAAGTTTTAATTAATCCAAAAATTCGGGTTATTACATTGAGTGCGAGTACTACGTAGGATCCGCAGACCGACGGACCGACCGAAAGAAACATTTCAGACAACCGAAGTTACGGTAAGTGTTGTACCGCCGATTGCAAGAATAATCGAATGTTGATAGAAAATGGGTGTATATGTGCATAGCCAGAATTGGCTTATATAAAGCGTCCGGTAGATATCACAGACCGGAATGAGAAAGTGTTGTAATGAAACCAGAGAGTTGAAGAGTCAACCTGAAAACTGGAGATTACTATATTGGAAGAGTAACCTCGGTTATTTTCTTAGATTCCGGGACGGAATCCTTTTAAGTAGGGGAGACTGTAATTGTTAGATATAATTGTTGATGAGTGTTTATCAGTGTTTAAGCAACGGGTATTCATCAGAGTTTACTAGAAGCCAGTCAGAGTTTGATAAAGTCTGACGGGGTGAGAGTTTGCTAAAGCTGTCGGTGCTAACATTGAAGATTCTAGAAGCAATATATCTTGAAGATAGAAAGAAGCAAGATATATTGAGACAGACAAGGAAACGGAACAGAAGACAGAAGCAATCTTAATTTGATATGATTTGTATAGCTAATTTATAGGAATATCAATTAGAGATTGATTCTATGTAGTTGTGTACTATATAAACACAGATAGGTTAACCCTAAAAGGGATGCGATTATTGAAAACATTATTCTTGTAACCTAGCAGCTCTCTGTGATATTTTACATCACAAAGAGAAGAATTATTTAAATAATTCAGTTGTTGATTTATAAACAGTGTTCTTTATTGTTATTATCATACCTATATTGATTATATATTGTGTAATCGGCCTAACAATTGGTATCAGAGCCAAGGCTGTTTAATATATACAGTTTATCGATCTAAACACAAGTATAATCATGGCTGACAACTCTCAGGAAGGTTCTAATACAGGTTCGAATGCTCAGAAGGTTCAACCAACTTCTGTTAGTCGATATGAGACTATAAGGGTTCCAATTCTAAGACCAGTTGAATATCCAATATGGAAGGTGAAGATGACCATGTTTCTGGAAGCCACAGATCCAGAATACCTTGATAGAATCAATGATGGTCCTCATATGCCAACTAAACTGTCTCCTGTTGTTGCTGGTCAAGAACAAAAGACTGTTCCAAAAGAGAAGAAAGATTTGACTCCTGAAGACATCTCATCAATTGCAAAGGATACAAAAGTTAGACACCTTCTCCATAGTGCTTTAGATAATGTCATGTCTAACAGAGTTATTGGCTGCAAAACTGCCAAAGAAATTCGGGATGCTTTGGAAGTCAGGTGTCAAGGAACAAGTGCAATAAAGAAGAATAGGAAAACCATTCTAACACAGGAGTATGAACACTTTGACTCAAGATCTAATGAAACTTTGACAGATACTTATGACAGATTTTGTAAATTGTTGAATGATTTGTCCCTGGTTGATAAAGAATATGAACTTGAAGAGTCAAATCTCAAGTTTCTGTTATCTCTACCTGAAAGATGGGATTTGAAGGCAACAACAATCAGAGACAATTATGATCTTGCAGAAACAGATCTTGATGAAATCTATGGGTTGCTCAAAACTCATGAACTGGAGATAGAACAAAGAAACAAAAGATCTGGAAAGAAGACAAAATATGTTGCTCTTAAAGTTGAAGAAAAGCCTGTCAAGAAGGAATCATCAAGAAAGAAAGCCAAATGAAAGGCTTTAGTCATTAAATCTGACAGTGAGTCATCAAACTCTGATGATGGTTCAAACACTGATGATGAAGCTTCTGATTCTGAGGATGATGAAGAAGAGATGATGAAAATGGCTGCTTTAATGGTGAAGACCTTCAAGAAGATGGGATTCAAGAACTTCAAGAAAGGGAAGAGATTCTCTAGGAGAGATTCAAACTCTGATAAGAGAAATTTCAGAAAGTCTGATGGAGGGAATACCAAGTCTGGAAAGAAAGACAAGTCTGAGATCCAGTGCTACAAATGTAAGGAGATGGGTCATTATTCTCCAGAGTGCAAGAAAGGAAAATCTGAGAAAGCACTCATCACTAAAGGCAAAGACTGGGCAGACACTTCAGACTCAGATGAGGGAGTCAATTATGCTCTCATGGCAACTGTTAAAGATGAAGCTGAGTCATCTGAAAACAAGGTACCCCTAACTACTTATGCTTATGATACTGATAATATATCTGAATTAAGAGTTTATCTAAAAAGCATACATGTTAGTTATAGGGATCAGACTTTAGAGAATGAAAGAATCAAATATGAGAATCTAGGTCTTAAAGAGAGGAATAAATTTCTTGAAGAGAGACTTGTTAACATGCAACAAGTTCAAAAGGAGAGAGATGATGCTGTTTATGTTGAACAGGAATTGCTTAAAAGATATAGGCAAATAGAATCTGAGTTAGAGAAAGAGAGGAAAGTGATTAAACTTGGACTAATTCTGGAAAAGACACACATCAAGTTTTTCAGACAGACACTGTAGGTCTAGGTTACTGTGAGAAAGATGAACTTAGGTTTAAAGATAAAGTGAAAGTAAAACCACAACTTAAACCTGTGAAATTTGTTTCTGAATCCAGTAAGCTAAAGTCTGTAGTTGTGAAAGAAGCTGTTATGGAACCAGTTGAAACTTGTGATAAACAGGTTAATGTTGGTTCAATAACAGAGAATAAGATTAAATTAAATGCTGTTAAAGAACCAGTAAAAATCTGTGATAAGCAGGTTAATGTTGGTTCAATGACAGAAAAACAATTCAAACATAAGCTCAAAGAGGTAAAGTCTGTCAACAAACAGAAAGTGTCCAAGAAAAATAGGAATGGAAAAGTAGGCATTAATAAAAGAAATGATTATCTGCCTAATTCTGATGCTCCTAGGAAGACATGTCATAGTTGTGGTAGTACTAACCATCTTGCAAGTTTCTGCACAAAAAACAAAGATATTAATTCTTTACCCTCCAAGTCTGGGGTAAAGAATGATTATGTTAGGGTTAGACCACAGACTTTATGCACACACTGTGGGAGCACTTGACATTCCATTTATACTTGTAAGAGTTATCATGCTATTTATCACAACTATTATGAGCTAAAACCCAACCTGAAATGGGTTAAGGCAAACTCTGTTGGTGTAAAGTCTGACACAGTTAGCTTAAACTCTGTTGAAAGTTATTCCGCTGCAAAATCTAACAATGTTAAGAAAGCCAAAGGATCCAAGCAAGTCTGGATCCTTAAATCTAACTCTTTGTAATTGTCTGTGATTGCAGGGCATAAGGGAAAGTACCCTAGTCTTGGACAGTGGATGTTCAGGACACATGACTGGAAATAAAGCCCTGCTATCAGATTATGAGGAGAAGGCTGGCCCAAAAGTTTCCTATGGAGATGGCAACATAGGACGTACTATGGGATATGGCAATATCAATCTTGGAAGTGTCATCATCACAAATGTAGCTCTAGTCCCAGGACTCAAGCATGATCTGCTTTCTGTGAGTCAAATCTGTGACAAAGGATACCATGTAGATTTTCATACTGAACATTGTGAAGTTATCAGCAAATCTACTGGGAAAGTTGTTCTAGTTGGACACAGGCACAATAACATTTATGAAGCAAGTTTGGTAACAAACTCTGAAGGAAAAGCTGTGTGTGTAACTGCAAAAATGTCAAATTTAGAGAGTTGGAAATGGCATAAGAAGCTCTCTCATCTAAACTTGAACAACATCAATGAGCTAATTCGAAAAGATCTTGTAAGGGGACTTCCAAAGTCAATACTCAGCTTAGATGGTCTGTGTGATTCTTGTCAAAAGGCCAAGCAAAGGAAGTCATCTTTCAAAAGTAAATCTGAATCATCAGTTGTGGAACCTTATAATCTTTTACATGTTGATCTCTTTGGTCCAGTGAATATAATGTCAATGGGCAGAAAGAAATATGCTTTGGTAATTGTTGATGAATACACCAGATACACATGGGTGTATTTCTTAGCAAAGAAGGATGAAACTGCCTTAATTCTTATGGATCATGTGAAGCAATTGGACAAAGGATCACAGCACAAAGTAAAAATTATCAGGAGTGATAATGGTACTGAATTCAGAAATTCTGAAATGGAAGCTTTCTGCAAGGAAAGAGGAGTGAAGCAAGAATTTTCTGCACCTGGAACTCCACAGCAAAATGGTGTAGTTGAAAGAAAGAACAGAACCTTAATCAAAGCTGCCAGAACAATGCTTGATGAAGCAAAATTGCCAACTTATTTCTGGGTAGAAGCTGTTCAAACAGCTTGTTTTACTCAAAATTCTACATTGATCAACAAGCATGGGAAAACACCATATGAGATGGTGAAAAATAAGAAGCCAAATTTGAAATATTTTCATATTTTTGGATGCAAGTGTTTTGTGTTGAAAACTCATCCTGAACAATTGACCAAGTTTGACTTAAAAGCTGATGAAGGAATTTTTGTTGGATACCCACTATCAACTAAAGCTTTCAGAGTCTACAATCTGAGAACTAAAGTGATCATGGAATCTATACATGTGTCATTTGATGACAAGAAAATAACTGGAATAGAAGATGAAGAATATCATGATCAACTTCGATTTGAAAATGAAGATCTACACTCTGATGACGTAAACTCTGATGAAGCAAATCCAACAAACTCTGACAAAGCATACTCTGAACCTCTACTGGTAAACACTGAGGGAATTTCTCTGACAGAACAAAATACAGAACCAGTCGAGGGGGAGTGTGAAGATACTTCAGAAACATCTCAAGATAATAACTCAAACTCTGAAAGTGAATCAGCTGAAGGATCTATCCCAAACTCTGAGTCAAACACTGAAAATCCAAACTCTGAGCAGTCCAATTCAGGGGGAGCCTCAGAGAATGCAAATGGTCAAGAAGAAAATCAGGAGAGCATGGATCAAGGGGGAGGATCTAATACTGATAATAGAAGCCAATTACCAACAGCAAGAAGGTGGACACAAGCTCATACACCTGACTTGATAATTGGAGATCCAGAAGCTAGTGTAAAAACTAGAAGTGCTACAAATAATGAATGTCTGTTTCATGCATTCTTATCTCAAACAGAGCCCAAGAAAGTGGAAGAAGCTCTTCAAGATGCTAACTGGATAACAGCTATGCAAGAGGAGTTAAATGAATTTGAGAGGAATGAAGTCTGGACACTTGTACCAAGACCAAAGAACAGATCTATTGTTGGTACAAAGTGGGTTTTCAGAAACAAAACTTGACAGTGATGGAGTGATTACAAGGAATAAGGCTAGACTTGTGGCTAAAGGCTATTCACAGCAGGAAGGAATTGACTATGATGAAACCTTTGCTCCAGTTGCAAGATTGGAGGCAATAAGGATTTTTCTGGCCTATGCTGCACACAAGAAGTTTAAAGTCTTTCAGATGGATGTGAAAAGTGCTTTTCTCAACGGGAAACTTGAAGAAGAAGTGTTTGTTGAACAACCACCAGGGTTTGTAGATCCCAAACATCCAGATTATGTCTACAGGCTTGACAAGGCATTATATGGACTAAAGCAGGCACCTAGAGCTTGGTATGAAACTCTAGCTCAATTTCTTTTAGAAAGTGGGTTCACTAGAGGTACAATTGACAAAACTTTGTTCTACTTTAACTCTGGTGATGATTTGCTGTTAGTTCAAATCTATGTGGATGACATAATTTTTGGGTCTACTAATGACAAACTCTGTAAGAAATTTGCTAAGCTTATGCAGTCAAGGTATCAAATGAGCATGATGGGAGAGCTTAGTTATTTTCTAGGCTTACAAGTAAAGCAAACAGATGATGGGATTTTTATCAATCAAGCAAAATATACCAGAAATCTTCTCAAGAAATTTGGTATGCTTGATAGTTCATCTGCTACAACCCCCATGGCTACTGCAACAAAGCTAGACAAAGACACAGGAGCCTCAGTAGATATGACAAACTATAGAGGAATGATAGGGTCTCTTCTTTATCTCACTGCAAGTAGACCAGATATCATGTATGCAACATGTCTTTGTGCAAGATTTCAAGCAGACCCCAGAGAGCCACATCTAACAGCTGTGAAAAGAATTTTCAAATATCTCAAAGGAACCATAACCCTTGGTTTGTGGTACCCTAGAGAATCAGAGTTTAAATTAATTGGTTACTCTGATGCAGATTTTGCAGGCTGTAAGATAGATAGAAAAAGCACAAGTGGAAGCTGTCAATTTCTTGGTGACAAATTAGTTTCTTGGTACAGCAAGAAACAGAAATCAATTTCCACATCCACAGCAGAAGCTGAGTATATAGCTGCTGGTAGCTGTTGTGCACAGATTTTATGGATGAAGAATCAATTGCTGGACTATGGATTAAGGTACTCTAAAATACCTATTTACTGTGATAATCAAAGTGCTATTGCTATGACAGGTAATCCAGTACAGCATTCCATGACCAAGCACATCAGCATAAGGTATCATTTTATCAGGGAACATGTGGAAGAAGGAAATATTGAGCTTCATTTTGTGTCTACAGACCAACAGCTTGCAGATATCTTCACCAAACCTTTGAGTGAAGCTACCTTTACAAGACTGGTAAATGAACTTGGAATGGTCTCTGGTTTTGACTAGAGATACTGGTTAGATTCAAAATCTATACATGATTGATTTTATGCTCATGATTCTTTGCATGTGTTAACTGTTATTTGTACCAGTATGTTAAACTCTGATAGTAAACTCTGTTAGTCATAAAGTATCAGTCATACTCTGTTGGTTAAAGTCTGAAGTTAAACTCTGATGTTATACTCTGATTGTGATATTGTCTGAAACATAAGGACCGATGAAGAAACCTGTCTGAAGCATGATTCTCAGTAAGTAATCATGAATCTTTCTGAATAATATATGATCTAATCTCAAAATGTGCAGTAACTTAACACAGCATGATACTGTCTCTATATTTATAGCATCTCTTAGTTTATTGATCCTATACACTGAGTCTGTATTAGCTGTTTGCACTTTCTCTCATAAATTCATTGTATTATCTGATGAAAAGTCTAAACTCTGATAATTAGTTGCAAATATTTCACCCTCGAATCAAAAGATGCCAAAAAGTGCACAAATTCCTTTGAGATCATGTTGTGCCTAGGAAGACCCAGGAACTTATTGTATGAAATAAGGGCTAAAATCCTTGATTTTTGGTGACTAGTGCCAACCACTGATTACTGGAAAAATAAAAAATAAAATAAAATAAAATAAAATAAAATAAAATAAAAAAATAAAAATTCAAAGGGGGTGAAAATAATAAATTTTATAGTACAGAGTTTAGATAAAATCAGATTTTATTTTATACATGAGAGTTTGGACAACCAGTTTTTACTGATTTATTGGGTGGATTTTATGCACTTTAAGATGCTCTAAATATTTATATTCAGTAAACTCTGCTATTCACACACAATTTTTCACAACTGTGCATTGAGAGAAAAGAGATTATGAATAAAGAAGGAGGATTGGTAAACACTGATGGACTGTGTACTCTACACTGAGGTAATTTTATTTTAATCTCTGGTGATTAAAATTAATTATTTGTTTCAGACAGTTAAACATTCTTGAAAATAAAAGAGTATGATTGGTAACGGTTCCAATTTGTATTAAACAGAGGAGAGAGGTTAATTGTCTAGGAAAGTGTAAAAGGCGGTAATTATTGCTGTTTTTACTGCGCATGCGCATTGGAAACTGTCAATTACTGCTGTCAGTCATTGCATGTGTGCCACGTGTCCCACTCACACAGTTAACGGAGTAAGACAGTTGTGTATTAATGATTAAAAACTGTTCAGTTTTTAATTTCAAATTTCATATTTAAACAATACACACACATACGTCTAAACCTTTCACATCTTACTCCAATTCACATCTATTGTCACACACACATATTCACAAACACTTTTCTACTTTCAAACTCTTTCAAGCTTTTGCATCAGATTCTTTGTTATTCTTTCAAATCTTACTAATGGCGACTACAGCGTTTGTTTCTTCTGGGTTAGAGTTTGTCCCTAATAATTATGCAGCACCACTAAATACTGCCAACGCACCAGAGGCGTTTCATATGATACAAGAATTTCTTGCTTAATCAGCGATTGGGCGTGCTCTAGTCGAACCAACAAAACTTTCTGGTTCGCAAATCAAGGCCTTCTGGGAGACAGGTATGTATGATGATGGTGGTGAATCTGGCAACCCATCAATAATCTTTGAATTTGAAGAAGCAGAGTATGTAATTACTTCTGGTACAATTCGGGCTGCAATAGGGTTTCCTGAGTTTTCTTCATATACAACTGGAATGGGTGACATTGATTTGCTGAGGATGATGCGAGAGATTGGGTATTCTGGACCCTTGACAAAGATTGGACAATTGAAGCGACCGTTCTTGCGGAAGGAGTGGAGCTTCTTCTTTGATTGCATCACAAGAACGTTCGGAAAGAAATGCACGAACTGGGATGCTATTCCCACGGACAGTCTGCAAATTGGGTATTCTCTGTTATATGATAATCATTTTGATTTTGCACGACTTGTCTTAAATAATTTAGGGGAGAAAATGACAGAGAATAGAGGGGTAGTATACTTTTCTAGATTTTGTCAGATTTTATTCTCTTACTGTGTTGAAGGGGTAGATATAGTTGATGAAGATGTCATTTCTTGTTTTAAATTACACAAGAGGATATTCTCTGATCTTATCAACAAAGATGTTAAGAAAGGGATTGTTGGAGATTTGTTACTGCATGCATCTGTGCAACAGTTTGTAAATGATCAAGTTAATCCACCAACACAAGCTCCTTCTCAATCAGAACACCAACCTGAACCTCTACAAACAGAACTTCCTCCATCAACATCTGTCCCACAAAAATCCAGTGGTAGGACTAAGCATGTTGGCTCCAAACCTGCAATGTATGTTAGACCATCTACTGAAGTAGGAGTGTCCAAGACATCTGTGCCAAAGGGTGTTGGTCCTTCTAAGAAAAGAAGTGCCAATCGATCAAAAACTGATGATGAAGCTGATGTTGATGATGAACCACTTCATCAGAGAAAAAGAAGACTAGTAGCCAATTATCTTTTTGATAATGTGGATGAATCTACACCAGTATCTGAAGCTGTCCAGCATGAAGCTCCAGAAGATTTTGTTGAGGAGCCTATTGTAAATAATGCTAATGAGGACAGGGTTTTTGTAAACACTGAAGCTCCTGAAGTTATTGTTCAGGAGGCTACTGAAGATGTTGAAGCAGCCACTGTACCTGACATGGCAAATGCTGATATAGAGGCTAAAATTTTTGAGCAAGATACTTTATTTGCTGATCTTGATATGGATAATATTCTGGAAGCACATCCTAGTATCAGTGTTTGTGATACTGAGGATGTGGCAGCTGATCAACCCACCCAAATTATAGATGAGTCAATTGCAACTCACACAGAGATTCTCTCTGTAAATAATCAAATTCCTGAATTGGGTGAGGAGGTTGATCAGGTAGTTGAAGCTGCTGTCGAGAAATTGGTTGAAGCTACAGCAGAAGAAGTTCAAACAGAAGAAGTTGTTGCAGAGTCTGTTCCTGTAGAAACAGAGGTTTTTGTAAATACAAACTCTGAGATAAATGCTGAGGCTACTGCAGACAATGTTCATGAAGAAATTGCAGAGCAGATAGAAGAAAATACTAATGAAGCTAGAGTTGCTTTTGATAATGCTGATCACACATCTGTAAACTCTGATCATGCAAACTCTGAGGTTAATCCTGCACTTTCAAACTCTGATAGTCATGAGTCAATACCTTTTCTAAGGGATCCTACTACAGAGTCTATCAAGGAAAACCAAAATGCAATATGCTAATTGGTCAGGAGCAGACTGCATTTTCTCTACTCAAAGGGCTGCTGATTTTGTATAAAAGTCTGCTGAAGAGATTTCTAATCCTGAGCTGTTAGCTCATTTTAAGGCGACCATTGTTCTAGTCAAGTCATTGCACAATCGCTTTGATGAGACAAACAAAGTTGTTCTTGGATTGAGTAATGATATTGCTCTTAAGGATTTAGCAATGAAGCAAGATAGAGCTAGATTTTCATCTTTGATCAAGGATCAAGAAGAAATCAAGAAGAGGCTATCCAATGTTGAAAGCAATCAAGCTGCCATATCTACTAAAATTGATTCGATTGCTACTTCACTAGAGTTGCTGACATCAGTTTTTATTCCTGATGATGTCAAAAAGGGGGAGAAAGTACCTAAAGACAAATGCAAAAGGACTCCAACCTTTAGACTGAGGGATGATTCAAATGATGGTGGAAGCCGAGGAACAGAGAAAAGGTCAAAGTCTTATCAAGAGCAAGGGAGACTTCGGTCAAACTCTGCTAGACAGACATACTCTGAGAGAAAGCATTCTGGTGGTCAATCTTCTTCAAGACTTAAGAGTCTAGTGATTTCATCAAATCCAACTACTGATGAAGAGATTGTTGCTAAGCTTTTCATGGAAGAACATGGTGGTGAAGCCACAATGGAAGATTTGGATGCTGAGATGAAGCTTCTTGCTGAAGAACACCAGAAAAAGATTGAAGCTGGTACTTATAAGAAGAAATCTGTAAAGGCTCCTAGATTAAAGGAAAAAGGAATTATCATCAAGGAAAATACTCAACAGAGTATACAATATTCCAGGAGGCCTACAGTAAATGTTTCTGAAAAAGGAAAAGGTATACTGGTAGAAGAAGGACAGTTACCAAAGAAGAATTATTCAACCTCTGACGTTGCTCAAGTTGAATCAAGGATAAATAGATCAACCTCTGACGTTGCTCATGTTGATATTTCTACTAAAGTTGTGACAACCTCTGACAATTCTCAAGTTGTACAAACTCAGCTAGCTCCACAACTCCAAGGTTTCTTAAGACCTGTACTTTATGAAACTCTGACGCTAGAAGCTGTGGACTTTTCTCAAACCAGAACAGTACATGGAAAGCAATCTTATGATAAATCTGGATTGGGTTCACACAGAGAAAAGAGAATAAATAACAGTCCTTTTGACCATTCATCACTGGCAGAACCTGGTGTTGGGGTATCTCAAGAGAGCCTTGATAAACTAGAGTCTGTTCAGATGGTTTATCATAGAGGGTTGAAGAAAGAGGTGCTGTTATATTTTATGTCTGATGGAAGAGTATACAGAATAGGAGAAGCTGATGTTCAATTGAAACTATGGGAAGAGCTTGAGTATGTTCTATATATTCTCAAAATCAAAAATAGAAGTACTCATGATGTTGCTCTAGTTCTAAAAGATAGAATGATGAAGTCCAAAGTTCTTCTTGGAGGAGGGGTTTCAAGTGCATATATTCCTAAGTACAGAGATGCTTATGGAAAGATTGTTGAAATGAAGAGAAACAGTGCCAAGCTCAATACTGCACTGGGTATAAAGGTTTTAGAATTCAACCTAGAGTCAGACAAATCATACTTTTATCCGGCTAGGGAATGAAATGAGGAAGAACAGCATTTATTCTCTGAGAGCTGCCATCTACCAGACTGGAGAAAGTGATCCAGAGCTTAAGGAGTTGAAGGAAATTATGGTGGATGAGCTAGCAAAAGCAGAAAGGAGGCTACTTATTGACTATCTCAGGACAGTGCCTGATATTGAAGAGATTAAGTAAAGTCTGGCTGAAAGTTTTTAAAGTTTTCTATTCTAAGTAAAAGTTAAACTCTGATATGTTATAAACACTGCATTTGTTATATGTTTTGACATCATCAATTATCTTTTAACTTGTACATTTTTATTATGCACAAGTTGGGGGAGATTGTTAGATATAATTGCTGATGAGTGTTTATCAGTGTTTAAGCAACAGGTATTCATCAGAGTTTACTAGAATCCAGTCAGAGTTTGATAAAGTCTGACGGGTGAGAGTTTGCTAAAGCTGTCGGTGCTAACATTGAAGATTCTAGAAGCAATATATCTTGAAGATAGAAAGAAGCAAGATATATTGAGACAGACAAGGAAACGGAACAGAAGACAGAAGCAATCTTAATTTGATATGATTTATATAGCTAATTTATAGGAATATCAATTAGAGATTGATTCTATGTAGCTGTGTACTATATAAACACAGATAGGGTAACCCTAAAAGGGATGCGATTATTGAAAACATTATTCTTGTAACCTAGCAGCTCTCTGTGATATTTTACATCACAAAGAGAAGAATTATTTAAATAATTCAGTTGTTGATTTATAAACAGTGTTCTTTATTGTTATTATCATACCTATATTGATTATATATTGTGTAATCGGCCTAACAGTAATAACCCCAAATTTTGGACTTAGTTAAAAAAAAAAATTATTTGATGAATAGTAAATTTCTGAACCGAAAAAGATTTTCAGACCACCCTATGTACGAGTCGGGATAATGAACTTTCGAAGTCGTATTAGTGATCTACTTTGAAAATAAAGGAATGCAAAAGCTGTCAGAATCAGAAAAATAGCATTTTCTGTTTTCTCCGAAATTTCACCAATAACGGACGGATTAATCATTATTTGAAAATATTGGAGGATTTAAATTATCAATTCCATGGATATGGATTTAATAAAAGAATTAGTGATATCAAGAACGTTTACGGTAAACTACTTCGATAGAACACTTAAGAAATCCTTGCGAGCGTTCAACGAGATTAAGCGATTAAGCAAACGAATCATGGATTAAGGATTGAAATTATGACAAGATTAAATATCCTACATGATCATCAAGAGAATTATATCAAGTGGACTCAAGGATTTAAACAAAAAGGAAGCTAACCAAGAGTTAAGGAACTCTATAAAAAGAGATTGCGAATATTCGAAGAAACGCGAGAACATTTTCTAAGAACAAGGAATAAAGAGGGAACATATAAGGGATTGTGCCACAGTGGAGTAATAAAATGCAACATATAAGCTGTAACGTATTGATTTTATTAAAAGGACACAAAGACGATCCAATTGGTGGAAGAAGAAAAAACAAAGTGTCATGCTTGAAAGTCAACTATAACAAGGATGACCCTTTTGCATTTAACCAAAAAGTGGGAAGTGTTATGTAAAGCCAACACTTGGACCAATGAAGTGTTGACAACACAAAAGGTAGAAGATGCATCCAAAAAAATTAATACATATATACATGTATTAATTCATTTCACAACAACCAAACAAAACAAACAAATTCTGCCCAGCAGAAACAAAGCTCAAAGAAAAATTCATATCTCCACTTCTATCCATCCTTAAATCACCAATTTTAACCATAGCTTCTCCACTCCATGGGTAACATTCTTTCAAAATTTCATAGTCAACAAAGGAGTGTAGCCTAGCCAAATCGCTTCCCCAAGTTGGAGAACCCAATCTGTCCAGTTTCTGTTCAGTGGAAAGATGGGGCTCAAAACCCTGGCTAGGAAGCTTTAAATTTGACGATCTCTAACTCAAAAGAACGTTTATGAAGAGTACAAGGTCTGGTAAAAATCTTAGCACCAAACTCTTATTTTTTGATTTGTTATGGATTTTACAAGATGAGGATGAATAGTGATTCCAAGAACTAACTTCTTTGATCTTAAACTCTAGGCTTTCCAAGGATCACCCAAGGCTTGTTTAGAGGTTATAAGTGATTGTTAATGTCTCTCAAGCTCTAAGGAAGGTATAAAAAAAAAACCTCTGCCCCTTTTTGTTTATATGAGTTTTATGGTTGAAATAATGATTAGAGTCGTTATTCGTGTTATCGTTAAGATCCGTGAATCTTATGTTCGATTTGAGGATGAGTGATTTTGTGAAGCTTGATTTAGTGTATGATAATGTTTAGGGGCTGTTTTGGATGTGTTGATGAAGTATAATGGTTGTTGGTTTGGTTGGTTGATTGTTGATTGGTGGTTGTTTGAAGTGTTTAAAAACACGGGAATCGCGTATAAGCGCCGTTACCATGCCGAAATTTCCTTAGATAGTTTAGGCAGAAATCACGGTTACATTAAAGGGCATGAACATGAAGTTTCTGACCATGAACATGTAGGCCTTGTTTCCTAGATTGTTTTAGCGAAAGAATCGTGTCGTTACGATTTACGGTTTAAGAGAAATGTCTGTTTCAGTGAAAGCGATTTCGCGTAACTAAGTGGTTCAATGCATGAACTTTGAGATAGTGATCAAACCCCTTAAGCGACTTATTGGAATGTGAAACTTTGTGTTAACATGCTAGGTACGTTTAGGAAGACCCTCGAAAAGATTTCGTGCTAAAAGGATAAAATCTCAATTTTATAAAAATGCGTGAGCGAGCATGCTCGAGTAGAGGATCTTAAGGAGTTAACTTGAAAATGGACTTGTACTTGAGTTAGTATATACTTAGTGTGGTGAAAGCGTTTAAGTTATTAATCTTGAACCTTGTGTTGATTCTAGATTACTGGACCAACCTGAGACTTATTGCTACTTCGAGATTTCCAAGCAAGTTTTCTCATTCCATGCTGTATTTTAAAGTACCATATTCTGATGTATGCATATAATAGATGCAAGTTTCCAAATCTATACTTTGAAGTATTGACTATATAATACTGCTTTTTCCATGTATAACATTGGACAGTTTTGCGATATATCTTATTTCTTGTTGAAATGGATTTGACCTTTGGATTATATAAGATCTTTTGAGTTAAGTAGTTATGAACCGGTTTACCTGGTAGCTCTAAATATAAGAGCATATTCATTTTCGACTCTAGATCGGGAGTCGGTATTTTGAAATATGTAGATAGCCGTGGAAACCCAGAGGGATTCCATCGGCATAATACTATATCTTTCAAGGAATGTTATTTGAGTATTATCTCAGTCGAGAAATACTATTTGAATACTATTTCTGTTATATATGATAATGGAAGGCATAACTGTTTTCGAAAGTATATTGTGATACTTGCTTTATGATTTGATTACGAAAGATTATTTTTTTCGATAAAGATATCGGGTAACTGTTATTCGATAATTACCTATTTAATGAATATTATTTTTGAATATTCATTTGAGGTTTATTTATTTAATGAATATTATTCTTGAATATTCATTTGAGGCTTATTTATTTAATGAATATTATTTTTG
Organism: Heracleum sosnowskyi; assembly: GCA_030848705.1. NCBI lineage: Eukaryota > Viridiplantae > Streptophyta > Magnoliopsida > Apiales > Apiaceae > Heracleum > Heracleum sosnowskyi. The sequence goes on along the minus strand of CM061236.1, from coordinate 87,349,371 downwards.
AATATTCATTTGAGGTTTATTTATTTAATGAATATTATTTTGAATATTCATTTAATCATTATTTACTTAATGAATATTATTTTCGAATATTCGTTTAAGGTTTACTTATTTAATAAATATTATTCGATTATTGATTGAATACTTTTAGAATGTTTTAAAAATGAGAAATGTTATTTAAAGTTTATCCTCGACCTTCAATAATTACGAAGGATACTCTAAGCTGTATTATTAATTATCTTTAATCAAAAAGAGGTTCCCAAAACACTGTTTTTCCATTTAAATATGTCTTTTAAGAGGATTTAAATGCTCGCTCAACTATCAAAAATATGGGAAACCTGATTTAAGTGACTTCTACTCTTTTTAAACTCTCAACTCAAAACTGTCAAGGGACAGATATTTTCTCGGAGCAATTTAATTGCTGCAAGTCAAATGTTGTGTTACTACCTCAACGATTGAGGAGTAAATTGATGGAACAAGTCGATATCCATTAACAAGCATCGCTTGAGAAATATTGGAGAATCTTCCTTTCCAACCTAGATATAACTACTGAGTGGAGTCGTATCAACAAGTATTACACTTGGGGAAAGGAGGATGAACTTTACGTTTTAGAGTCATGGATTTCATCCGAACTAGGAGCAAGTGTAAGAGGTCGACTCGTGCCGATCCATCATTTTATTGCCCCAAATGGGCCGGGGAGATCCAGAAAGGCGGTAGACAATGTGAGGCTGTCGTGTTCTTCCATCTACATGTAGAAAACCCTTTTTAGTTGTACAACCTGCTACTGATCATAGTAAGGTTGGACAACTGGCGCAGAGATTACTCCAGTATTAGTTCATCATCCAACTTGGATAATTCTGCAACATGTATTGAAAGGGACTAAAGGGTAGCCCCCTTAGTACAGGTTTACCGATCATGTTGGCAGAGGGTCGAAAAGTGTTTAACAAAATGAAGTCACAATAAATCCTTGCAACTTCATCTTTTATTTTATGAGTTATGACTCTGATAAAATCTTACTCAGATTATATATGCATAAGTGGATTTTGGGTTACGGAAACATTATATTAATTTTCCTCGTAACTTCATCTTTTATGTTATACTAGTCTCTTATCCGTTAAAGGCATAACATGTGGTTACAAAGACATTTTCGAACTATATAGTGTTTTGAATCAATGAATAGGCTTTAAGCCTTGATTCCAATATTTGATATCTATTTTAAAAAAGATATGTTTTGAGTATTGGTTTATCATACTGATACCAAGGATTTCCAAATGATTACGAAGAGTATATGAGTATGATTATAAGTCATAAGGTATTTTAAACGGTATACTATTTTGGGGTTAGACCCTAGTAGTGTTAAAAACTTTGATCCCATATGGATTATCTTCCAAAAAGGTTTAAAGATTTAAACTGGGATAGATTTCTTGCTGAGCACTATTAGCTCATTCTTGCTTTTTTAAATATTTCAGCATGAGGAAAACATTGCCGAATCCACCTCGTGTTACAAGAGCAAGGGAATGGAGAGACCACCCTGGAGTTAGTTGATGCAGGATGGATACTGTCGGTCTGAGCAGAATAGTTGCAGCTTGAATTAGTGAGAATTATTTTGAGTGGGTTTGTATTACTAAACCTTGTATAGAATTGTGAGGTCTATTATTGTAACTTCAGGTAGATGTTGTAAATAATAGATGAGATCCGGGATAGTTCATTTGGATTGTAATAACAAATGTTGATTATTGTTGCTCATTTCCAAGGCTATAACTTGTGTGTGTGTGCGTAAGTGATTGGGGTCTTTGGAGTTGTATTATAAGAATGTTGTAAGTAATGCAGGTATTGTATCATGGATGGAGCGTGACAACCCAGATTCCTGACCCCGGATCTGGGGGTGCTACAGAAATGGTATCAGAGCATTAAGTTATAAACTTGGATATGAGAGTGTTAAGAGTTATATCGAAGTAAGAGAATGACGAGAGGACTCATATAGAGTTCGTTAAGTGGACTACCGGAAGTAGTGCCACTGAGGATGTTAAGATTAAAGAGTTTAGTTGAGGACTTATCGGAGGACCGATAGGACCGTTGAAGATCATCATAATGATGAGAAGGACGTTTAGAATTGTACACGGATTATCAAAAACATTAAGATAAGACGCGAAGCAGAGTCTCGGTTGCAGTTGGGGTAAGGTCGGAATGGCCAATACCAATGGATAACTTGACTTAGTAAGAACCTAAGTGTTTGAAGTTCATCGTAGTTTGCCACGAGAAGGCAGCACATGTGAAGATTGAGACGTTTACAGTCCTTTACGCGATCCGAATTACTAAATTGCGTGGACTAGTTAGGGCATTATCTTGTGTAGGAGGTCCAAGCCTTGAGAACAACGATTCCACAAGAGTTGGTGTCTTTTCCGTCGATGGGTATTTTGTTACCTAAAAAGGAGACTGTTGCGTACGTATAGTACCAGAACGTTATCGTGAGACAAACGTGCTAAATCGCATCGCGAGTATATTTCGTACGATAGGCCATGATGGCTCGACTCTGAAATCAAAGACATGAAGAATGGATAGCGTGATTCTGATAAAGACACGTGTGGTTGCAACGAGCAATGTGACAATCTCAGGACCTACGAGGAACGAGACCTATGGTGGCCTGGGGTTGGATTCGTTCGATACGATTAGTGTTAAGAAATTACATATACGTTAATCGACCTTCATCTTTTGAGGATGTGTTGATGCGGCCGTAAGAGGCTCAATCTCGGGACGATTATCGTGGAATGACAAATATGTTCGAACTCCCGACCTATTTAAGGACTTGTACGATATTGAGGTACCGTTGGTTAGTACCATAAGCCATAAAGGCAGAAAGATAAGATCATCCTCGTACGGGTGATGTTAGAAATTATGATGTCCATTGACTTTTTGGTATCTACTTGCTGGTACACTCCTCAATCTAAAACTGTTCCTGCCTGTGTTACCTTGAATAATTCATGTCAGGTAACCTTTCTAGTTTCCTACTTCAACTTGGGATGCAACCAACAATTGATATCTTCATTTTATTTCTTTTCTTTTATGCTCTCATTACCTTTGAGATTTATATACGCAGAGTTAACTTACCATTACTCACCGGAGCGTTTTGTTCATGTTCCAGGACGACCTGAAGAGGGAACCATTATTCATCTATCCTTCCAGGTCTATAAATTATTTCGTATTCTTTCAATTATCTAAGGAATGTTCAATTAATGCTTCCTTAATTATTTGACGAATATTCTTTAACGATTATTTTGATATTCGATTTCTTTTTTTCATACTTGGACTCCTCAGTCGAGTTCATAAATATCTAGCTATGTGTCTAAAACATAGATGATGTATATTTCAGAGACTACTCGTAAATTCTTTTCTCCTATTAAGGAGAGATTTGCACATCAGACGTTGAAATCGTAGAAAGGATATCAATTTGATATTGATATTCCGAATTCAATTCTATTGGAAAATTTGATAAAGTTTATGTACGGAGACACCTTTGGGTGGACCGTTTCACTGATGAGAAATGTTTGGTGGGAGGTTATCGATTGTTCCGATACCAAGAATTTCCTATTCATATCATATATTTTATTCAGGGTTATAATTACCTTGTTCATCCTAAACTTATTTACTCTTCTTTTCGATTCATTATCCGAGTAGTCAAAATGTTGTTTTCTTTCTTCCCTTGGCTACAATGTCGAGATTTTGTACTAGTAGATTGAAACTGGCTAATTATATGTGCCATGATGAGTGACTAGTTAATTGTTCTAACTAGTTGAAATTTTAATGATATGATGAAAATCTAGCTAATCATCCTAGCCAGATGCTGCGTCCCAAACTAATCGAACTAGCAAATTTTGTTCAGCTAGTTGTTAATGTTTATTGAAATGAACTAGTTATTGTATCACTAAGTTCAACCTTTTGTCAAATTTATATAAGTGAATTCACGATGCATTTGTATGCAGTGAAGTATGGTGGGAAGATTTTCAAATGATAATTTGATTGAGACCTAATCTCAGGTTGCCCCCTCAGCGAGAATTTTTACAAAAAAAAAATTTTATACATAAAGCATCCTGTTGCTTGAAGTATTCTTGGTACCATGCAAGTATTTTCCTTAGTATTTGGAAAAAGGAGAGTGTTGAAGATGAGAGCCAAGATAAATGAGTACGACAACTATGAATCGAAGTTTACGGAAATTGTCAAGGTTTGTTTCGCATGATGCGAATTCAGAATAACGAAGTGTTCGAAACGACTGATTATGTTACCTTGGTTAATGAAACGACTATGATAGAAATGAAAGCAAAGTGAACGAAAAAGAAATGGGCATAAAGAAAATAGAGTATGAAACGCGAATAGATTGAGAAAGAAAGGAAGTAAGAATTCAGATTATCGGACGAGCAAACGTTTGATCTCCAAGGATATGAAACACATTTGGCCTACGTGATAGATACGAAACGGGAAGCACCTAGTATGCGGAATATCCCTGTTATCAACGAATTTGAGGATGTATTTCCAGAAGATCTCCCAGGGTTACCACCCGATAGAGAAATAAAGTCGGGTATAGAATTAGCTCCAAGAACGGCGCCAGTTTCGAAGGCCATGTACCGACTAGCTCCAGTCGAGATGAAGAAATTAGTCGCTCAATTGTAGAAATTGTTAGGGGAAGGAATGATAAGACCAAGTGCGTCACCGTGGGATGCACCCGTGTTATTGGTGAAGAAAAAGGACGACAGCATGAGGCTGTGCATAGAGTATCGAGAGCTAAATAGGCTAATTGTTAAGAATGAATACCCCTGCCAAGGATCGGTGATTTGATCGATCGGCTGCATGATGCAGTTAAATTCTCGAATATTGATTGAGAATTGGATACCACCAATTGAATATTAAGCTTGAGGACGTACCCAAGACTGCGTTTCGCACCAAGTATGGACACTACGAGTTTTTAGTAATGTCGTTTGGGCTGACAAATGCCCTTGCAGCTTTCATGGACGTGCTGAATCGACTTTTCAAGAAGTATTTGGATAAGTATATCATAGAGACATCGGCAATATTTAGGTTTACCTCAAAGACCGAGGAAGAACATGCCGAACATTTGAGGATCGTGTTAGAAGCACTGAGGAGAGAAAAGTTATATGCCAAGTTCTCAAAGTGCGAGTTTTGGCTAAAGGAAGTACAATTTTAGGACATGTGGTCAACAGTAAAGGAGTACTGGTTGACCCTGTACTTGAGTTAGTATATACTTAGTGTGGTGAAAGCGTTTAAGTTATTAATCTTGAACCTTGTGTTGATTCTAGATTACTGGACCAACCTGAGACTTATTGCTACTTCGGGATTTCCAGGCAAGTTTTCTCATTCCATGCTGTATTTTAAAGTACCATATTCTGATGTATGCATATAATAGATGCAAGTTTCCAAATCTATACTTTGAAGTATTGACTATATAATACTGCTTTTGCCATGTATAACATTGGACAGTTTTGCGATATATCTTATTTCTTGTTGAAATGGATTTGACCTTTGGATTATATAAGATCTTTTGAGTTAAGTAGTTATGAACCGGTTTACCTGGTAGCTCTAAATATAAGAGCATATTCATTGTTTTCGACTCTAGATCGGGAGTCGGTATTTTGAAATATGTAGATAGCCGTGGAAACCCAGAGGGATTCCATCGGCAGAATACTATATCTTTCAAGGAATGTTATTTGAGTATTATCTCAGTCGAGAAATACTATTTGAATACTATTTCTGTTATATATGATAATGGAAGGCATAACTGTTTTCGAAAGTATATTGTGATACTTGCTTTATGATTTGATTACGAAAGATTATTTTTTTCTGATAAAGATATCGGGTAACTGTTATTCGATAATTATCTATTTAATGAATATTATTTTTGAATATTCATTTGAGGTTTATTTATTTAATGAATATTATTCTTGAATATTCATTTGAGGCTTATTTATTTAATGAATATTATTTTTGAATATTCATTTGAGGTTTATTTATTTAATGAATATTATTTTGAATATTCATTTAATCATTATTTACTTAATGAATATTATTTTCGAATATTCGTTTAAGGTTTACTTATTTAATAAATATTATTCGATTATTGATTGAATACTTTTAGAATGTTTTAAAAATGAGAAATGTTATTTAAAGTTTATCCTCGACCTTCAATAATTACGAAGGATACTCTAAGCTGTATTATTAATTATCTTTAATCAAAAAGAGGTTCCCAAAACACTGTTTTTCCATTTAAATCTGTCTTTTAAGAGGATTTAAATGCTCGCTCAACTATCAAAAATATGGGAAACCTGATTTAAGTGACTGCTACTCTTTTTAAACTCTCAACTCAAAACTGTCAAGGGACAGATATTTTCTCGGAGCAATTTAATTGCTGCAAGTCAAATGTTGTGTTACTACCTCAACGATTGAGGAGTAAATTGATGGAACAAGTCGATATCCATTAACAAGCATCGCTTGGCAAATATTGGAGAATCTTCCTTTCCAACCTAGATATAACTACTGAGTGGAGTCGTATCAACAAGTATTACACTTGGGGAAAGGAGGATGATCTTTACGTTTTAGAGTCATGGATTTCATCCGAACTAGGAGCAAGTGTAAGAGGTCGAGTCACGCCGATCCATCATTTTATTGCCCCAAATGGGCCGGGGAGATCCAGAAAGGCGTTAGACAATGTCAGGCTGTCGTGTTCTTCCATCTACATGTAGAAATCCCTTTTTAGTTGTACAACCTGCTACTGATCATAGTAAGGTTGGACAACTGGCGCGGAGATTACTCCAGTATTAGTTCATCATCCAACTTGGATAATTCTGCAACATGTATTGAAAGGGACTAAAGGGTAGCCCCCTTAGTACAGGTTTACCGATCATGTTGGCAGAGGGTCGAAAAGTGTTTAACAAAATGAAGTCACAATAAATCCTTGCAACTTCATCTTTTATTTTATGAGTTATGACTCTGATAAAATCTTACTCAGATTATATATGCATAAATGGATTTTGGGTTACGGAAACATTATATTAATTTTCCTCGTAACTTCATCTTTTATGTTATACTAGTCTCTTATCCGTTAAAGGCATAACATGTGGTTACAAAGACATTTTCGAACTATATAGTGTTTTGAATCAATGAATAGGCTTTAAGCCATGATTCCAATATTTGATATCTATTTTAAAAAGATATGTTTTGAGTATTGGTTTATCATACTGATACCAAGGATTTCCAAATGATTACGAAGAGTATATGAGTATGATTATAAGTCATAAGGTATTTTAAACGGTATACTATTTTGGGGTTAGACCCTAGTAGTGTTAAAAACTTTGATCCCATATGGATTATCTTCCAAAAAGGTTTAAAGATTTAAACTGGGATAGATTTCTTGCTGAGCACTATTAGCTCATTCTTGCTTTATTAAATATTTTAGCATGAGGAAAACATTGCCGAATCCACCTCGTGTTACAAGAGCAAGGGAATGGAGAGACCACCCTGGAGTTAGTTGATGCAGGATGGATACTGTCGGTGTGAGCAGAATAGTTGCAGCTTGAATTAGTGAGAATTATTTTGAGTGGGTTTGTATTACTAAACCTTGTATAGAATTGTGAGGTCTATTATTGTAACTTCAGGTAGATGTTGTAAATAATAGATGAGATCCGGGATAGTTCATTTGGATTGTAATAACAAATGTTGATTATTGTTGCTCATTTCCAAGGCTATAACTTGTGTGTGTGTGCGTAAGTGATTGGGGTCTTTGGAGTTGTATTATAAGTATGTTGTAAGTAATGCAGGTATTGTATCATGGATGGAGCGTGACAACCCATATTCCTGACCCCGGATCTGGGGGTGTTACAGCTATCTTTTAAAGAATGAAGCTAATTTTTGGTGGGAGACTATGAAAGCGATGTAGCCAGAAGGTGTGATCACTTGGGATAAATTTAAAGAATTGTATATGGAGAAATATTTTCCGGGATATATGCAAGACCAGATGGAACTCAAATACTTGGAGCTTAAGCAAGGTAATATGACTATTTTCGAGTATGAGGCTAAGTTCACGAAGTTGGCTAGATTTGTGCCAACTTATGTAGATACAGAAAGGAAGAAAGCTAAGAAGTTTCAGCAGGGATTGAAAGCGTGGATTCGAGGTAAGTTGGCTATATTGGAATTGAAAACTTATGCAGCAGTGGTGCAAAAAGCAATGATTGGAGAAACTGAAAGTGATATGTCCCAAAAGAAGAGGGAAGGAAAGAAAAGGAAAGCTGAAAGCACGGAAGGCGGTCATCAACAAGGTAATTTTCATAACTGCTTTAACAAGAAGCCCGGATTTCAACCAGGAAAGGGTGGAAACTTTCAAAAGCCAGAAGGTGTAAGTGTGGAGTAGGGCAACCGACGGCAGATTATGAGCCAGCAAAGGCAGCAAAGACCACCTCTACCAGAGTGCAAAATTTGTGGGAAGAAGCACACGGGAGCATGCCAGAAGCCTAATTCAACTTGTTTCAAGTGCAACCAAAAAGGCCATTTCGCTAATGAATGTCAAAATCAGACCTCAGTTTCTAAGCCATTGACGGTGTGTTATAAATGTGGAAAGCCAGGGCACATTGCGAAGAATTGTAAGGAGCCAATGCCGGTCAGCAACATGCTAAAGTTAACAGGACCACCACCAGTTCCAGCACAACCAAGGGCAAGGACCTTTAATATGACCATGAAGGATGCAGTCTAGGATGCGAATGTAGTTGCAGGTACACTTGTTGTGAATTCAGTGTGTGCTAAGGTGTTAATTGATTCAGGAGCTTCTAAATCATTTATATCTAGAGGATTTGCTATTAAGTTGAATTGCGCCAGTAAATTGTTAGAAGAAGTGTTGCACGTAGAAATTGCAAATTGTGAACGAGTTCCTGTAAACCAAGTATGTCCTTAGTGTGAGATTGAGATAGTAGGGCACCGTTTCTACGCCAACTTCATACCTTTCAATTTAGGAGAGTTTGATGTGATATTGGGAATGGATTGGTTGTCAGAGTACGATGCGCATATAGACTGTCAAAATAAGAAGGTGACGTTAAGATATCCGGACGGTAAGGAAGTGGTATTCAAAGGCCAAAAGCAAAAGAATAAATTTTAACCGATGATGCAAACAAGAAAACTTCTACGCCAAGGTTGTGAAGCTTTTCTTGCCTATATAGTGGATGTTAGCAAATAAGCACCGATAATAGAAGAGATCCCAGTGGTGAACGAATTTCCTGACGAATTGCCAGGGTTGCCTCCAGACCGAGAAATAGAGTTTGCGATTGATTTAGCACCAGGGACAGATTCCGTTTCCAAAGCTCCATATAGAATGGCAGCAATAGAAATGAAGGAATTGGCTACACAGTTGCAAGAATTATTACAGAAAGGAGTGATTTGGCCTAGTGTGTCCCCTTGGGGAGCGCCAGTTTTGTTTGTGAAGAAGGAAGACGGCAGTATGAGATTGTGTATCGATTATCGGGAGTTGAACAAGTTGACTATCAAAAACAGATATCTGTTGCCAAGAATAGATGATTTGTTTGACCAATCAAAGGGTGCCGTCTATTTCTCTAAGATCGACTTGAGGTCAGGTTATCATCAACTGAAGATTAAGCCGGAGGATATACCGAAAACAGCTTTTCGAACCAGGTATGGGCATTATGAATTTTTAGTTATGGCATTCGGATTGACAAACGCACCGGCAGCATTCATGGATCTAATGAACAAAATCTTTAAGAAATACTTCGATAAGTTCTTGATTGTGTTTATAGATGATATTTTGATATACTCTAAGACGGAGGAGGAGCATGCAGAGCACTTGAGAATAACCTTGGAGACGTTAAGGCGGGAGAAGTTATATGCGAAATTTTCAAAATGTGAGTTCTGGTTACGAGAAGTTCAGTTCTTAGGGCATGTTGTCAACAGTGGAGGTATTAAAGTGGATCCAGCCAAGATCGAAGCCGTGATGAATTGGGAAAGGCTGAAGACGACAATGGAAGTCAGAAGTTTTATGGGATTAGCGGGGTATTGCCGAAGGTTTGTTCCAGATTTTGCTAAGATAGCGACACCGTTGATGAAGCTTACAAGAAAGAATGAAAAATTTGTATGGATTGAGAAGTGTGAAGAAAGCTTTCAAGAATTGAAGAAAAGGTTAGTAACTGCCCCTCTTGTTAGCACTACCAGATGATCAAGGAAACTTTATGATTTTTAGTGATGTTTCTCATAAAGGTTTAGGTTGTGTGCTTATGCAACATGATGCAGTGATTGCGTATGCTTCCAGGCAACTGAAACCTCATGAACAGAAGTATCGTACCCATGATTTAGAATTGGCAGTCATAGTAGTTGCATTGAAGATTTGGAGACACTATTTATATGGAGAAAAATGTGAAATCTACACCGACCACAAGAGCTTGAAGTATATCTTTACCCAGAAGGAGTTAAATATGAGACAGCGGAGATGGTTAGAGTTGATTAAGGATTATGATTGTTCTATAAATTACCATCCAGGGAAGGCAAACGTGGTGGCATATGCCTTAAGCAGAAAAGAGAGACCGAATATGTTGACAGCGACAACAGAGTTATGCAAGGAATTTGACAAGTTGGAAATAGAGGTTCGCATTCATGAGTCTGATAATGAAATGATGTACGTGATGACCTTCCAACCAGAATTATTGGAAAAGATTAGAAGATGTCAAGATGAAGTGATGAGTAGTAATGTATATGAGCTAACGGGAGAGGAGATATGCAGTCAAAAGGATGAGAAAGGGGTACTACGATTTTCTTCGAGAATCTGGGTACCTAATATTGCAGAACTAAAGCAGGAAATTCTACATGAAGTGCACAATTCAAGGTATTCTATTCACCCGGGAAGCACTAAGATGTATCGGGATTTGAAACAAAATTTTTGGTGGCCGAACATGAAGCGAGAGATTGCATAATGGTTTAGTAAGTGTTATACATGCCAGAGAGTCAAAGTTGAGCACCAGAGGCCAAGTGGACTACTACAGCCATTAGAGATTCCGGAATGGAAGTGGGAACACATTGCTATGGATTTCGTGGTAGGTTTACCGAGGAATAAAGCTAATCACGAAGCTATTTGGGTTATTATCGATAGATTGACGAAGTCAGTGCATTTCTTACCGACCAATGAGAGATTTTCATTAGACAAGTTGGTTCATTTGTACTTAAAAGAAATAGTGGTACGTCACGGGGTTCCAGTATTAATTGTATCCGACAGAGACCAAAGATTCAATTCGAGATTTTGGAAGCAATTTCAAGAATACTTAGGCACTAAACTTAACATGAGTATGGCGTTTCATCCTCAAACTGACGGTCAGAGCGAAAGGACGATTCAGACAATTGAAGATATGCTTCAAGTTTGTGCATTAGATTTCAAAGGTACGTGGGACGATCATTTGCCATTAGTGGAATTTTCCTACAACAACAGTTATCATGCGAGCATTGGAATGCCACCTTATGAAGCGCTGTACGGACGAAAATGTCGATCCCCTGTGTGTTGGGAGGAAGTTGGTGAACGTAAAATTTTGGGGCCAGAACTGGTTCAGCAAACTAAAGAAGTGATCGAGCTCATTCAGAAAAGATTAGTAGCTGCTCAGAATCGACAGAAAAAGTATGCTGATCAATCCAGGAAGGAGAGCAGGTTTTATTGAAGATATTGGCAAGAAAGGAAAGCTTAGTCCGAGATATATTGGTCCATTTGAGATTTTCAAGCGTGTTGGGAAAGATGCTTATGAATTGGCCTTACCACCCCATATGCAGCATATTCATAATGTATTTCATGTGTCTATGCTTAAGAAGTATCACCCCGATTCCAATCAAGTCACTGAATACGAGCCTATAGAGATTCAGCCGAATTTGTCTTACGTGGAGCAACTGATTCAAATATTAGATCGGCAAGAGAAATTATTAAGAAATAAGACAGTCGCTCTAGTAAAGGTTTTGTGGAGGAATCCTAAGGTTGAGGAATCGACTTGGGAACTTGAGAGTAAAATGTTGGCAAAGTATCTACATCTGTTTACTTAGGCTGATTCTGAGGACAGGATCCTTTTAAGGGGGAAAGGATGTAATATCCGGGAAATTAGGTACGAATCTTTGTACGATTAAGTAATATTTATAATAATATATTTATTTTTAAAATGCTGCATTTTTGTTATTAAATGTTTAAATGTTATTCCGTGATCATGTGAATGCTGTAGTATGGGTGTAATATTTTTTTCCTGTATTTATTGGTCGATTCGATTTCGACCCCATTGATTTATTAAATATTGTATAAAATTTGTTTAATTAGATTTTTATGCATTTAAAATATTTTCAGAATAATTATGGTATTTAAAATATTTTAGTGGATGGGAATTATTTTTTATATTATCGAGTATATTTTTTTTGTTTTCGTTCGTAAAATACCGTTCAATATGGGGCTATTTGATATTAGGTGTAATAATTGTGTTAGTTATACACATACACAGCACCTAACCTTATCTCTAATCTTCTTTCTATTAATAATAGCCCAACATGGGTGAGTTAATTGGTGGCACATTTTATTCAATCTAAATTGACAAGACATTTTAATGCATTTGAAATGTCCAAATTACCCTTGTGTTTACTATTTTTAAAAAAATTGTTGTGGAGTGGATTCGAACTTTGGTCTATACAATAAATTGCACCACCTCTTACCACCACACCACTCAATTATATGTGTTGTCAATTACACACATCATATGTGTGTGTGTCGCGTGAGTAGAGAAATATTTGGTATTATTATTATTATATATCAATTTTATTATAGCCCAATAAAAGCAATGATTCATGAGACATTTAATCCAATCTAAATTGGTGAGATATTTTATTTAATTTAAAATATCTAAATTTCCCTTGTGTTTACTCTTTTTTCTAAAAAAATTGTTAATGAATGGAATCGAACTTGGGTTTATGCACTAATTTACCGATCTTCCTACCATAGCACTACTCAGTCATACGTGTTCTCTATCAAACACATTATATGTATATGTGTGTTTCGCGTGAGTAGAGGAGTATTTGGTATCTATTTTTATATCGATTAACATAATCTTATAATTGGTGAGATAATTTAACTATTGAAAAAATATAAAAGGTACTCTATATAATATTTTTAGTTATAAAAAATATAAAAGGTACTCTATATAATATTTTTAGGATTTTATCTAACAGTTCTAATTGATTTCTATTTTGTCCTTATTTGTAAAACTTATATGAAAAAAATTAGATGAAAAAATATAAAAGGTACTATATATAATATTTTTAGTTATACACAATATAAAAGGTACTCTATATAATATTTTTAGTATTTTATCTAACGGTTCTCATTGATTTCATTGAAAATATCTAACGGATGTGGAATGAGTGAACAAACCACGGGGGACCAGACTACCAACCAAACTTTTATTGTTCTGTCTATTATATAATAGTATAGATAGATAATATTGTTAGAAAAGAGAAATTTTAGTTATAAAAAATATAAAAGGTACTCTATATAAAATTTGTAGTATTTTATTTAACGGTTCCCATTGATTTGATTGGAAAGATCTAACGACTGTGGATATAACGGTTCTCATTGATTTGATTGGAAAGGTACTTAATTCACGTGAACATACTAGAAAATTCATTATATATTAAATTTTAATATTATGCATGTACACATTCTATAATGCAAATTACATTTCACAAACAAGAAAATGTATCATTCGCTCAATGAGCTAAATTAGTAAAATCGTGTAGGTTAATGTCTTGTATGTAAGATAATCATATTTTGACATAGATCTTACACATAACAAATATCATAAGTATCGAATTTACTTATTTCTTAACTCAAAAACACCTCAACCAAGAATACTTTTCAACGCTAACTATCTCACTACAGAGATCAAATCCAGCTTTTGTACCCACAATGAGACGTCTGTCAAACGATCTATAAATTATCATAAACACTGAACTACTTAGAAGTTAAAACAATTATGCTAGATACTGACACGGGTTTTCATCCTAGTTTCTATTAAACACTAACACACAAATACACACACTCACGCACACTCCTTCCCCCATGTTCTTCTTCTTCGTGCCGCACCACCACCGCGCCGCCGCCGCCTCCTCCACCAACTCCGGCCAGAAAAATGGCCATCCTCCACAGTTCAAAGCCGCAGACTCTTCCCCTCACTCCCTAGCTTGTATTCGCGTTTTTTTTCTGAAGTTAGTTTCGGAAATTTCGACTTCTGCAGTAAAGCTCGAGCTCAGTTCGTGGGGGGTATAAATTCGAACTCAACTTGTGTGTATAATTCGTTTTTTTCATGTACTGTGTTGTTCGAAATTGTTTGGGTTTGCGATTTTAGTTTGGTTTCGGTAATGTTTCTGAATTGTTATAGCTCGTTTATGCGTGTATTGCGATGGTTGATTTTGTTTAGTGCAAAGTTGATTTTTGGTTGCGATTTTAAATTATGTCTGGTAATTTCCGAGTTGGGGGAAATTTGTTACGGTCGATTATATGTGTATATTTATGTTTAAATTGTTTAAAGGTAGAATTTGATTTTTAGTATTATTATGATTTTAGTTTAGTTAGTTAATTTTTGAATTGAGAAGTTAGTTTATAGCTCGTTTATATACGTGTTAATATGTTGGAGTTATTTAAGTGCTGAAATTCGATTTTTATAATAATTTTAGTTTACTTTCGTTTAATTCCGAACTTGGGGATTTTTGTTAACGTTCGATGTTTTGTGGAGATTATTAGTTGATTTCCTTTGGTGTTGTACTGTGATGTTCGTCCTATGCCTGGGGGCGCAGCATAGTACATGCTGATTTTTGTGGATAGTTGTATAAGCGAACGGGTCATGCCGAAATTTTATAATATATATATATATATATATATATATATATATATATATATTACTTGTAATTTTATTGTTGGTGTCTCAAAGAGTAATTAGAATTGATTATTTTTAATCTATTTTAGAAAATAATGTAATTAATTTAATTGATCAATTAATTGACTGATTAATTGGTGAATTTTATTTATTAATTATTAATTAATATCGATTAATTATAAATCAAATTTAATTAATATTTTCAAAAATTATTTTATTATTTACCTGACTTGATTAATTGCTTGATTTATTGAATTGGTTGATTTTGATTAATTTTATTTAATCTAGTGATAATCGGATTTAAAGTATGAAGGTTTGTTTAAATCTTGTATTTCTATGTGTATCTATAAATGTGTGATTAAATGCTATGTGCAGTTATATGTTGATGAGTTATAGGATTATTCTATATAATAGGATCGAGTCAATGCATGCTTATCTGTTACATGCTATGTGTACTTACTTGTTTAATTAGATGCAATATGTTAGATTACGCTGGGTAGATAGTGACGGAAGTCATGTTTAGAATTAGTTATATTCATTGGTTTAGTGACTAAAGTAGGATTTTATGTTATAGAACCGAGTGCAGATAAAGGCAAAGCCAAGGCTGAGTAAGCATCAGTAGCACCAGTAGAAGCAGTGTAATATCCGTGAATTTTTTTTTTTATGTATATATATAAACTATATTTTTGTGGAGAATAATTATTGTGGGATATTTGGAATATTAATAAGTTACGATTATGAGGTGATTATGTGTTATTTGGTGAGTCGAAAGCCCCTTTCAAATATTTCGTCATTTGGAATCTTATTCAGTTTTGAGCCCCGTTTTGAAAATTCAAGGGCCCCGTTGAAATTTTGTATATCATTATTATCCCTTCGTCTTTCGTATTTGAATCGTTATCGAAAGAACTATTCGTATCATTTCATCCCTATCTAATTGATCTTGTCAGTATAATTTGTTTTGTTCAAAAAAGGAAAAATTGTTGCAAACCCTAATTGTCCAGGGTGACGGATATATCGTTTATACTAATATTTCATCTGTTATAGCCCCGGTATTCTTGAGCATTAGTTATATAATGATATGTATTGATTTGGACAATTATCAGTCTTTGTTGATAATTATAATTTCGTAAAACGTGTTTTTAACCTAATTAGGGTTTTTAAACGATCCAGTGGATCTATATCGATCCAAAAATGTCCTGTAGGGTATTATTTTTCACTAAGTATAAAAAGGAGAATCGTACATCATACCTCATATAATCCGTATTACAAATATACAAAAATACAAAATTCCTGAACCGTGTTCTTCGTGTTCTTGAATAATCAAACCAACTTTTGAAGGGGTTATTGAAATCCAAATCCAAAGTTCAAGTACTCAAATCAAAGATCTTGAGCTCTAGTTTCAGAATCTTTCAACCTCATCATCATCGGGTAAGTTTTCGATTTATTATGAATTTTTCAATATTCGAATTAAAATTAGGGTTTATGTTCGAATTGGGGATTTTCATTCTGTTGATTCTCCGTTCAATTGGTTGCTTCTAACATGTTCCTAGGGTTCTAATTAGCAAGAATCCATGTTTTAATTTCATGTTTATGTTCGATTTTTACGAGTTTGATTTTCGGGTTTTGACCCGAATTCTTCTTTTGAATAGTCCATTCTTGTTGTTGATCTGACATGAATTCTGATAGAGGGCTTTCATTGTGTGAGTTGTAAGCTTCATTTTAACATAAAGAACGTAGAGTTTCATGTACAAAATTTGTAGATCGGAAAATTTGTTTAAGGTCACCGGAAAATAGTCGGGTTTGGAGTTCTGGTGATGTTTTTGGTTTGTTTTTGATCGGAATGTATTGGTATGGTTATTTGGAATGTTTTGGTATCAAAAGCCCTAAAATTGGTCGTGTTTTTGGCTCGCCGGATTCTGGAAAAGTCACCGGATTCTGGAAATTTTTCGGTTGTTCTTGGCGACCCGTTTCTGTTCTTGGCGACCCGTTTTCCGACCCGGTTTCAATCTTCAAAACCCTAATTCATTTTCAGAAAACTTTTTTTGGATTTTATTTTTAAAAATAATTTGAAAATAGTTTAAAATCTTTAAAAATTCATATTTTTATTTTAAAAATATATTTTTAATTGCAGAAAATTCTGGAAAATTATATTTATTATTTTAAATTCGAAAATTGATTAAACTTAATTATTTTAATTATTTTTAATTAATAATTGATTTATTTAATTAATTGGTTAATTCTTTTAATCAGTTAATTCTTAAAAATTAATTATTAATTAGATTTAATTAATTAAAAATTCAGTTTAATTATTTTCAAACCTGTTTTATTATTTAAAAATAGTTTGAGCATTTAAAGAGTGTCAATTAATTTTATTAATTGATTTATTTGCATTTAAATACTTATATTGGATTTAAAAATCCGATTTTTGATTTAAAAATTTGTTTGCGACTTATTTAAATTCAAATAAGCCTCGGATATTGTTTTAAAAATATATATAAGTGCTATATGGTTTATATAAAGTGGAATAATGTGTTTAGAGTCCGTAAATGTTTTATATAAAGAGTTGTGTCTGAGTTTGCTTATCGGAAAAATAGGTCGGGCGTTCGATAAATCTCGGAAGTGGCCCGATAGGCTGTTTAGACTTATAAAATGATTACGAGTGATATGTCGAGGCTAGTATTAATGATGAGATGTACTAATATGAGATATGTATGTTAGAATCGAGTTCCCGAGGCAAGGGAAAGGAGAAGGTAGAATAGCAGTGGTAGAAGTTAACTACGTCGAACCAGGCAAGTGTCTATTTCTTTCACAAATCCTTGAGTAATCTTACTATGAGTTATTAGATGTATGTTGTTATCAAACCAACCCCAATGATTCGATTCTTGTCCGTATCTGAACCAATAACATTATTTCCATGAAAAATTCCTGATTCCTTTGATTATCCACAATCTTGTTGAATATTGAGAATCCTCACCTTCGATTCACTTGTGTATACTATAACCTTGATATTTCTGAGACGGATGTGTTGCTTTTTTGAAACCATTCCGAACTTGTTTCACGGACCTTACTTGATCTTGATCAGTTGAAGCTCTTTTGCAATTTATCATACTATTTCACCATCGTTGTGATTGATTGTCAGATGAAACTCTTTTGCTATTGTCATTTCACCCTCGTTGTGATTGATTGTCAGATGAAGCTCTTGATATTGTCATACTATTTTATTCTTGTTGTGATTATTATTGAAGCATGTATTGCTTATGTGTTACGATAGAATTGGAAATGTTTTGAAAAATAGACCAGCAATGGTCGGACCAAATTTTTGGTCGGTGATAATTATGGCCAGGATGGCCAAGGATCCAGTGGAGGGCTTTGCTATAAGCAGGTCCGGGGTTGATGTGTGGCTGGCCAGCAGCTCAACCTTTGATTTGAATGAGATAAATAAAAAATCCAATTCTAATCTGTTTTCTTCAGAAGAGATTGATATAATCATGCATTGTGCATTGATTCAAATTCTTGTGATTCCTTTTCGTTATGAAACTGCATTGAATATATATATATATGATGTTTGCTGAGCACTTTTGGCTCACTCTTTCTTGTTGTTTTATAACCCTATTCCAGTGAAGCGAGAGTATGAGTCGGCACAGCATGACGGATAGTTCACCGGCAGCTAGGAGAGCTCCTCGAGTGATTTTCCTTGGCAGGGTAGTTGTTTGTTTTGTTTTGTTAGACTAGATGTCTAGCTTTGGACTTAGTTGTGATGTAATAACTCTGATAAAACTGGTTTGTAATAATAAAAGATTGTAGAAGCTTGTGTTCAATGCCATAATCTGGATGCGGTCTTGGATAAGGGGTATTTTATGTTATTATTATATTATGCATGTGTTTTATTCAGGTATATTGTGAGTTGTTGGTCGAGTGACCTCCCAAATCTGTTCCTCGGGTTTGGAGGGCGTCACAGGTTGGTATCAGAGCAACAGGTTATGGCATATGAAACAAGTTAGGATTTAGGGTCCAGGATAACATAGAGGGTTAGGAATTCACCTAGTGGTCATAGAAGGTCGATTTGAGATATTATGCGTAGTAATCGAGTATGGTTATAATTGCAGCCACCTAGCTCTAGTTCAGATTCAGATCCGTCAGAGCACCCGGTAGAGGAGAGACGTGTACCAGATGAGAGAGCAAGACCGTCACGACCGACGTGACCTCAGACTGGACCTACAATGGTCAGGAGGGATTCTATACCTTGTCCCGTTCCACTTCGACGCATACCCGCAGCACCGCGATCTCAGGCTTCAGTTTCCGGACCTATGTTCCAGATCACTGATCCACCAGTTCCACATCACCATTATCAGAGGATGAGAGAGGAGAGGGATTACTTTCATAGACAGGTGACAGAGATGCGTGAAATGCGTTCAACAGAGGCAGTTGTAGCCAGAGATAGAGATAGATTCAGAGATCAAACAGTTGATACACGGATGAGACTTAGAGTTGTGAGGACATTGGTAGAGACGAGATTGCATAGACTAGCTACTAGCAGAGAGGGAGAGACTACAGCAGGGATGAGAGAGATTTTGGACTATGCGATGAGAGAGATTGGGGAGATTGCCGGACCAGCACTATGGGAGATTAGAGACGATGATCCGTGAGCAGGAGTAGATTAGATGGGATGTTATGGGAGTGGATGGATTCTAGTCAGAAGAGTACATAGATGCATAGTATAGTATCAGCAGTGCACCAGGCTTATAGTATCGTCTTGGATTGTTTTTGTATTTTTGTTGTTGTACTGTTGATCGGCAGTTATAGTTCAGCTATAACATATTTTACTTTTGAAAGCATTCTACGCTTGTATCGAATCTTATTATGTCGTTTACCTGTAACTATTCAATATCCCTACGATATGATCACTACCTTTGCAGAACAGTCTTTGTCATTTTACGTCAACACCATGATTGTCATTCTACTTATTGCCACAATTGTTTTTTCTCATATATATGTGAAAACTTGTAACTGTCGCGGTACCATTTGGCGATTCGTAACCCTTGATTCTAACAACAATATTCTTTTTCATTTATAAATTGTTTGATTAAATTAGTTATTGTTTATTCATCAGCAATATGCCACCTAGACGCAACACGCGTGCGAATAATTCCACTGACTGAGAAGGTCAACAGAATACACCCCCGACGGGTCATTTAGATCCGGTTGTAATACAGCTTTTGAACACCCTTACTCAACAAACTACTGCGTTAGCACAACAATAACAACAACAGATTCAACAGCAGTTGCTACAGCAGCAACAGCATCAGAAGCAATAGCATCAACATCAGCAGCACCAGCACCAGCAGGTAGTACCCGTGGTTACATTCAAATCGTTTCAAGCAGCGAAACCTCCAGAGTTTAAGGGATCTGCTGATCCAGTTGAGGCAAAGGCATGGTTGAAGGAAATGGAGAAAGCTTTTACATGTTAGTGTTAGTGCCCTAGAGACAATACAATTGTACTTCTGGGAAACACTATTTTGTTATTTAATAATGATTATGTTCTATTGATTATTCGACAACAATTATTATGTCTTTATTTACTGCGATATTAATGTTAGAGTAATAAATGTCCTTGGAATATTGAACACGTATTCTATATCTTTAAGTATGTGACTTAAAAATGAGATTATGTGAATAGTGTTTATATTCCTAAAGATATCCCTAATTAAGCATTATGAATTGGGACAATTATGATGCATAAAGATTAGTATGATCGTTGACTAAATGACCACATCTCATTGGTCATAGGTATAGTGATACTAAAGTCAAGAACATAGGTGCATGTAATATTCTACATGGCACCGGAATGACCCACAGTGAGATTCTACATGGTAATAAAGTCATTAGAATAGCTCACAGTGATAATGGTGTAATGATCCTTAGACTTGAGATCATTATATTTCTATACGAGGATTAATATACTTTGATTACATTAAAAGTTACCTTTGACCGGGTGATGATAAAAGTGGACATCGGGTATATTATGAGTCGTATGAGAAATATGAATGATAGATATAGAATTTAACCCTCCTATTATTAGGAGAGATATTATTGGCCTCTTGATTGAGTGAGACTATGAAAATGCATGGCCATGCTCAAATATTGATTTGTTTTAATAGTCTACTCATTGATCAAGGAAACCTGGATTAAACGTTGAAGAGGATGACTAATAACATGCCTCGAGTTTAATCTATAATATATGGTTAAAGGGATTATATTACACGGAAACATTAGTCACGAAAGGTTTAATTGGATCACCATTTATTATTATTTCTTGGGGAGCAATGATGTATTACTAGATGCCGCTCATTGTTTATAATTTTATTTAAGAATAAAATTATTGCCAACGAAATAATAACCTAAAGGGTCACACACTTAGAACGTTTTGAATGGAGTTTTAATTTAAATTATGAATTTAAATTAAATGATTAAATTTGAAATTAGTTATTTAATTGAGCTGGTCTTAATTAAATCAGAATTCGAATTTAATATTAATTGATTGATTTCGAAATTAGTCATTTAATTGAGATGGTCTTAATTAAATAGAATTTCGAATTTAATACTAAAACCAAAAAAATCAGATTGGGTTTTAAGAAGCCCAAAAACGGATTTAGGGTTTTGGCCCAATCCTCTATCTCATATAAATACATTATGATGTATTATTGAGGCTATGATTTTTCTGCAATTTCGAATTAAAGAAAACCCTAGCAGCTCTGCATAAAGAGAGGCTATATAGAGAGAGAGAGGGGCAGTTTTTTCGGCTAGTACCGAACTCCGTTGATCGTTGGACGATCGAGCGTTCGTGTGGACGACTTTGGCGACGCAGATCTTGAACAAGGGCTGTGTGGTGATTACAACAAGGACCTCCATCTTTTCGAACTTTAAAGCTCTTTAAGGTATGATTTCGTTTCTCCATAATCAGCCATGTCTTGTACATGGATCCTAGGGTTAGGGTTTCGGAATTTGTATTGTGTTACGACTGTTTTTCGCTGCGTTTGTTGCCCTGAAATCCAACAATGGTATCAGAGCTACGTGTATAAGGGGCTGATTTGGTTATGTGTTTACTGTATTCGATGCATGTATGCATGTTTTATGAATCTGCCTTGATACAGTTATGAGATATATCGATTATAATATGTTATATCGCTTATATATGATACTGTTATGCTTAATATATTGATATGACTGATTAATATGCGATGATTGTATGTTATGCATGTTGTCTGGTTTATATAGGGATATAAACTGTGAGACAGATCATGTTTGGACACGATCTGCAAACTGGGATATGTCTGCATGTATATGATACATGCTTCCGGAACTGTATATGATGCAGTGGCGGCAGAGACTATAAGATATGATCTGAGATTCCGAAATCGATGATTTTTGAATAGCACTAGTCTTCCGGAATAAAAAATTTCCAAGCTGCCAGGGGCTGCCGCCCCTTGGACCCTGCCAGGGGCTGCCGCCCCCTGACCCCCGCCCGGGGGCTGCCGCCCCCGGACCCCCGCTTTATTATTTTTTGTGTTCGTAATTGAGTATTTGAGCAAGGTGCTGGTTATGGCCATAAGACCCGTAGTTTAATGGTTTATGGTTTTGGTTTTATAAATACGACTTGCATGTCGTTTTCTTCATTCTTGTAATTGTTTAACCTCGAATGTAAATCGAGTTTTATTATGTAAGTACATAAGTATAGGTTGGATTCAATTGTTCAATGTAATGTACTTGAAGATTGAAGGACGATCAAAGAAGAGGTGCATTCAAGGGAACAAGGAGAATGAAGACATGTAATTGTATTTATATCTTTCACCATAGATTGACCTTTGATCCTTTCATTAGCTTGAAAGGATCATATAGGATAAAGGCCATAACCAAGCACGTTTACATACTGCACTTTACATATTGATGTATGATTGCATGTGTAGGATACAATGTGATGCATGACTTAATTAGATTAATCATGTATTAATGTATGTATTAGATACATCACCCATGCCATGCCTGCTAAACAAGATAAAATCTGTAACGATTCAAGATTTTAAAATTGAACAAAACGAACATGAGATTCCTGTGTTTATGAAACACGGAAATAAGTGTGAATTTTCAATTTTTTGATATGGGGCGATTTTGATAAAAATACAAGCAGCGCTTGTAAGAAAGGTGGATTTTAAGTGAGACCACTGTGACTCCTCCGCTGGACTGGAAATCAAACCATTGATGAACTTTGAATTGAAATACTTAGTTCAAGGAAAAATTGGGAATCTCTTGATGATGGGATCATGGTCGTTTTAATAAAATCCCTAAATTTAAAATATTAAGTCACTTAGATGCCTTCCAATGAGCAACACTCGTCAAGACCTAGATCGAGAAATAGTGGGTTTGCCAAAGCAAAGCACTCCAATCTATCGTGGTAAGGCGTGATGAAGTAAATGTGATACTTATCTGTTAGACTATTGGGTTAGACTTAACTAAGTTACCACAATAGGATTGTGAACTTAGAGGCATGGAGTTTGGTAAGATTTATTGGATAAATACGTACAATTGTTGTTCTACCAAACTATCCAAGAGTTATATAAGATATAATTGACAAAAGTTGTCTACCTAAATAATTGTGTTTTTGGAGTAAAGCCAAAGCTGACCTTAAGCATGATGAAATATGGATCTTGGCTCGCTAGAAAGGTTTAAAGAAACTTTTCCGAATTGATAGATAGGGCTATTAATTTGATAAAATAGTGGGTGATATATATTATGAATATATATATATATATGAATAATCACTTGAACATTATCTATATAATCCGCAGACTAACTTATTTTATGCATTTTTAACATTGTAGATATTTAATGGCACATAACTCAAATAACTTCTCTGTACGATCAGTCCTTGAGAAGGACAAGCTGACAGGAACAAACTTCCTCGACTGGCAAAGGAATTTGAGGATTGTCCTCAGGCAAGAGCGAAATCTCCATGTCATTGATATTCCTCGCCCTGAACCTCTGCCAGAAGGTGCATCGGTTGATCAACAGAATGTTTATCAGAAACATATCGATGATGACACAGATGTTACCTGTCTTATGCTTGCGACTATGAGTCCCGAGCTTCAGAAACAACATGAGCATAAGGATGCTTATGTGATGATTGAGCACCTTAAACGTATGTTTGAAGGACAGGCTCGTCAGGAGAGGTTTGATACAAGCAAAGCCTTGTATGCATGCAAACAGGGTGATCGTGATCCAGTTGCACCGCATGTTCTAAAGATGATTGGATATATGGAGTACCTTGCTACTCTGGGTTCCACCATCGGTACGGAAACCCAGATAGATCTAATCTTGCAATCTTTGAACGGCAGCTATGCTCAGTTTGTAATGAATTACATCATGAATGAGATAGACAAGACACCTACCGAATTGTTGGCAATGTTGAAAACTGCTGAGACCAATATTCAGAAGGCATCCTCTAACGCCATTATGATGGTCAATAAAGGGAATGCCAAAGAACAGGGTAAAAGGAAAGGCAAGAAGAAGATTGGATCTAAATCTGCTAATCCAAAACCTGCTTTTAAAAAGGCTTTGAAGCCTACAGGAGGTGTTACAAAGGGTGCTGCAAAAGGTGTTGCAAAAGGTGATTTTCACTATTGCAATAAACCAGGTCATTGGAAGAGAAACTGTCATGCTTACTTGGAGGATTTGAAGAAAATGAATTCTGTGAAGATTTCAGATTCAGGTATTTATGTTATAGAAGTCAATTTGTCTACTTCTACATCATGGGTATTAGATACTGGATGTGGTTCTCACATTTGTATAAATGTGCAGGAACTTCGAAGGAGTAGGACTTTGGCGAAAGGAGAAGTCGACCTACGAGTTGGCAATGGAGCAAAGGTTGTTGCTTTGGCTGTAGGGACTTATAATTTATCATTGCCCACAGGGCTTATTTTAGAACTTGAGAACTGTTTTTACGTGCCTGCGATTTGCAGAAACATTATTTCTGTTTCTTGTTTGGACAAGAAAGGTTTTTCCTTTACAATTCAGAACAATAGTTGTTCCTTTGGTTTAAATAATGTTACCTATGGGGTTGCACGTTTATTTAATGGTTTATATCTTCTAGATCTTGATACTCCTGTCTATAATATAAATAATAAACGTATTAAGGCTAATGACTCAAATCAAACATACCTTTGGCATTGTCGTTTAGGCCATATAAATGAGAAACGCATTTCCAAGTTACATAAGGATGGATACTTGGATAAGTTTGATTTTGAATCATACGAAGAATGCGAACCTTGTCTCATTGGAAAAATGACTAAAGCTCCTTTTACCGGAACTGGTGAAAGGGCCACCGAACGATTAGAGCTTATACATAGTGATGTATGTGGTCCAATGTGTACGATGGCAAGAGGTGGTTTTTACTACTTCATAACCTTTACTGATGATTTTAGTAGATACGAATATGTGTATCTTTTGAAGAACAAGTCCGAATCATTTGAAAAATTCAAAGAGTATAAGGCAGAAGTGGAAAAGCAAATAGGCGGAAGTATTAAAACCCTACGATCTGATCGTGGAGGTGAGTACCTAAGCTTAGAATTTAAGAATTTCTTAAAGGAGTGTGGTATTGTATCACAACTCACACCTCCTGGTACACCACAGTGGAATGGTGTATCTGAAAGGAGAAATCGTACCTTATTGGACATGGTGCGATCGATGATGAGTCTAGCGGATCTTCCAATTAGTTTCTGGGGCTATGCCCTAGAGACGGCTGCACAAACACTAAACCGAGTTCCTTCAAAAACGGTTCAAAAGACACCATATGAGATATGGACTGAAAAACGTCATAGCGTGTCATTTATGAAAATTTGGGGATGCGAAGCGTTTGTGAAACGTTTAACCTCAGACAAGCTAGGACCAAAATCAGATAAATGTAATTTTGTGGGATATCCAAATGAAACCAAAGGGTATTACTTCTATAATCCTTCAGAGAACAAAGTGTTTGTTGCTCGTACAGCTGTGTTTCTTGAAAGAGAATTACTTTCTAAGAAAAATAGTGGGAGGACAATAGATCTCGATGAGGATCGAGAACCACAGATTATAGTTGAACCAGAGTTGGAACATGAGCAGAATGTGACTGAAAATGTTGAGGACAACATTGCTCAAGAAACACAGGTCGTTCGTAGATCTAGTAGGATTCGTCATGAGCCAGAGAGATATTATGGATTTCTGCTGACTCAAAATGGCGATGTAATGCTTGTAGATAATGATGAGCCTCTTACCTACAAAGATGCTATGAATAGTCCAGATTCTGAGAGATGGCTGGAGGCCATGAAATCTGAGATGGATTCCATGTATGAAAACAAAGTATGGACTTTGGTTGAACCACCTGAAGGGGTAAAACCCATCGAGTGCAAGTGGGTTTTCAAGAAGAAAACTGACATGGATGGTAATTTACAGACCTACAAAGCTAGACTAGTGGCGAAAGGTTTCAAGCAAATTCATGGTATTGACTATGATGAAACTTTCTCACCGGTGGCTATGGTCAAATCCATCAGGATTTTGCTTGCAATAGCAGCTTATTATGACTATGAAATCTGGCAAATGGATGTCAAGACTGCTTTCTTAAATGGGAGCTTAGAAGAGGATGTGTACATGACACAACCTGAGGGTTTTGTCGATCCAAAATTTTCTAGGATGGTCTGTAAGTTACTACGATCCATTTATGGGTTGAAGCAGACCTCGAGGAGATGGAACATTCGTTTTGATGAAACAATCAAAGAGTTTGGTTTCATTCAAAATGAGGATGAACCGTGTGTTTACAAGAAGGTTAGTGGGAGCCATGTGGCATTCCTAGTATTATATGTAGATGACATATTGCTAATAGGGAATGACATTACTTCTCTACAGGCTGTGAAGACTTGGTTGGGAAATAATTTCTCGATGAAAGACTTAGGCGATGCATCCTAAATATTAGGGATCAGGATCTATAGAGATAGACCCAGAAGAATGATCGGCTTAAGTCAGAGTACATACATTGACAAGATATTGCATCGTTTCAGGATGCAAGAGGCTAAAAGGGGCTATGTCCCAATGTCTCATGGGATAACGATCTCAAAAGAAAACTGTCCTAAATCATCAGATGAGAAGGACCGTATGAATAAAGTACCATATGCTTCGGCAATTGGTTCTATAATGTATGCAATGATATGTACTCGTCCCGATGTCTCGTATGCTTTGAGCATGACGAGTAGATACCAGTCTAATCCAGGTGAAAGTCACTGGACAGCTGTCAAGAACATTCTTAAGTACCTTAAGAGGACTAAAGATTCTTTCTTGATATATGGAGGAGATGAGAAACTAGTTGTAAGAGGTTACACTGATGCTAGTTTCCAGACAGATAAGGACGACACTGTGTCTCAGTCTGGATTTGTGTTTTGCCTAAATGGAGGTGCTGTAAGCTGGAAGAGTTCAAAGCAAGAAACAGTAGCTGATTCTACAATGGAAGCTGAGTATATTGCGGCCAGTGAAGCAGCCAAAGAGGCTGTTTGGATTCGGAATTTTATTACGGGACTTGGAGTGGTTCCATCGATCGCAGACCCAATTGATCTATATTGCGATAATAATGGAGCCATTGCGCAGGCTAAGGAACCAAGATCCCATTCCAAGGCAAAGCATATACTTAGGAGATATCACCTCATTAGAGAAATAAATAATAGAGGGGATATACATATATGTAAAGTGCATACTAATGATAACGTTGCGGACCCACTGACTAAGGCTTTGTCGCAGCAGAAGCACGAATGTCACACTAGTTCCATGGGTATTAGATACATGGGTGATTGGCTCTAGTGCAAGTGGGAGATTGTTAGTGTTAGTGCCCTAGAGACAATACAATTGTACTTCTGGGAAACACTATTTTGTTATTTAATAATGATTATGTTCTATTGATTATTCGACAACAATTATTATGTCTTTATTTACTGCGATATTAATGTTAGAGTAATAAATGTCCTTGGAATATTGAACACGTATTCTATATCTTTAAGTATGTGACTTAAAAATGAGATTATATGAATAGTGTTTATATTCCTAAAGATATCCCTAATTAAGCATTATGAATTGGGACAATTATGATGCATAAAGATTAGTATGATCGTTGACTAAATGACCACATCTCATTGGTCATAGGTATAGTGATACTAAAGTCAAGAACATAGGTGCATGTAATATTCTACATGGCACCGGAATGACCCACAGTGAGATTCTACATGGTAATAAAGTCATTAGAATAGCTCACAGTGATAATGGTGTAATGATCCTTAGACTTGAGATCATTATATTTCTATACGAGGATTAATATACTTTGATTACATTAAAAGTTACCTTTGACCGGGTGATGATAAAAGTGGACATCGGGTATATTATGAGTCGTTTGAGAAATATGAATGATAGATATAGAATTTAACCCTCCTATTATTAGGAGAGATATTATTGGCCTCTTGATTGAGTGAGACTATGAAAATGCATGGCCATGCTCAAATATTGATTTATTTTAATAGTCTACTCATTGATCAAGGAAACCTGGATTAAACGTTGAAGAGGATGACTAATAACATGCCTCGAGTTTAATCTATAATATATGGTTAAAGGGATTATATTACACGGAAACATTAGTCACGAAAGGTTTAATTGGATCACCATTTATTATTATTTCTTGGGGAGCAATGATGTATTACTAGATGCCGCTCATTGTTTATAATTTTATTTAAGAATAAAATTATTGCCAACGAAATAATAACCTAAAGGGTCACACACTTAGAACGTTTTGAATGGAGTTTTAATTTAAATTATGAATTTAAATTAAATGATTAAATTTGAAATTAGTTATTTAATTGAGCTGGTCTTAATTAAATCAGAATTCGAATTTAATATTAATTGATTGATTTCGAAATTAGTAATTTAATTGAGATGGTCTTAATTAAATAGAATTTCGAATTTAATACTAAAACCAAAAAAATCAGATTGGGTTTTAAGAAGCCCAAAAACGGATT
Organism: Heracleum sosnowskyi; assembly: GCA_030848705.1. NCBI lineage: Eukaryota > Viridiplantae > Streptophyta > Magnoliopsida > Apiales > Apiaceae > Heracleum > Heracleum sosnowskyi. The sequence continues at coordinate 87,320,357 of CM061236.1, read as the reverse complement.
TAGGGTTTTGGCCCAATCCTCTATCTCATATAAATACATTATGATGTATTATTGAGGCTATGATTTTTCTGCAATTTCGAATTAAAGAAAACCCTAGCAGCTCTGCATAAAGAGAGGCTAGAGAGAGAAAGAGAGAGAGGGGCAGTTTTTTCGGCTAGTACCGAACTCCGTTGATCGTTGGACGATCGAGCGTTCGTGTGGACGACTTTGGCGATGCAGATCTTGAACAAGGGCTGTGTGGTGATTACAACAAGGACCTCCATCTTTCCGAACTTTAAAGCTCTTTAAGGTATGATTTCGTTTCTCCATAATCAGCCGTGTCTTGTACACGGATCCTAGGGTTAGGGTTTCGGAATTTGTATTGTGTTACGACTGTTTTTCGCTGCGTTTGTTGCCCCGAAATCGAACAATACATTGATAGAGGTAACTGGAGAGAAGAAAACTGAGTATGCTAGTTATTTTCTGAAAAATGAGGCAAGCTATTGGTGGGAAACTAGTAAGGCTTTGGAACCAGAAGGGTTAGTTACATGGGAGAGATTTACAGAATTGTTTTTAGAGAAGTATCTTCTTGACTATATGCAAGATCAAATGGAGTTGAAATTTCTAGAACTAAAGCAGGGTAGTATGACTGTTTCTCAATATGAGACCAAGTTTACTGAGTTGTCTAGGTTTGTTCCGACATACATGGAAACGGAGAAGAAGAAGGCCAAGAGGTTCCAACAGGGACTGAGGTCATGGATTCGTAGTAAGTTAGCAGTTTTGGAGTTAGATACATATGCAGCCGTAGTACAGAAGGTAATGATTGCGGAAGGCGAGAGTGATTCATACATGAGAGAGAAAGAGAATAAGAAAAGAAAGATAGGGGCATCCGATAAGGTACAGCCACAGGGAGATTTTCAGGGTCATTCAAACAAGAAACCAGGATTTCAGATGAGTAGAGGTTCAAATTTCAGGAAGACGGATACTGGGGATGCAGGACCAATCAATATTCCATCCAACAACGATCAGCAAGTAGTTTCCAGACCTCCACTGCCAGAATGTAAGACATGCGGGAAGAGACACCCCGGAGTATGCCACAGATTGAGTGTTACATGTTTTAACTGCAACCAGAAGGGTCATTATTCCAGGGATTGCAAGACAGGCATTGTGTGTTATCGATGCAAGAAACCAGGTCATATGATTAAGGATTGCAGGGCACCAGTAACCGTGAACAACATGATTCGAGCGATAGAGGCACCTCCAGCTGTCAATGATCAGCCGCAAGCCAGAACGTATAACCTAACGATGAGGGAAGCAGATTGTGACACTGATGTGATAGCAGGTACACTTCTAATGAATTCAGAAGCTACTAAGTCGTTTATTTCTGAGACGTTTGCTCATAATTCAAATTGCTTAATGGAACCTTTAAGTGGAGTGTTGAACATAGAGATAGTTAACCAAAATCGTATACCGGTCAGTTTATGTTGTCCCCGTTGTGAAAATTGAGATTCTAGGGAATTGTTTTTATGTCGATTTGTTACCCTTTAAGTTGAGAGAATTTGATGTGATCTTAGGAATGGATTGGTTAACTGAGTAGGATGTGCGCATTATTAAGACTGTAGCGTTAGTTAGAATATTATGGAGAAGGTCTAAGGTAGGAGAATGTATTTGGGAATTAGAGAGTAAAATATGTTAGAAGAGTATCCCCAATTGTTCCTTGACTTGATTCTGAGGACAGAATCCTATTAAGGTGGGAAGTATGTAATATCCGTGAATTTTTTTTTTATGTATATATATAAACTATATTTTTGTGGAGAATAATTATTGTGGGATATTTGGAATATTAATAAGTTACAATTATGAGGTGATTATGTGTTATTTGGTGAGTCGAAAGCCCCTTTCAAATATTTCGTCATTTGGAATCTTATTCAGTTTTGAGCCCCGTTTTGAAAATTCAAGGGCCCCGTTGAAATTTTGTATATCATTATTATCCCTTCATCTTTCGTATTTGAATCGTTATCGAAAGAACTATTTGTATCATTTCATCCCTATCTAATTGATCTTGTCAGTATAATTCGTTTTGTTCAAAAAGGGAAAAATTGTTCCAAACCCTAATTGTCCAGGGTGACGGATATATCGTTTATACTAATATTTCATCTGTTATAGCCCCAGTATTCTTGAGCATTAGTTATATAATGATATGTATTGATTTGGATAATTATCAGTCTTTGTAGATAATTATCTTTTCGTAAAACGTGTTTTTATCCTAATTAGGGTTTTTAAACGATCCAGTGGATCTATATCGATCCAAAAATGTCGTTTAGGGTATTATTTTTCACTAAGTATAAAAAGGAGAATCGTACATTATACCTCATATAATCTGTATTACAAATATACAAAAATACAAAATTCCCGAACCGTGTTCTTCGTGTTCTTGAATAATCAAACCAACTTTTGAAGGGGTTATTGAAATCCAAATCCAAAGTTCAAGTACTCAAATCAAAGATCTTGAGCTCTAGTTTCAGAATCTTTCAACCTCATCATCATCTGGTAATTTTTTGATTTATTATGAATTTTTCAATATTCGAATTAAAATTAGGGTTTATGTTCGAATTGGGGATTTTTATTCGGTTGATTCTCCGTTCAATTGGTTGCTTCTAACATGTTCCTAGGGTTCTAATTAGCAAGAATCCATGTTTTAATTTCATGTTTATGTTCGATTTTTACGGGTTTGATTTTCGGGTTTTGACCCGAATTCTTCTTTTGAATAGTCCGTTCTTGTTGTTGATCTGACATGAATTCTGATAGAGGGATTTCATTGTGTGAGTTGTAAGCTTCATTTTAACATAAAGAACGTAGAGTTTCATGTACAAAATTTGTAGATCGGAAAATTTGTTTAAGGTCACCGGAAAATAGTCGGGTTTGGAGTTCCGGTGATGTTTTTGGTTTGTTTTTGATCGGAATGTATTGGTATGGTTATTTGGAATGTTTTGGTATCAAAAGCCCTAAAATTGGTCGTGTTTTTGGCTCGCCGGATTCTGGAAAAGTCGCCGGATTCTGGAAATTTTCCGGCTGTTCTTGGCGACCCGTTTCTGTTCTTGGCGACCCGTTTTCCGACCCAGTTTCAATCTTCAAAACACTATTCATTTTCAGAAAACTGTTTTTGGATTTTATTTTTAAAAATAATTCGAAAATAGTTTAAAATCTTTAAAAATTCATATTTTTATTTTAAAAATATATTTTTAATTGCAGAAAATTCTGGAAAATTATATTTATTATTTTAAATTCGAAAATTGATTAAACTTAATTATTTTAATTATTTTTAATTAATAATTGATTTATTTAATTAATTGGTTAATTCTTTTAATCAGTTAATTCTTAAAAATTAATTATTAATTAGATTTAATTAATGGGAAATTATTAATAGTACCCCTCTCGTATTAATAGTACCCCTCTCGAATAGATTTATTCGGCAACACTCTACTTTTACTCTGTTTTTCAGTTAATAAAATACTAATTGTTTGATTTAATATTCACCTTGTCAACTGTTTACGTGCCTTAATCTTTAATTCATTATCATTGTTTATACAAACCAGTTTTCATCTACTTGCGTCCATGCGTTAAAAGTTCCTGACAACCTTTTTACATGTTCTTGCATTGATTGTTTTTAAATCATTAATTAGTCCTAAGTTTAATGTTTATTATTAGCTTCTTTATTTATTGTTCAGTTAATTTTATAAATATGTGTAGCTAATTCTCTTGTCCTAGGATGAAGATGAAGTTAATTTAATTATTATTGATATCTTCTTGTTCCTATTAATTGGTTCTCATAATTTTTCTTGGTGCTTAATTGTTTAATTGATAAAGTGATTTTGATATATTATTGTTACCAGATTTATTTTTCATAACCTATGTTTGCTCCTTGAAGTTTTGATAGGTTCGAGTTGATATTAATTGTGATTAATTAATAGATTTGGATTCCTAGGGTTTTTTTTTTAATTGTTAATTAGTTTAAACAAATCTCATCTCAAATCTTATTGTCTCCTGAGTTAATTGTTAGGGTTTTCGAAAATTCATAATCTCTGTGGATCGATATGTGATTGCTACAACTAAACACTGTGCGCTTGCAGTTTACATTATTTTTACACATCACTAATAGTAGGTGATTTGTAAAGGTTCAATTCACCTATTAAAATCAAGCCCAAGTCTAAAACAGTGCCCGCAAGGTCCACAATGTCTTCGTAATCAATAACAATATCTAACAAATTACTCTTATCAACATCAACCTTAATATCAACCTCCTTAATATCCAATCATTTACACAATGGTACCGTTTGTAAGTCAAAATTACGAAGTGGTACCATTCATAAAAGCCAATACGAGAGGGGCACTATTAATAATTTCCCAAGTTTTATTTAGTATGCATATCTTTTTTTTAATGATTTAACGTTTAGTTAACGTTTGGGTTGACAGAATGCTATTTTTAATGGATAGATAAATACACAATGGTACCGTTTGTAAGTCAAAAATACGAAGTGGTACCATTCATAAAAGCCAATACGAGAGGGGTACTATTAATAATTTCTCTTAATTAATTAAAAATTCAGTTTAATTATTTTCAAACTAGTTTTATTATTTAAAAATAGTTTGAGCATTTAAAGAGTGTCAATTAATTTTATTAATTGATTTATTTGCATTTAAATACTTATATTGGATTTAAAAATCCGATTTTTGATTTAAAAATTTGTTTGCGACTTATTTAAATTCAAATAAGCCTCGGATATTGTTTTAAAAATATTTATAAGTGCTATATGGTTTATATAAAGTGGAATAATGTGTTTAGAGTCCGTAAATGTTTTATATAAAGAGTTGTGTCTGAGTTTGCTTATCGGAAAAATAGGTCGGGCGTTCGATAAATCTCGGAAGTGGCCCGATAGGCTGTTTAGACTTATAAAATGATTACGAGTGATATGTCGAGGCTAGTATTAATGATGAGATGTACTAATATGAGATATGTATTTTAGAATCGAGTTCCCGAGGCAAGGGAAAGGAGAAGGTAGAATAGCAACGGTAGAAGTTGACTACGTCGAACCAGCTGGCAAGTGTCTATTTCTTTCACAAATCCTTGAGTAATCTTACTCTGAGTTATTATATGTATGTTGTTATCAAACCAACCCCAATGATTCGATTCTTGTCCGTATCTGAACCAATAACATTGTTTCCATGAAAAATTCCTGATTCCTTTGATTATCCACAATCTTGTTGAATATTGAGAATCCTCACCTTCGATTCACTTGTGTATACTATAACCTTGATATTTCTGAGACGGATGTGTTGCTTCTTTGAAACCATTCCGAACTTTTTTCACGGACCTTACTTGATCTTGATCAGTTGAAGCTCTTTTGCAATTTATCATACTATTTCACCATCGTTGTGATTGATTGTCAGATGAAACTCTTTTGCTATTGTCATTTCACCCTCGTTGTGATTGATTGTCAGATGAAGCTCTTGATATTGTCATACTATTTTATTCTTGTTATTATTATTATTGAAGCATGTATTGCTTATGTGTTACGATAGAATTGAAAATGTTTTGAAAAATAGACCAGCAATGGTCGGACCAAATTTTTGGTCGGTGATAATTATGGCCAGGATGGCCAAGGATCCAGTGGAGGGCTTTGCTATAAGCAGGTCCGGGGTTGATGCGTGGCTGGCCAGCAGCTCAACCTTTGATTTGAATGAGATAAATAAAAATTCCAATTCTAATCTGTTTTCTTCAGAAGAGATTGATATAATCATGCATTGTGCATTGATTCAAATTCTTGTGATTCCTTTTCGTTATGAAACTACATTGAATATATATATATGATGTTTGCTGAGCACTTTTGGCTCACTCTTGCATGTTGTTTTACAACCCTATTCCAGTTAAGCGAGAGTATGAGTCGGCACAGCATGACAGATAGTTCACCGGCAGCTAGGAGAGCTCCTCGAGTGATTGTCCTTGGCAGGGTAGTTGTTTGTTTTGTTTTTTTAGACTAGATGTCTAGCTTTGTACTTAGTTGTGATGTAATAACTCTGATAAAACTGGTTTGTAATAATAAAAGATTGTAGAAGCTTGTGTTCAATGCCATAATCTGGATGCGGTCTTGGATAAGGGGTATTTTATGTTATTATTATATTATGCATGTGTTTTATTCAGGTATATTGTGAGTTGTTGGTCGAGTGACCTCCCAAATCTGTACCCCGGGTTTGGAGGGCGTCACAAACAGCATTAAGGCAAGATTCCTATTTTTCAATTCTTAATTCAATTACTTGTTGCTTAACCAGTCCCTATTCATATCCTGTATTTAAGGCAACCTATCTAATTATAGCTTGACAGTTCTATTTCGGTTCATAATTCATACCTTGCAGTATCTTGTGTTTTCCAGATTTAATCCTGGTTCTTTATTATTTGAAAACCTGATTCATATGTACTTTTTTTAACCTAACCTAGTCTGACAATCTGAATCAGACCACTGAAAGAATTAATTTGAGTTAACTAGGTAGTCGATTGTTCCGACACCTAATCTGAGTACTAGATTGGAATTGGAAGTTTTATTTAAAAATGAATGTTTTAAGGACTGCAAATGTCAATCAGAGTATGAGTATTATTATGTTAGGCCAATGTGGCCTTGGATCCAGTTGAGTACTTGGACATACCGTAAGGTATGATCCGGAGTTTTAGTGTGACTGATCATCCACTTTAACTTATAGCGTCAAATTGAAAAATCCAATTCTAATTTAAAGTTTGACATAATTATATTGTTGTTCCTTTTTCCAGTTGAGTTGATTTTTCATACATTGCCATTGTTGCATTATTATTTTATCATGTGCAGTTATTATTTCTGCTAAAGTGGACTTAATTCAGAAAACGGTGGATGAAAATCAATTGTTTGATGATGCAAGGTTTGAAAGGATGGAAGGAGGAATGGAACATCTCAATGAAGGAATGAATCACTTGTATCTGATGATCAAAAATTCTAACTTTCTTTGAAGGAGGAAATGGTGGAGATGATCAAGGAGATGGAGGAGATGTTGGAGCTAGGAGAGAGGTAAATCCTGAAACTTATAGATCTAAATCTGTAGAGGATCCCTCAACTAAGGGGGAGAAGAAAGGAGGAGAACGGGGAGAAGCTGGAGGAGCTTCTGAAAAAGAGAGCAAGAGCAAAGGGAAGCAATCAATGCTTGATGATGACCTCTATTACTAGGATGAGCATGATTATATTGATATATTTGGTGTTCAGGAAGAGGCTTTCCCTGAAGAGACTATCCCTGAAGAACTCATTGGTGACGAGAAAGTTGAAGAGGCGGCAAATTTTGATGAATGGGAAGAAGATGCTCCCTATGATCCTTTGTTTGAGAAAGAGCTGAAAAAGCAGCAGGCGGATCTTCGAAGAAGGGAAGATGAGAATGCAAAGACATCTGAAATCATCACCCAGAAGCTACAATTGCAAAAGGCTGAACATGAAGAAAAGCAACGTTTTCACAGTCTAAAAGTTAAAGACAGAAAGTTGGATGTGAAGTTGAAGATGGGTGATAGATGGGATAAAGCAAGGGAGATGTTTGCACTCCCTCGGAGAGGAACAAACAATGATGGTGTATTTCTTCGTGTTCTTGAAGGGTATAAAACTATCAATCCAGATAATTTAGTTTACATGAAAGCTCTTCAAGCTGAAATCTCAAGGATTACAACTGGATTTGACAGAGTCATAAATGAAACGTATATTTATATCTCTAGTCACAGTGAAGGATCATTCACGGTTTCTCATAACCTTTTGGAGAGCAGAACACTGTCAGAACTTTAGGTTCTCATGAACAAAGTGTTATTCCCAAATGACCTAACAGAATTGTAGAAGGGGGGGGGGGGGGGGGTTGAATACAATTTTGATATTTCTTGAACTTAAAAACAACTTACAAATAAAACTGAAGTACTTAAAGTAAAAATCACAAGCACATTAATAATTTCAGTTGGATTGTTTGATGATCCAACTGAAGTGATTTTTATTGCGGAAATAATCTGTGATACAAAAGTACACAGCTGCTCAGTTACAAGGTTGTAGAGAAGAATGCTCTCAAAGATAGCTAATACAAACTATTTGTTTTTCTTCTCTTACACTTATTTTAACTGCTACACTTGGTTATATATTCCCAAGTTTACAAAGCTATTTTTGGCTACACTAAAGTACACTAAAGGTAACCGCCAATAGTTTGCTTTTCATCCCTTTGTCCAGTGGTCCTTGGAGATCCTTGCTTTTGTCTTCATGCTTATTATGATCACTCCCAAGAGCCCAATTGGAAACTGGGATGTTTCCTTATTCCCCATGTCCATTTTAATGGTTTCCAATGCAAAGTACACTTCCACATCACCTTTAGATCTGTTCAGTAACCTGTCACTATCACTTTGTCAACTATTCAGAAAAGCAATAATGATTCGTTGATAGCAGGGAGATGTGTTTCGTTGATAGCTTTATTCTTCATTCCGTTGATGGTGTTTCTCTCATTTCGTTGATGAGTAAACTCCATACCGTTGACAGAGTAATCTTCATACCGTTGACATGTCTTCACTTAGGCAAAATTACAAGGCACAAGATATTTACAATTAACCAACCTATTTTGCCTATCTATCATTTAGTCAACATGACTTAGAAAACCTATCTAGTACATACAACAAAATGCATATCAAACTGTGAAGTATTGTACAGTGCAATTGCTACATCACTCATTTCATTGATGAGCTACCTGTCAACGGAATGCTGCAAAGCATGCCATTTCATTGACAGTTACAAAATGACTTAATACAAAATCTACTAAGTGTTTTTATAATTATCATCAAGAACAACATATTCCTAACAATCTCCCCCAATTTATGACTGATAGAAAAACAGCCATAAATCAAGAGCCTTGATGATAACAAAAACACTCAGTCAAATTACACATGATAAAAGTAGAAATTGCATTGAGCTTCATTGAATTTAATTAAATTTCAAAGTAGAAAATCTTACAAAACAAGTGCACAGAGTTGCTCCTCTAGACTGAGCAGATTTTTCATCTTTGCCTCTGTGGTCTTGTTTTCTTCCCTTTTCTTGCATTGTTCTCCTCAATCTGAGCTTGAAGTCTTCTGTAGAAAATCTTCTCTTCTTCATCTTGATTCCCCAACTTGGATTGCATTAATCTTAGAGTTTCATTGGATGCCTTCTCCAATTGGTCTTCTATTCCGAAGAATCTTCTACAGTTGTCCTTGTCTCTGAATTCCATCATCCAAAAAGGTTGGAGATGAATCTTCTTTCCTGTTTGAGGGACCTTCAATACTCTGGGAAGTGCACCAGGCTTGTTCCAACTAGCTTTGATTTGGCAAATTTTGGAAACAACTTCAGATTTAGCTGTTTTGGTAAAACCAAAATCTTTCTTCAGGCATTTAAACACAGATAGCAGTGTCTGATAGTCTTCTCCCAGAATTCTATGTAGAGGCCAAACCTGTTCTCTCCCACCCTTGTAGACAAACACCAATCTCTCTGGTAGTTTGTAAGAAGCTGTTATTCCTCTCACTTCAACTAGGTCATCAAGATTGATATGTAGGTCAGACTCCTCCCTGATATCAGCAATGTAGATGAAGTCTTCTCGGTTGGTAGGAGGTTTTTCAGCTTGTGGTCTCCTTACTAGAATTGGCTTAGCCTTGGTAGCCCTTTGCTTAGATTTCTTCTTTGGATCCATCTCAAAGAGGAATTTTGGAAAGTTGGCCTCATCAAACTCAATTGGCTCTTCCTTTGGCTCAATTGGCTGATCATGGAAATTAACAGGATGTTTAGGATCAAAGGCTAACTTTTCCCCTAGAGCTGGATCAGGAATTGTTGGAGGTGCAGTTGGTACAGAAGAGTCTGATGCAATACTCTGAGAGTCATCATTCTCAAAGGCTATATTTCTCCTAGCTCTTGCCTTTGGTTGCCTTGTGCTCTTCTTTGCACTCCTTTCCTCTCTGGCTTTTTCTTCTTGCTGTCTTTCTTCTTCATCAAGAGATTGAGCAACAGCAAGTGCTTGCATTGCTGCTCTTTCTGACTCTTCAGCCTTAGCTTCAGCAAAGTTTGGGTGACCAGCCCAAACACAGATTTGTTGTCCATTCCTGTAGACAATTGCCCTTTGCTTCCTTATCTCATAATCATTGCTTTCCTTGCTTTTTGTGATGAGTAGACCAAGAAGCTTGTGCTCATCTGGATAAGGTGCAGGATAAAAAGTCCTTTCTGTATTTTTGCCCTTTGGTTTAGCAGGAGACTTGGGAGATAAGCTTCTTTGCAATGTAGCTTGTTCCACATCCCTAATGCATGAAGTTTGTCCTTTCTCCTTTCTTGAACCTTGAGTGACTCCATGTAGAAGGGGCTCTACCTTATATAAAGAATTGGTCTGTGGCTCCCATTCCGTTGATGCTAAAACCATGGCATCCGTTGATGGCTCTGTAGAAGAAGCTTGATTCGTTGATGGATCTGAAATCTTTGCAGAATCAGCTAACTTCTTGATTCTTTCATCTATCCTGGACCAGTGGTCTTTAATTTGTTCAGCAAGCTGTAGTTTCATAGATGCTTGCTGAATCAGGTCAATGCTGTCCAGTTTAGCTTTTCCTGACTCCCCCATAGCTAGTGGCTCCTTTGGCAGGGAAATGGCTGGGACCATAACCTTTGTGATTTGAATGTCTAGCTCCTTAGATTTCTCCCCCCTTTTTGTTATCATCAAGAGAGATGACTGGGAGTCCTTGAGCTGCCACTAGCTGGGCCAATAGTTGTGTCTGCTTCTCCTGTTCCTTTTGCATCTGAGATAAAGTAGCTTCCACCTTGTCCACTCTAGAAGAGAGAGTCTTCAAGGAGGTAGCCACCTCAGGTTCCTTAGAGAAAAACCTGTTCATTTTGGACACAGTGAGAAGAGGAAGCTTTTCATCTAGCCTCCTGTCATTAGCATCCTTGAGATTGCTAATTGAGTCCTTGATTTCTCTAGCCTCAATCCTTGTCTGCATCATCTGTAGCCTTTGGATTTCCAGTGAATCCATAATAGCCTTGTAGAATTTCTTGTCATTGGCATTTGCAGACTCATGAGCCAGATAGGCTTCATTGTACTGCCTTGTGATTGCAGCATCCAGGGAGATCCTTTCTTGTAAATCTTGAGAAAGCCAGTTTGGTGTAGGAGGCACCACAGAAGTCCCAGTCTGTGAAGTAGTGGCCACCTGATTGTCACCAAAGCTGTCCTCATCATCAGAGAAATCAAACTCACCACTTGCTGCAGCTCCTGGAGATAGATTGGTCAAGGCATCCTTTGCTCTTTGCATTGATGCAGTTGTATGAATTAGTTGTAGTGACCTCTCTGCCTCCACATTGCCCTGTTGAGCCAAAACTTGATAGGCTGACACAGGATGAGTAAAGGTCTCAGGATCCAGGGAAATACTATCCAGAGTTTGTTGATAATGCTCTTGGAAGGTAAGTTCCCTTTCTCCCTCATTGACCTCCATTGACTCACTAGCAATGGCTGCTTCCTCCCTTATGACTCCTGTAGTCCCTTCTCTCTCTCCTCTATTTTCTTGCATCATGGGCTCCCCATGGCTCACACCTCTCACACCCTCACCTTCACCTACTAAGGTGGAACTCTCAATCTCTCCTTTTGTGGTAGTTTGAACTGTCAACGGTATGGATACCGTTGATGGAGAAACACTTGTCAACGAAAGAGCCTGTTTCGTTGATGAAGTCAAGAAAGCACTTTGAGAATGAGAAATTACAGTAGAGTCTGTGGTGATTGATTTGAGAGATTGGTCCACAGATCCCCTTGCAACTTCAGAAAAAATTGGTTGATGGCCCAACAAATCACTTAACAAGTGATGGCCACCAGCTTCAGAGTGGGGCTTCTCCAAGATTAGAGTTGGAGAATCAGGAATAGATGTATGGATCATGTCCACATCTAGAGATAAAGTTGGTGAATTTGATGGAGATAATTCAAGGTTGATGTTTAGAGAATGGGACTGTAACCCCAGAGTGATAATAGGGGTTACATCAAACTGAATTTGAGAAACTGGAAGTGTTGCTTCCAGTGTGTGTGCACCCTGTGAACCCTTGGACTTTTGCTTCACTCTCCTTTGGTATTGGGAAAATGTAGACTGTGGGCTTGAAGTGTCCCTTACCCTTTTGGACTGTGCTCTAGGTTGAGAGCTTGTTTCAATAATCACATCCTTTTGGGAGGATGCAATTAGACTTGTGTTTAAATCCATTTTACTCATTGTGCCTTGTTTGGAAGACACAATGGGGCTAGGCTGGGAAACACTTACCTCACCTTCCTTATTCTTGGGGTTTCTTTGACTTTCACCCCTTCCCTCACCTCTCACAACTCCAGACTCACTCCCCTTAGGTTGTGTGGTAGTTTTTACAACAGGTGCCTTTTGAGAAGCACCTGAGGTTGGCTTGGAGGATTTCTTTGATTTTGGTTTTGTTGCTGGGGCAGGAGCCTGTTGGGTCACAGCTACAGACTCCATAGCAACTGGGTTGGATGAAACAATGGAAGTAACAGCTATACTAACAGGGATAGCAGTAGTTACCTCAATGATTGGCAGATACACCACTGGAACATCACCATTGTGGTTCAGCCTCAGTATGTCTGTCAATACTCTCTTCTCTTGCACAAAGCACTCAAACCTGGCAGTAGGGTTAGAGATAACTAATGGTGCTGGACTAACATGATTAGCCAGCATCATCAGAAACCTTGCATAATAGATATTTTTCTTCCTATTTGCCTTATCACCCAACTTAGCACCAATTTCATACATAAGTTGGGTGCTAAAGTTGTAATATCTATCATTTAGAAGCATGGTTAGGAGAATTAACATAGAGTTAGTTAATGCATCAAAATTACTAATCTTTCCAGAAAAGACCTTAATGAATGCATCAGCTAAATAGTTGTATTCCCTAACCAAACCTCTCCTAATTATCTTACCCAAGTTATCAGTAGGCAAAGAGTAGTTTATAGAATTTAGCATGGTAGTTATTTCAGTGTTAGTAGGCAAAGCATCACAGTTATTATTAGGAATATGTAAACATGCTTGCAAAACATCAGAATTAACTATGTACTCATTACCTTGAAGAGTGAATTGCAGTGTGCAGTTTGTTCCACTATACTCACATGAGGTCCAAATCTCCTCGATTATTTCATTGTAGAGTGGTGTAGAGTGAAACATCGCATAGCTCAACTTACAGTTCCTCATGAAGTCCATCATCTTGAAAAAGATGCTGTTCGGACTCTCCTTAACAACAAATGGGATAGAATTGTTCTTCTCATAGATGAACCCACCAGCAGACATAAGCTTGACTATGGGTGCCATTGTTGAGTGAGGAAAAGCTTCGAGCTGTATTGCTTGTTAGAGAGAAGAAGATAGAAAAACTTTTGGAATTTTTGAGAACAGGTAGAAATGAAATAAAGAAATTGAAATTTCTTAAATACTCCCCCAAAAATTCTCAGAAATTAAGTCCAATAATTAATCTAAATTACCTGATTGGCTTAAAAAAGTAACCGTTAGAATTAAATATTACCACGATTTATACTTACAGGGGTGTATGCATAGATCGTGATAAAGAACGTGCAATTTCAACGGTTCAGATTAAAAAGCGCTACATCAACGAATCAGGATTGGGCGGTTAAAGTCCCGTCTTATTTCGTTGATAAAGCTGCGTTTCGTTGATATAAAAGAGCTATCAACGAAACACCCAGAAAAATGCTAAGACTGTCAACGAAATGGTTCGTTTCGTTGACATAGTAATTTTGACTTAGACAAAATTTCACCTTTTCCTGAGAAAATCAATTCACAGAAAAATTATAGCAAATTCCTGGCTGCATCTTAACTTGCAAAAATCTCAAAATAATTAAGAGAAATTTAGCATACCTAGCTCACTTACTAATCTTGAGAATGTGGATTCATCAAGTGGCTTGGTAAAGATGTCTGCAAGTTGTTGTTCACTTGGAACAAAATGTAACTCCACAGTACCATTCATAACATGTTCTCTAATAAAGTGGTACTTGATGTCAATGTGCTTGGTCCTTGAATGCTGCACTGGATTCTCAGTAATGGCAATGGCACTAGTGTTGTCACAGAAAATAGGAATTTTCTCAACTCTTATTCCATAATCAAGTAGTTGATTTTTCATCCATAAAATCTGTGCACAACAACTTCCAGCTGCAATATACTCAGCCTCAGCTGTGGAGGTAGAAACTGAGTTTTGTTTCTTGCTGAACCATGATACAAGCTTGTTTCCTAGAAATTGACAGGTTCCAGTTGTGCTTTTCCTGTCAATTTTACATCCTGCATAATCTGCATCTGAATAAGCAATTAGTTCAAAACCAGATTCTCTAGGATACCAAATGCCAAGGTTTGGTGTTCCTTTGAGATATCTGAAAATTCTTTTAATAGCAACTAAATGGGATTCCCTAGGATCAGCCTGAAATCTAGCACATAGACATGTAGCAAACATAATATCAGGTCTACTAGCTGTTAAATATAAAAGTGAGCCAACCATGCCTCTGTAACTTGAAATGTCCACAGATTTTTCCTTAGTATTCAATTCAAGTTTGGTGGCAGTAGGCATGGGTGTTTTGGCAGGAGAGCATTCCATTAAGTTAAACCTCTTTAACAAATCATTAATGTACTTGGTTTGACTAATGAAAATGCCTTCATTAACTTGCTTCACTTGAAGACCAAGAAAGTAAGTTAATTCTCCCATCATGCTCATTTCATATTTACTTTGCATAAGCTTGGCAAACTTTTGACAAAGTTTCACATCTGTAGACCCAAAGATTATGTCATCTACATAAATTTGAACAAGTATAGTAGAACCATTCACAACCCTGTGAAAAAGAGTTTTATCTACAGTACCTCTAGTGAAGTGATTCTCAAGAAGGAACTGTGAAAGTGTGTCATACCAGGCTCTAGGTGCTTGTTTCAAACCATAGAGTGCTTTGAGGAGAAAGTACACATACTCTGGAAAATCATCATCTTCAAAACCAGGAGGTTGACTTACATACACCTCCTCTTCCAATTCCCCATTCAGAAAAGCACTCTTCACATCCATTTGATAGACCTTGAAATTGGCATGGGCTGCATAGGCTAGGAAAATCCTTATTGCTTCTAGTCTTGCAACAGGAGCAAAGGTTTCATCAAAATCAATTCCTTCTTCCTGTGAATAGCCTTTTGCAACCAATCTAGCTTTGTTCCTTGTGACTATGCCATTTTCATCCATCTTGTTTCTGAACACCCATTTTGTGCCTATGACACTCCTGTCCTTAGGCTTGGGCACCAGCTTCCAAACATTGTTCCTTTCAAATTGGTTTAGCTCTTCTTGCATAGCCAAAACCCAATCTGGATCTAGAAGTGCATCCTCAACTTTCTTTGGCTCATCTTGAGACAGAAAGCTGCTATATAGACATTCTTCTTGAGTTGCTCTTCTAGTTTGGACTTTTGAAGACACATCACCTATAATAAGTTCAAAGGGATGATCTTTAGTCCATTTCCTCGAGGGAGGTAGATTTGCTCTTGAAGAGGTAGCTTCATGATCATGATTGCCTTGATTAGATATTTGTCCTTGAGAAACTCCCCCTGAGATTGTTGTCCCTAATTGATCACTCCTGGAAGCATTTCTGTGACTGTCAACGGAATGTCCATTTTGACTGTCAACGAAACGCTCATTCTGACTGTCAACGAAATGACCATTTGGTCTACTAGCAGCTATTCTTTTCAATCTTAATGCAGCAATTTCATCTTCACTGCTGCTTTCATCTGTGCTAGATACAACAACTTTAGGTTGTTTCTCAGTAGCCTTAACATGATTCATTTGATCTCCTTCCTCATTTTCAAAAGAAAGACTTTCATGGAAACCTTCATCACAGAGACCTTGAATTTTGAGATCATCAAAAACAACATGTACAGATTCCATAACAATGTTGGTTCTGAGATTATAGACTCTGTAGGCTTTCCCTGCTGCATATCCCACAAATATTGCTTCATCTGCCTTTGCTTCAAATTTCCCCAAATGTTCAGCTTGATTTCTCAGAACAAAGCACTTGCATCCAAAGACAAGAAGAAAATCCAATAGTGGCTTCTTTCTTTTGAGTAGCTGATAAGGGGTCATTCCTTTGGCCTGATTAATCAAAGAAATATTCTGAGTGAAGCAAGCTGTATTAACTGCCTCAGCCCAAAAATAAGTTGGTAACTTTGATTCATCTAGCATTGTCCTTGCAGCTTCAATAAGTGTTCTGTTTTTCCTTTCAACTACACCATTTTGCTGTGGTGTCCTTGCTGCTGAAAACTCATGCAAAATACCATTTTCTTCACAGAACACCTTCATGCTTGAATTCTTGAATTCTGTCCCATTGTCACTCCTAATCCTTCTCACTTTCAAGTCAGGATGATTGTTTACCATCTTGATGTGATTGATAATGATTTCACTTGCCTCATCTTTGGAGAGCAAAAAGAAAGTCCATGTAAATCTAGAAAAATCATCAACAATCACAAGACAATATTTCTTCTTTGAAATAGACATGACATTTACAGGGCCAAACAAATCCATATGAAGCAACTCAAGCTGATGGACAATTGATGACTCTGTCTTGCTTTTGAATGATGCCTTCTTTTGTTTCCCTTTTTGACAGGCATCACACAAGCCATCCTTGGAAAACTCCACTTGTGGAATTCCTCTAGCAAGATCTTTCCTCACCAAATCATTCATAACTTTAAAGTTCAGATGAGATAATTTCTTGTGCCATAGCCAACTTTCATCCTTGCTTGCCTTGCTGAAAAGGCAAGTGATGGTTTCTGGACTTGTGCTACTAAAGTCAGCAATGTACACATTCCCTCTTCTGAATCCAGTCATTACCACATTGTTGTTTCCTCCTTTAGAAACAACACAGGCTTCTTTAGAAAAAGTAACTAAAAATCCTTTGTCACAAAGTTGGCTGATACTAAGCAAATTGTGCTTAAGACCATCCACCAATGCAACTTCATCTATGATGACATTCTCTTTTGAAATCAAGCCATATCCCTTAGTGTAGCCTTTGCTGTCATCTCCAAAAGAAATACAAGGGCCAGCTCTTTCCTGAAACTCTGTGAGCAGGGTAGAATCACCAGTCATGTGTCTTGAACAACCACTATCCAAGTACCAAAGATTCCTTTTGTCTCCCTCCACACAATAAAACCAAATCAAGTCGATTTTGGTACCCAAGTTTCCTTGGGTCCTGTTTTGTTAGCCTTTGCTTTTCCTTTTATATCATTTTTCACCTTGGGCTCAGATTGATTTAAATCAATCTTTATCCTTGGTGTTGATTTCTGAGGATTGCTCACATTTTCATTCACAACATGCATAATTGGAGGAACAAACATGTTATTCATATTCCATGGCATTTGTGGCACATTAAACATATTCATGTATGGATTAGACACAAATGGCATGCTGGCATATGGATTTTGAAATTGTGCATATGGAGCAAACATGTTAGGCATAACAGGCATTGTAGGCATAGAACTATTCATTGCAGGCTTGGGGATTTTCACTTTAACAGTCTTCTTAACAGATTTGCAGTTAGTAGATAAATGACTAACACTTCCACAATTAACACATGTCTTTCTAGGAGCATATTTATCAGGTGTGTAATTGTTGTGTTTGTTAATTCCTACTTTGCCATTCCTGTTATTCTTTTTATTTCCCTTAGCCTCAACTTGAACATTCTCTAACTTATCTTTCAATTGCTTGTTGGACAAGTGACCTACATTAGCTCTCTCAACAGGCTTCTCAACTTTCTTTGATTTACTAGACTCACCTTGAACAAAGTTCTTGGTGACAGGACCATACTTATTATTAAGTCTAGTGAGTTCATCTTTTCTTTTCTCTGTCAACGAAACACCCTGATCGGTTGATGGTTCATCTGTCAACGAAACATTGCATTCCATTGACATATCAACCTTCAACAAATGATCATTGTTGTTTGTTGACTCTGTTTCTGATTCTAAGGTTTCACAAACATACCCTAGTTTCTCTTTGTTCTTTTTCCATGATTGTTCACAGAAAGATTCCATACCTTGAACATTAATGATGTTGGTAGCAACATTCCTGGCATCTTTCCATTTAGCAATCACACTTTGTTCTATTTCAAGTTGTGTCTTAAGAATTTCTTCCCTTTGTAACACGTTCTCAAGTTCCTTCTTAGCATCCCTACTAACACATCTCATTTTCTCAAATTCAATGAGCTGTGCTTCTAACATTGCATTCCTATCACTTAAGAGCAAATTAGTCTCTTTTATTCTTGAATTCTCTTTGGTAAGTGATTTAAGAGTAACACGCAAATTATATAATACAGTAGACATTTCATTTACTGCACTATCGCATTCCTCTTTAGAAAGCTCAGAAAGATTAGTAATTGTTACCTGGTTGCTTGAGGAGCTTGCTTCCTGCTCATGATTGTTAGCCATAAGAGCCAAGTTGACATATTCAACATCATCATCAGAATCTTCACCATTACCAGCCCAATCATACTCCTGAGACATGAAAGCCTTTTCTTTTTGCTTGAGAAGTTCAAAGTATTTCTTTTTATAATCAACAGGCTCAAATTTCCTGTTGCTCTTCTCAATCTTGGGCTTTCTACAGTCTCCAGCAAAGTGACCAAGCATTCCACAATTGAAACATTTAGATTTAGACTTTTCAATCCAGTTACTTTTGTTAGGTTGAAAGTCTCTCCTTGGTGGCCTTGCTCTGAGTTTCTCTTGAACTTGAACTTAGAGAATTTTCTTGACAGAAAAGCAATGTGTTCATCAATCTCATCTAAGTCATCCAAGTTGGCTGGTTCTGGTTCTTCTTCTTCTGTCATCTTACCTTTGCCCTTGCTAACATCACTTCTACAACTAGCTCGACTAGTTGTGGCCTTTGCAGCTTCTTCAGTGTCATCTTCCAGTTGGTTCACAGATGCAATCAATGCAATAGATCCACCCTTCTTCTGTACCTTTTCAATTTCCTCATCTTGCTCCATTTCCAGCTCATAAGTCTTCAAGGTTCCATAAAGCCTTTCAAGAGTGTAGTCTTTGTACTCTTGAGTGTTTCTGAGAGAAACAGTCATAGGCTTCCATTCTTTTGGAAGAGCTCTAAGAAATTTAAGGTTTGAGTCCTTGGTTTAATAGATCCTCCCATACAACTTTAATCCATTCAAAAGCTTTTGAAACCTACTAAACGTGTCATTTAGGGTTTCACCAGCTTTAAAATGAAAATGCTCATATTGTTGTATAAGGAGCTGCATTTTGTTTTCCCTAACTTGCTCAGTACCTTCACAGAGAGTTCTAACAGTGTCCCATACTTCTTTGGAGGTTGTACAGTTGATGACATTGTCAAACATCTCTTGCTCCAAACCATTAAACAGAATGTTCATGGTTCTCTTATCTTTATGGATTTCTGCAAGATCTTCAATAGTCCATTCTGAGACAGGTTTTGGAATTTCTACATCAGGAGCATCATCTGGCACTCCAACTCTAGATGCAAACTTCATGGGAACGTGTGGACCTTTCTCAATGCAGTCTACATATCTCTCATCCATAGACATGAGATGTAAATGCATCTTTACTTTCCAGTGAAAGTAATTGTCCTTATCAAGAACTGGTATCTTCATACCTGCATCCTTCTTCACCATGGTTTCTGTTTTGGTATTGATCTTTAAACTTCTTGTATGTTAGAAGCTTGCTCTGATACCAATTGTTATTCCCAAATGACCTAACAGAATTGTAGAAGGGGGGGTTGAATACAATTTTGATATTTCTTGAACTTAAAAACAACTTACAAATAAAACTGAACTTAAAGTAAAAATCACAAGCACATTAATAATTTCAGTTGGATTGTTTGATGATCCAACTAAAGTGATTTTTATTGCGGAAACAATCTGTGATACAAAAGTACACAGCTGCTCAGTTACAAGGTTGTAGAGAAGAATGTTCTCAAAGATAGCTAATACAAACTATTTGTTTTTCTTCTCTTACACTTATTTTAACTGCTACACTTGGTTATATATTCCCAAGTTTAAAAAGCTATTTTTGGCTACACTAAAGTACACTAAAGGTAACCGCCAATAGTTTGCTTTTCATCCCTTTGTCCAGTGGTCCTTGGAGATCCTTGCTTTTGTCTTCATGCTTATTATGATCACTCCCAAGAGCCCAATTGGAAACTGGGATGTTTCCTTATTCCCCATGTCCATTTTAATGGTTTCCAATGCAAAGTACACTTCCACATCACCTTTAGATCTGTTCAGTAACCTGTCACTATCACTTTGTCAACTATTCAGAAAAGCAATAATGATTCGTTGATAGCAGGGAGATGTGTTTCGTTGATAGCTTTATTCTTCATTCCGTTGATGGTGTTTCTCTCGTTTCGTTGATGAGTAAACTCCATACCGTTGACAGAGTAATCTTCATACCGTTGACATGTCTTCACTTAGGCAAAATTACAAGGCACGAGATATTTACAATTAACCAACCTATTTTGCCTATCTATCATTTAGTCAACATGACTTAGAAAACCTATCTAGTACATACAACAAAATGCATATCAAACTGTGAAGTATTGTACAGTGCAATTGCTACATCACTCATTTCGTTGATGAGCTACCTGTCAACGGAATGCTGCAAAGCATGCCATTTCGTTGACAGTTACAAAATGACTTAATACAAAATCTACTAAGTGTTTTTATAATTATCATCAAGAACAACATATTCCTAACACAAAGTTAAAAGGGCATCTCACCTGAATGAATTGCTACATGATCAGCTCAGGGAATTTGCTTTGAAAGCTAGTCCTCAGGTTGTAGATGCGCCCTTTGAAGTCAATTTCTATACAGGTCAAGCACTTCATGTTAGAAAATGGAAAGTTTGAGGCATATTTTAAATATGTTCTTGATGAAATTTCCGAAAACTAACAATTGGAGGTTATTCCTTGATATGAGGACTTAAACTTTCATGTTTGGATCTAAGACATTTTCTTAGTGGAATCCATAAATAAATTGAGTTGAAATAGGTTGCTTGAAATGGGTTATGTGGGTTGTTTAAGTTGAAATAACTTGTATCCCACATAGAAATGGTAATGAGAGGTTGGTGGGTTTATATAGAACCATGTACAAGAGTAGTGTACAACTACTAAGGCATGTGGGTGTGCATGGTGTTATTGCGTGCCTCACGCGCGCTCGCACACATACACGCGCGCCGCCGTCGCTCGCCTCGCCACGCCACGCCACGTCACGACACGACACGACACGACTCGGGTCGGGCCGAAGGGCGATTCGGGAGAATGTCTCGACGTCTCGCGTACGCGAGGCGACCTGGGCGAGGAATTTATTAAATGTTTATTTAATATTATTTATTGATTTAATTTAACAGTATCAGTATTTATTTGTAACAACTCAACGAACTGGGTCAGGATTTATCTTAAATCCTGATGGACCAGTTCTTGGATTAACTCATGATGGCCTGGACTAGTTAACTACTTATCCTGATGGCCTGAGTTAACTACTGATGGGTCAGTACTGATGTAAATCCTGATGGTCGGTCCAGTACTGATGCAAATCCTGATGGTCGGTGGTCGGTCCAGTACTGATGCCACTCCTGACAGACAATAAGTCCTAATGGCTTGACTTGAGTATGTACTGATGACGTTCAAATCATGATGGACCAGTAAGTCCTGACTGAGCTGTAACTGATATTAAATACTGATGACAGTTGTTAATGATAATTAAATCAGAATATTTAGTATTAAATGTCACATCTTCAATTACAATTTTCTTTTGGTCTGTTACGTTTTATGTTGTATGACATATACAAAACTAAACATTTTTGACACGGAAGAGAGATTGTACTAAGATACACAAAACCCTAGCATCATATTCTTCTCTATTCTCTCTCTCTGAATACATACATACAGAATATACACATAGTTTTTGGGCGAACTGAGGTGCATGTCGCTGTTGATCATCGCCATTACTGTGAGTGGATTGATCTGAGCTGTTTTATCCTGGAAGTGATATTGCTGCAACCCAACACAGCGTAAGTGGGGCAATAATCTCTTCAAGAACAGTCAAGACTTCTCTAAGGCTTGGTGACTCAGATGTTCTTTATCTATCAATACTTGTTAAAAGCTACAGAGAGATAAGTAATTCTTTCTTGTCTTGTTATTTACAGTCTCTGATTATTTTCTTGTTTCGACCTTCGTGTTTGTTTTGTTACTTGGTATATTTGTCTGTTCTTGTTAATATAAATATATATAACTGCCCTATTGTTGATGTGTAGTTTAGTGAATTATACCCAACAATCTTGAAGAGATTATTCGTGTTATATATTGTTAATTAGCAAGATGGTTAACGAAACTGAAACTCCAACTCTTGGTGCTACAGCTTCTGGTTCTGGTGTTACTACACCTACCATCGATTGGACCACGTACCGTTTCCCACAGCCTATTGATTTGTCAGGAATGCCTGATAAATTCGGTGGGGGTGTTTGTTTTTCTCGTTGACAGAAAAAGATGAAACTATGGCTTACGGTAAAGGGTGTATGGTCGGTGGTGCAGTATGAGAAACCAATTATTGATCATGAAAAGGCTGAATCTGTTAAGGCTTATGCTATGTGGGAGGAAAAGGATGGGGTGGCTAGGGAGGTTATACTGGCAGCTTTAGCGAACACTCTATTTGATGTTTATTCATCTATTTCTTTCACGGCTAAGCTCTTATGGGAGAAGCTGGACCAGACACATAATACTGACTCGCAAGGGTTGGAAAAGTATTATGTGGCTCGGTTCCTTGATTTCAAACTGGTGGATTCTAAAACCATGACTGAGCAGGCACGCGAGTTTGAGATGTTGGTGCATGCTTTGAAGGAGTCCGGAATGGATATTCCTGAGAAGTTTCAGGTTATGGCTGTGATTGAAAAACTTCCTAAGTCTTGGGAAGAGTTTGCTCTATCCCTGAAAAGACAGAAGGGAGAGATCACTTGGACAAACCTTATGCTGGACATCTTTGTGCATGAACAACACAAGTCTAAACAGGGACATGTGATGCCTGCTGAACATGGGAGTTCGAAGGTGAATGTAGTGACTGTTGGATAGAAAAGAGAGGTTGTCACTAAGAAGGAAAACACTAAGCCTAAAAATGACAAGAACAAGGCTAAGAAACCAAAGACAAACAAACCATGTTGGTCTTGTGGACAGGTTGGTCATTGGAGCAAGGACTGTCCAATAAAGAAGGCAAAAAAATCTGTTGTGGCACAAGCTAATACTGTACTTGGAACCACTGATGGGCCTATGGTACACATGGTTGTTGGTGAGGCTGATGCTTTTGGAACCAATAACGGGTATGTTACCTACAACCCTGTACTTCTTTCCACTTATCTGTCTCATGAATGGTTGATTGATACTGGAGCTAATGTACATATTTGTACTGATATTACTCTATTTGTATCTAATCAACAGACTCATGACCTGACAGTGACGATAGGGAATGCTAGTGCTTCTCGAGTTCTTGGAATAGGAAACGTGGACCTGAAGTTTTCTTCTGGGCGTGTTCTATCCCTCACTAGAGTGCATCATGTTCCCGATATTCGTAGAAATATAATAAGTGGAAGTTGTTTAGTACAGAATGGATTTGAACTTTCTTTGAGATGTAATAAAGTAGTTATTACACATACTGATGTATTTTTTGGCAAAGGTTACTTGTCTGATGGTTTGTTTTTAATAAATGTTGAGCTTGTTTTGGGCAGTTTTATTAATGATAGTGTTGCACCTTCTGTTAATTGTGTTGAATCATCCGATTTGTGGCATTCTAGACTTGGTCATTTAAATTTTGGTGCTCTAAAGAATATGATGAATTTAGAGTTGATTCCAAAACATGCCATTGATAAAAAATCTAAATGTAAAGTATGTGACTGCTAAACAAACTAGGAAACCCTTTCATAATGTTGTTAGGGATTCAGGAGTATTGGATATAGTACACAGACATATGTGAATTTGGTGGCATGTTGAATAAGAATAATAAACGATATTTTATTACCTTTATAGATGATTGTAGTAGATATTGTTATGTTTATTTACTTAAGCATAAAGATGGAGCACTAGAAAAATTCATTATGTTCAAAACTGAAGCTGAAACACAAACTGGTAAAGTACTTAAACGTTTGAGATCTGATAGAGGTGGTGAGTATACTAGTACCTCGTTTAATGAATTTTGTGCAAGCAATGGTATAATTCATGAGGTGACTCCACCATACACACATGAGTCTAATGGGGTGGTTGAACGAAAGAACATAACTTTTAAAGATATGATTAACAACATGCTTCTTAATTCTGGGTTGCCTAAGTACGCGTGGGGAGAGGCTTTGAATACGGCTTGCCATATTCTGAATAGAGTTCCTCTGAAACATATGGACAAGACACCTTATGAATTATGGAAAAGTAGAAAGACAAGTTTAAAGTATCTTCGTGTGTGGGGCTGCCTTGCTAAGGTGTTTGTCCCTGAACACAAGAGAAAGAAACTAGGTCCGAAAACTGTTGATTGCATCTTTCTGGGCTATATTTAAACCACTACAGGTATGAGATTTTTAGTGTTAAAATCTGACATAGACGGTATAGTGGCTAACACTATAGTTGAGTTTCGTGATGCAACATTCTTTGAGGATGTGTTCCCTATGAAGACTAGCATACCTCAAGATATTTCTAATGATGATCCCACTCACACATCGAGTTCAATTCCTGATCATGTGGAAAGGATGACAAATGTGGGGGAAGATCTTGCTAGTAGTTCTACTCCTGACGAAGTAGATGAACCTAGAAGGAGTAAGCGTGCAAAGGTATTCAAGGACTTTGGAAGTGATTTTGTCACTTACAATGTCGAGGATGAACCTTTAACTTTCCGACAGGCCATGGATTCTTCGGAGTCAAGGCACTGGAAAGGTGCTGTAAAGAGTGAGATCGACTCTATTGTTTCTAACAGAACATGGGAGTTGGTTGATCTTCCTCCTAGGTGTACTACTATAGGATATAAGTGGATCTTCAAAAGGAAGATGAACCCGGATGGCTCAATAGATAAGTATAAGGCTAGGCTGGTAGCTAAGGGTTTTAGGCAAAAAGAAGGCATTGACTACTTTGACACATACTCCCCTGTTGCAAGGATGACTACAATCTAAATGCTTATAGCATTGGCTTCCGTACATGGTCTCATCATCCATCAAATGGATGTATAGACAACTTTTCTTCATGGTGATCTTGAAGAAGAGATTTATATGGATCAGCCTGAGGGATTTGTTGCTTCTAGTAACGAGAGGAAAGTGTGTAAGTTTATCAAGTCTATATATGGCTTAAAATAAGCTCCTAGAGACTGGAATAAAAAGTTTGATGAAACTGTTTTAGAATTAGAGTTTGTAGTTAATGAAAGTGACAAGTGTGTTTACTACATGGTTAAAGGAAATGAATATATTATCGTGTGCCTATATGTGGATGATATATTATTATTTGGGACCAATATTGAGATTATTAACAAGACAAAAAGTTTCTTAAAAAGGCACTTTGAAATGAAGGATATGGGTGAGGCTGGTGTGATTCTTGTGGTCAAGCTGACACAGTCAACTGATGGAATAACCTTGTCACAATCTCATTATATAGAGAAATTTATACTTGAGAAGTATGGTTATTCAAATTGTAGAATCGCTAGTACACCGTACGATCCTAAAGTTGCCATTGTCAAGAATAGTTCGGGAATTCCTGTGTCTCAGTTAAGGTATTCTCAGATTATTGGGAGTTTTCAATATCTTGCTAACGTGACTAGACCAGACATTTCTTATTTTGTGTCTAAGTTAGCTAGATATACAAGCTGTCCGAACAAGACTCATTTGGAGGCACTAGATAGAGTTCTTAGATATCTTAAGGGAACTATTTCCCTTGGTTTGCATTATCGAAGATTCCCTGGAGTACTCGAGGGATACAGTGATGCAAGTTAGATAGCTAAGAAATCCGGTACCAATGGAGTGACTGGATATTTGTTTACCCTAGCAAGTGGAGCAATATCCTGGAAGTCTACGAGACAGACTTTAATAACTTGGTCTACTTTTGAGGCTGAGTTGTGTGCACTAGATGCCATAGGGACGGAGGCTGAATGGTTACATGGACTTATGTCAGTGTTACCTGTAGTAAGCAGACCGCTTCCAGCCATTATTGTTCATTTTGATAGCCGAACAACTATTGACAAGATCAGTAATGAACAGTATAATGCTAAAACAAAGAGACACATCCAAGTTAGACTTAAGTCTATAAGGGGTCTAGTGTCTGAGAGGATTATTTCTATAGAGTTCATTAGAACTCAGGATAATATAGCTGATCCTTTGACTTAGTCCTTAAGTCGAGGTTGGGGATGGGACTGATAGCCCATTATGATTCATCTACAACGGGAACCCAATACACCTGAGAGGAGATTTCTTGAAGTGTATTCAATGTGGTAATAACAAGATGTGAGGGTGAGTTGGTAGTACCTTTACTATATACTTTGATACTCACGTATCTGAGTCTATCTCCTGTAAACCTAAAAGGTACTGATATTGTCAGTATAGCAAGAGTTATTTGAACTCTGAATGGGGTCAAGTCTTTTGACGAGATGATAGCAGTACATCTCTAGAGATGCTCAGCTAAGCGAATGTAATTGTGTGGTCGCAATTAGAGGAAAGGGTTATTCCTTGAAGCATTCGATGAACAGGATCGAGACAGGACCATTAACGTCTCAAGGCCGTAGATCAACACCATAGCCTTTGATTTGTCATCGTCTATGGAGTGTGGTTACACCAAACGGATAAAGATTCAAGGTGAAACATTCCATCTAGATCCGTTAGCCATCGAAATAGAGGACTTAGCTCGGAAGGGTACCGACTCTGAAAAAACAAGTCATGATAGGGACCGATATGCATTTCTGTATGGATTTGTGGGGGAGTGTAAGAAAATGGAAAGTTTGAGGCATATTTTAAATATGTTCTTGATGAAATTTCTGAAACCTAACAATTGGAGGTTGTTCCTTGATATGAGGACTTAAACTTTCATGATTGAATCTAAGACATTTTCTTAGTGGAATCCATAAATAAATTGAGTTGAAATCGGTTGCTTGAAATGGGTTATGTGGGTTGTCTAAGTTGAAATAACTTGTATCCCACATAGAAATGGTAATGAGAGGTTGGTGGGTTTATATAGAACCATGTGCAAGAGTAGTGTACAACTACTAAGGCATGTGGGTGTACATGGTGTTATTGTGTGCGTCACGCGCGCGCCGCCGCCGCTCGCCTCGCCACGCCATGCCACATCACGACACGACACGACTCGGGTCGAAGGGCGATTTGGGCGAATGTCTCGGCGTCTCGCGTACGCGCGGCGACCTGGGCGAGGAATTTTATTACCTGTTTATTTAATATTATTTATTGATTTAATTTAAAAGTATCAGTATTTATTTGTAACAGCTCAACGAACTGGGTCATGATTTATCTTAAATCCTGATGGACCAGTTCTTGGATTAACTTCTTCTGGCCTGGACCAGTTAACTACTGATCCAGATGGCCTGAGTTAACTACTAATAGGTCAGTACTAATGCAAATCCTGATGGTCGGTCCAGTACTGATGCAAATCCTGATGGTCGGTGGTCGGTCCAGTACTGATGCCACTCTTGACGGACAGTAAGTCCTGATGGCTTGACTTGAGTAAGTACTGATGACGTTCAAATCCTGATCGACCAGTAAGTCCTGACTGAGCTGTAGCTGATATTAAATACTTATGACAGCTGTTAATGATAATTAAATCAGAATATTTAGTATTAAATGTCATATCTTCAGTTACAATTTTCTTTTGGTTTGTTACGTTTTATGTTGTATGACATATACAAAACTAAACGTTTTTGACACGGAAGAGAGATTGTACTAAGATACACAAAACCCTAGCATCATATTCTTCTCTGTTCTCTCTCTCTGAATACATACATACAGAATATACACATAGTTTTTTGGGCGAACTGAGGTGCAGGTCGCTGTTGATCATTGCCATTACTGTGAGTGGATTGATCTGAGCTGTTTTATCTTGGAAATGATATTGATGCAACCCAACACAGCGTAAGTGGGGCAATAATCTCTTCAAGAACAGTCAAGACTTCTCTAAGGCTTGGCGACTCAGCTGTTCTTTGTCTATCAGTACTTGTTAAAAGCTACAGAGAGATAAGTAATTCTTTCTTGTCTTGTTATTTAGAGTCTCTGATTATTTTCTTGTTTCGACCTTCGTGTTTATTTTGTTACTTGGTATATTTGCATGTTCTTGTTAATATAAATATATATAACTACCCTATTGTTGCTGTGTAGTTTAGTGAATTATACCCAACACTTCAGACCTGCAGAGTGGATCCTATTTCTTTGAAGAATTATTCTGACATGCATCTTGTGAAGCTGGAAAATATGTTAAGGACTTCTGGGTTTGCTACTCAAGAAAAGAGTTAAGTTGCTGGTATGATTCAAGACTATTGCACATCCAACATCAAAAAGTTTCATCAGTTGAAGAATAGGCTGAAGAAAGTCACAACTCAACCAGTCAGACCCACTGGTCTAGTTTCAGAAAGTGATCGTGTCCTTAATAAAGAATTGCTAAGCACCTTA
This sequence comes from Heracleum sosnowskyi, assembly GCA_030848705.1. Lineage (NCBI taxonomy): Eukaryota > Viridiplantae > Streptophyta > Magnoliopsida > Apiales > Apiaceae > Heracleum > Heracleum sosnowskyi. The sequence goes on along the minus strand of CM061236.1, from coordinate 87,291,658 downwards.
CAAGATCCTGAAGAAGGTGAGATTAGAGATTAAGGCATGTGAACTCAAGCTCAAGTCTTATTTAATATGTTTAGAGCTTAGGTGAATCAAGATAGGATCAATGTAATCATATGTTCAGTTTAGAGGAACATCTATCTTGTATTTATCTTTATTGTTTGAATCTGGCAATGTTATATATAAACCAGAACTTTTTATTATTTACTCGGCTCTTAAAGTCTTATCTTTTTCTTGTTTATTAGTTGAGTTATCCTCTAGGTATTTGGTTGTTATTGTCTAACAAACAAATAAGGGGAGATTGAAAGGCATATGCACTGGCATATTTGTAAACACCGAGGATTCGACTCAACTTAAACAAATATGTAATAAGTAAATAATAAGTTAAACTGTCACAGAAATCTCAGAAGATAACATCAGTCAAAAGAATGAAGATTAAAGTCTATCTACAGACTTGAAGTTATTCTACATTGAAAGAAGCTCATTTATTTGATCAAGCCTCAGTGAAGTATTCAAGAAAGTGGATTTATTTATAGTGACAGAGATTTCTTCAGTGTGACAAGAAGTGTACAGGTTACATAGTTTGATAAAGGGAAAAGAAAAAAGAATCACAGCTTAAAGTCAAAAATGAAGAACAGTCATTGCAGTTAGTCACTCATGAACCAGACAGTACATTGAGTGTCAACATCGTCCAGTGAAAGTTCATCATTAATTTCAGTGGTTTAAGAAATGATTCTACTATAAATAAATTGTATTAATTCTTTTTTTAATTAATTAAATCAATGAGTTAATTTATTCAATAAATTAATTCAATCAGAATTTATTTATTTATTAAATTAATTAACAGGTTAATTAATTTAGAACTGATATAATTATGAAAAGACTTAAATTTGAACTGGATAGTCTTATCGAATGTCTTCCCAGTTCAAATTGAAGTCTTACCGAAAGTCTTTGTAATACAAAGACAGTCTTACCGATAGTATTTGTAGTACAAAGACTGTCTTGCCGGTAGTCTTTGCAAGCCAAGCTTGGATAGTCTTTGTAATCAAATGAAACTTGCATACAAATATTAAAACAAAGACAGTTGACAAAGTGGATCAGATATACAAAACAAAAAGCAACCAAATTAATATCCATCTCTCTCTGCCCTAAAGATACAAACTGCTCGAGCCGAGCTTTTAGTGTTTGACAGTGAATTAATTTCTAGCTTTGATTGTAATATTCAAGCCAGTAGAATTAGTTTACATGTATTTAAAGACTATCTAGCGGATCAAAATCCCTAGAAATTATCTCGAACAGTATTCGATCTTTTTATTACAAATATAGATAAATTCATGTTAAATTTATTCTAATTTGTTTTAATTAGTTTGATAATCATTCCCTGTAAAATGTACTGTATTTGCAACACCCTTCAAGTTTAATATTAGTTATATTTAACTTGAATCTTGTTTCATTTTATTCCGTTTAAATTTGTTCTTGAATTATTATTTCACGAACCGAACAAATTCGAGAAAACAGTATAGTTTGTATTCAACCGCCCTTCTACAAACATATCAGGACCTAACCATTTATCAGATTTATTAATTTTTTTAGTTTATCATTTTTAAATCTCCTTTGATGACCGGTGCCTTGCACGGATTATAGGCGTAAAACCTAATAAATAAAGTGTAAAAACTAATAACATAAAATTATTAAAAAAACTCCAAATTATTATAATTATAGATATTAAAAAAATAATTGTGCGTTGCACGGGTTATAAGCTAGTACTATTAAATAATAACAATACCTTTTATAACCAATTGCCATTTAAACTAAAACACATTACTTTTCCAATTTTTTTTAACAAAATCTTCTCCTTTTTCCAAAAATATCACGGACAATTAACTTTTACTATTTCTATTTTTCTAATAAAATCCCTGTTTTTCCAAAAATATCACGGGCAATTATCTTTTTCAACTAAAACATTTACCTTTTCTATGTTTCCTTACTCAAGCCCCTCATTTTCCAAAAATTTGAAATATTATTAAATAATTATATTATCTATTTATAACCAATTACCTTTTTTTACCTAAAATACATTACTTTTTTCTATTTTTTCTAACAAAATCCCCTCCCTTTTAAAAAACATTACGGGCAATCACCTTTTTCAAGTAATACATGTCACCTTTTCTATTCCTTACTAAAATCTCTCTTTTTCCAAAAATATCACGGACAAACTTTTACTTATTAATTTTAAAACCTATGTTAATATTTTTAATTATTTAAAAAAGTTCACCTATTTTAACATGTCTATTTTTCTTAACAAATACAATTAATAAAATTATTAAAATATAAATAATAAAATAACAACTATTAAACACAATATGTGCATCACACCGGTTTTAAGCTATCTATACTATTATATACTAGCCGAAACATTGAAAGTTTTGGTTTTTCGGTTTTTGTTCATTTGTCCTAATTAAAAATAATAAAATAATATAATTATAGTAACTAATCGATTGTTTTTAAATTAAAACACAACATCTTTTCATAAAAAGATCTTACCTTTTTCAGCAAAAAGGCAATAGTTTTCTATTTTTTCTAACAAAATCTCTCTTTTTTCCAAAAATTTCACGGGTAATTGACTTTTCAACTAAAACACGTTATTTTTTTTTTTTACTAAAAACCTCTCTTTCCGAAAAATATCACGGGCAAACCCTTACTTAATGTGTTTAATTATGTTAAATACTTTAACTATTTTAACATGTCTACTTATTTTTTTAAAAATACAATTAATAAAATATTAGACATAATTAAAAATTCATATAATTCAATCAAAAATCACATATATTACATAATTGTAAACTCTTTCAGTTATACTTTAATTAAAATTCAAAAACATGACTTTTTTTAAAAATGTTTATATTTATATTTATATTATTACAACAAAATATATTGATAATTTGGACAGTTACATGCGTACTAAGATAATAAACTTTTATAAAATTTATAAGTTTTTTTTAGATTTGAAGTATTCAAATAGTATTTTTATTTCTTTTTAAAAAGGTATCATTTTCAAGAATACTTGTAAAATCCCGTTATTTTTTTATTTTAATATTAGATATTAGATTACTTTTATTTATTTTTAATTAGAAAATGCTAAATTTCTTTTGTGCTAAATAATTTGAATGGGGATAAGATTTGATTCGATGGAAAGAAGTGTGAAAAGATATTAGAAAATTGATGTCATTTAATTTAGAAGATTTGTGTGAATTGTAATTTAGATATTATTTAGAATGATTGAACAATTTTTAGGAGAAGATTGTAGGCTTGCCTAATATTTTTTTAAGAGTTTATGTGGCTATCAATACTATTATATAATAGACGAAACATTAAAAGTTTGGTCGGTCGGTATGTTACGTTGTGATTTTATTTCGTGTTTTTACTTAATTAACATTACTTATTTATTTCCGGACAGAACAACATGAACAAGTTAATTCAGTTGCGCACTGGATTTCTTCTTATGGCTTAGCCAAGGACATGCAAAAACTAGTCTGTGCAGATGTATAAGATCGGTGTTGATCATATGTTCTCACGAAAAACCAGATCCTAGCTATACGTAAACCACCAATGCAACAACTTGGTGGTTAAACTCGCTACAATCAAGGTTGGGAACTAGCATGAACTTGTTGTTGCGATAATGGATCTGGACCCGATTCGTGAACCATAGAAATTCTTGTATCTCATATGTACGTACTAATAGTAGAAAACTCAGGTTTGTCAAAGATGAGCGTCCGTATCTACTATTTGATTCAAAAACGAACTTCTGAATGAGGAGAGTATTAGAATACAATATAAGATATGTCTTGTCTTTGTGACATGGTCTGATTGTCTCTGTTTTGCTTTGTTAGTTTGTCTCTGATTATCTTGTTCGTCTTGTTCTATGGCGTCAACAAGCAATTTGGTTAATGCTATGAATAGTATTTCTTTGGAGGATGAAGAGGATGGAGGAGTGGCGTTAGAATCAGAAGAAGTTTTGGGGAATGCACAGCAATTACATGGGTTTGATGCAAAACTATGCGTTGTGGCCTGTTTCTTATCTGATGGTAAGGTAGATTTTGCAGCTATGCAACAGACGCTTGCAGCAATTTGGAAGCCAGGAATGGGGGTTTACATTAAAGAGTTGGAAACAAATCTCTTTTTGTTTCAATTCTATCATGAAGTCGATGTAAAGAGAGTAATGGAGGGGTGTCCATGGTCATTCAATAGGAGAGCTCTGATTATGCGTCGTCTAAAGGAGGGAGAAAATCCTCGCAATGTCGATTTGAACGTTATGGAATTATGGGTTCAGGTTTATGATCTTAAAGTTGGGTTCATGACGGAGAGAATTATCACAGAGGTGGGTAATAATATAGGAAGGTTTGTGGCTTCTTGTTCCAGCAATTTTGTGGGAGTTTGGAGAGAATACTTCCGTGTTCGTGTTGCAGTAGATGTTACTAAGCCCCTCAAGCGTAGAATGAAAATCAAGAAGGCAGAGAACGATTGGTATTGGATTAATTTTAAATATGAAAATTTTCCAATGTTTTGTTTTATCTGTGGAATTCTGGGCCATTCGGAGAAGTTCTGTAGCAGGTGGTTTGACACACCGGAATCTGAAATTGTCAGGCCATATGGAGCTTGGATGCGAGCACCGTTTAGAAAGCAAGTTAAACCTATTGGTGCAAAATGGCTTCGTAATGGTAGTGAGGAGGATGATCGGCATGCAGCAATGGCAGGTTTTCAGAGTGGTAGTGACAGAAATCAAGATCCACGGTTTGCTCCACAAAATCAGGGTGCAGTTGGAAAGGGTGGGATTTTGGTAACTAATGATTTTCAAAAAAATCAGATTGGCGGGAGGTCTGGGATAAGGCAAGTTCAAAATTCTTTGTCTATTATTTCGCCAGTAAATGTGAGAAAAGAGATAACAACTGTAGAGTCCAAGAAACGTAAAATGGATGATAATATGGGCTTTGAGAATCAAGTGGGCCTGAACAATGAAGTAATATTGGACGCTGAGTAGGATATAAACATGACTACTGATCAAGTAAGCCCAAATAATTTTATGGATTCAAAAAACGGACCAGAGGTGGGTACCCAGGGTGGTGCTCGCCTAGCATTATGAGTATTGTAAGTTGGAATTGCCATGGGCTTGGGACCCCGTGGGCGTTACAATTCCTAAAGGAGGTTGTGCTCCAAAAGAAACCCAGTTATGTTTTTTTATGTGAAACGCTTTGCAGAAAGGGAATAGTGGAAAGAGTAAGATCATCTTTAGGTTTTGAAGGGACGATTGTAGTGGAAGCCATAGGTCACAGTGGTGGTATTGCTTTATTATGGCGTAATAAGGATGCAGTTAGTTTGTGTTCGTTTAGTAAAAATCATATTGACGGGATTGTCACTACTCCAGAAGGTGTAAAGTATAGACTCACAGGGGTATATGGTGAACCAGATAGATCAAAGCGTCATGAGACATGGAGTTTGATAAGGAGTTTGGCTAGTCACAATACTCTCCCGTGGTGTCTAATCGGGGATATGAACAATGTTCTTTCTCAGAGGGATAAAAGAGGTGGTAGGCCATACCCTAATCGGTTGTTAGAGGGGTTCCAAGAGGTTCTTAATGACTGTGATCTGGTAGATATGAATCTGTGTGGGTATCAGTATACTTGGGAGCGTGGTTTTGGTACGAGTAATCATATTGAGGTACGTCTTGATCGGGCACTTGTCAGTCCTGATTTTTTGAACTTGTTTAAGGATGCTAAGCTCACTAATTTGGAAGTGTCAACTTCCGATCATTGTCCGATTTTGCTGGAACCACAAGTGTGTAATATATTCTTCCGTGATAGACCGTTTCGTTTTGAAAATGCCTGGCTCAGGGAGCCCATGTGCTATCAATTAGTTGAGGATGCTTGGAGCAATAATGTGGGTTCTTTTTATGATAAGCTGTCTTTTGTTTCTGAGATATTATCAGCTTGGGGTAAGGAAATCACGGGCAATTTCAAGGGGCGTATTAGTAAAAGTAAGAGGATTTTACAGGCGTTGAAAGGTCGAAGGGATGATCATTTAGTAAAAGTGGTTCAGGAGGAGAAGAAGAAGCTGTCAGAAATTTATGCTCAGCAAGAGGTCTTTTGGCGACAGCGGTCAAAACAGTTATGGCTTCGTGAAGGGGACCAGAACAGTAAATTCTTCCATGCCGCAACGAAGAATAGAAGGAAAACAAATCATATAAGCCATTTGAAGGATAGTCAAGGGAATAAAGTGGAATGGGGTAACGGTATTGAAAAGACTATAGAGGATAATTTTGCCCAGTTATTCACAGCTTCGGTTACAGATTGGGAAAGGGTGACTGGTTGTGTATCTAGTAGAGTCACTGCAGTTCAAAATGAAATGTTGTGTGCAGAAGTGGATGAAAAAGAAGTTAAAGCAGCTCTTTTCAACATGCATCCAGACAAGTCACCGGGTCTAGACGGTATGACTCCGGGTTTTTATCAGAAGTGTTGGAATATTGTCAAATCAGATGTAGTCTCAATAGTGCAAGGCTTCTTTGTGAATGGAAAGATGGATGAGCAGCTTAGAGATACGAATATAGCGTTGATTCCTAAAAAGCCAAATCCAGTGCTCATGACGGATCTCCGTCCCATTTCTCTTTGTAACATTGTTTACAAAATTATTTCCAAGGTTTTAGCGAACAGATTGAAAAAGATTATTGATTTAATAATCTCTGATTCACAGAGCGCCTTCATTCCTGGCAGACTTATTACTGACAATATAATGGTTGCTTTCGAGGTTATGCATTATATGAAACGAAAGACAAAAGGAAAGGAGAGTTGGATGGCTTTAAAGTTGGATATGTCCAAAGCCTATGATCGTGTTGAGTGGAATTTTTTACAAGCAATGTTGTTGAAGATGGGGTTTGATCAGAGAGTTGTTAATTTGTTCATGGGATGTATCACCTCTGCAAGGTATAGTTTTTCTCATGCTGGTAGAATTTTTGGGAATATTATTCCTGAAAGGGGCCTAAGACAGGGAGACCCCTTATCATCGTACTTGTTCTTAATATGTATTGAAGGTTTGACAGCTTTGTTACATGATTTTGAAAGGCGTAAGCTGATCAAAGGAATAAAAGTTGCTAGGACGGCGCCTTCTATTTCTCACATGTTTTTTGCTGATGATTCTTATGTGTTTTGCAAAGCCAATATGGAAAGTGCTGATCATGTCTTGCAATTGTTGAAAATTTTCGAAAGAGCTTCAGGGCAGCAAATAAATGTTGATAAATCCTCAGTGTTTTTCAGTAAGAATTCTTCATGTTCTCTGAAAAGAGAGCTTTGTCAGAAGCTCAGTTTTAAGGAGGCCAATGATCAGTGTTTGTACTTAGGTTTGCCTAATATAATAGGAAGAAATAAGTCATCAATCTTTGGTTTTCTGAAGGACAAGATGCAAGATCGTATTCAGGGTTGGGATAAGAAATTTATGTCAAAAGGAGGCAAAGAAGTGTTGTTGAAGACTGTGGCCCAAACACTTCCGAATTATGCTATGAGTGTTTTTTTATTACCTTTGGACTTGTGTCAGCAGTTGGAGAATTTGATGTGTAAGTTTTGGTGGAAAAATGATGCTAAGAAGGATAGAGGTATTCACTGGAAGAGTTGGGGCAATATGTGCAAGAGGAAGACTTCTGGGGGTATGGGTTTTAGAAGGGTTCGTGACTTCAATATAGCTCTTCTTGGTAATCAGGGATGGAGATTGTTGAAATATCCAGAAAAGTTGGTGAGTAGGGTTTATAAGGCTCGTTACTATCCTACAGGTTCTTTTATTAATGCTGAAATCGGGCACAATCCTAGTTATATATGGCGGAGTGTGATGGAATCTCAGCATATTATTAAGAAAGGTATTGGTTGCAGGGTGGGCAATGGAAACTCTATTAGTATTCTGAATGATCTTTGGTTGTCAATGGAGAACGATCCATATATTCATACTGATAATGAAGCCATTCGAGGTCAAAAGGTTTCTTCTCTGATGAATATGGAAGGAAACAGTTGGGATGTTGATCTTATTTTGGACATTTTTGACGCAAGGGATGCGGATATTATTTTGTCCACTCCTCTGAATAACGAAGTCGAAGATGCATGGTATTGGAGGAAAGAAAAGTTAGGAGATTACTCTGTCAAAACTGGTTATTTGCTTCTTGAAGGTGAAAGTAATGCGAATAGTTCAGCAGCGAGTTCTGGATTCTGGCGGAAGCTTTGGAATTTGAAAATTCCACCTAAGGTTAAAAAAATTTTATGGAGAGCTTCTACGAATTGCTTACCTACGAAAGATTTGCTTCGTTCTAGAAAGGTACCAGTAAACGAGTTTTGTGCAGTGTGCAATGCATATCCAGAATCAGTGCTTCATGTTTTAGTGTTATGCTGTCATGCTGTTTCCAGTTGGGAGAAATTGGCTATCTTACAAGTTTCTGGTGAGTTTACTTCGTTCCCAGAATGGCTTGAGCTGGTTTTTCAACAGCATAATCAGGAGAAAATTACGCTTATTGCTATGGTTTGCTGGATGTTGTGGAAGAGTAGGAATGATCTTATTTGGAATCAACGCAGCTTGGAATCTTCAGCAGTGGTAGAATCAGCGTACTCGGTCCTTAACCAATGGAGATGTGTTCAAGATCGAACTTTCGATCGTTTTCTGGGCTTTATGTCCAACGAAGACGGAGATGAGCATTGGCGATTACCCCAGGTTAATGGTGTTAAGGTAAACTCTGACGCTGCCATTTTTGAGGAGGATGGTTGTTATAGCTATGCGTATATAGGTAGGGATCAGAATGGAGGGTTGATCGAGGCTAGAGCGCAGTGTTTGAGAGGAAGGCCTAGTCCGGAGTTGGCTGAAGCAGTAGGTATCCGGGAGGCTTTGAGTTGGGTGAAAAATGGAGGTCACGAGAATGTTGTTATAGAGTCTGATTGCTTGCAGATAGTTCAGTCCATCCGTAGCTCCTTTCTTTGTTTTTCGTATTTGGGGAGAGTTGTTAAGGATTGTCGGGATATTCTAGCAAGTTTGAGTAGCAAAAACGTCAAGTTTAGGTTCGTTAAACGGTCCGCGAACAAGGTCGCTCATTTCTTAGCGAAATCCACTTGTTCTATAGATGATCGTAGCTGGAGGGTGGGAGATGTCCATCCCGATTTGTTTACTATATTATCGAATGATTTGAATCATCAATAAAATTTGAATCTTTTATGGCAAAAAAAAAACATTACTTATTTATAGAAATATTTTATTAAATAATAATATTACCTATTTATAACCAATTAACCTTTTCCCATAAAATACATTATTTTTTCTAACAAATTCTCCTACTTTTTCAAACGTGCAATTACGTTTTTAACTAAAACATGTTAGTTTTTGTATTTTTCCTTGCTAAAACCCCTCATTTTCCAAAAATATCACAAAAAAACCTTTAGTTATTTATTTTTAAACCTATAATATTATAATTATTTTTTAAAAGTTTATCTATTTTAACATGTCTACTTATTTTTCTTAACAAATGCAATAACTAAGAATATTAAAATATAAATAATCAAATACCTATTTATAATCAATTACCTTTTTAGCTAAAACACATTATAAATTTTTTTCTAACAAAGCCCCTCCTTTTCTAAATATATCACGGGAAATTGTCTTTTTCAATTTATTTTTTCTATTTTTCTCACTAAATTCATTTTTTTTCAAAAATATCACAGGAAAACCTTTACTTATTTATTTTAAAACGTATTTAAATACTTTTAATTATTAAATTTTAAAACCTCATTTTCCAAAAATATCACGGACATTAACTTTTTAAACTAAATATATGTTATATTTTTTATTTTTTCTTACTAAAACCCCTCATTTTCCAAAAATATAACAGGCAAACCCTTACTTATTTATTTTAAAATATGTTTTAATTTTTTTAATTAATTAAAGTATTTAGCTATTTATGAGTTGTGAAATCTATTATATATCTTATACTGCAACAAGCACTTTGTGAACCATTTTATTCAACACTTGAAATTACATAACTGCCCCTCCAAAGTCAAATGTTATAAAAATGTAAGAAAATTTTGATCTTGATGGGAATCGAACCTAAGACACTTCAATACTAATTACTAAGAATTTCAAATCACCAATTTAACCATTGAGCTACTTGGGTTTTTTTGTTGTTATATATCTTATACTGCAACAAGCACTTTGTGAACCATTTTATTCAACACTTGAAATTACATAACTGCCCCTCCAAAGTCAAATGTTATAAAAATGTAAGAAAATTTTGATCTTGATGGGAATCGAACCTAAGACACTTCAATACTAATTATTAAGAATTTCAAGTCACCAATTTAACCATTGAGCTACTTGGGTTTTTTTGTTGTGGTATAGAACTCATTAGTATGGTAATGTCTTTCACAAATATTATTTTACACTTTAGTTTTTATTCAAGATTCTTTCATGATAATTTCATTTGTCTGATTATTAATAAAAGTGGTTATTGGTATAAAGTATATCCAATAGACTCGTATCTCTTTAATTAAATTTAATTATGTTTCTTCCTTTATATTCACAATTTTAAGACAAAGTACAAATGCATTTTTAGTCACATAATATCACTTTTTAGTCCGAGCATCCAATAATATAAAATAATACAAAATAGTAATCATTTTGTCTCAATTATATTCATACATATCAGATAATATAAGTAATAATATAAGCACCTCTATAGTTGTTACCCTGAATAGAGATACGTAATCCGGATTCAGGTCGGATTTTTCGATATCCGATAGGGCCGGACTTTTTTAAATCGAGACAAATTTTCTCTAAAATATTTATACATGTAGATAGGGTCGGGTCAGGAGGGGCCAAATCGGATTTTTACAAATTATTTTAGATATTGATAACTTTAACATTAACTTTACCTTTTTTTTATTTTTTCGGATTTAATTAAAAAAATTAAGCTTTTATCCGATATTTAATTGAAAATTCTAGCTTTTTGGATTGGACTTTTATCCTTATCAAGACTACGTCCAAATCGAGATTAAATTTGGGTTTATTTGGCTCGAACCGGATCGGGGTTTTGTGAAAAATATGCGATTCGTTTAAGCCTGCGGGCTGGATCCAATTGAGGTGGACTTTTTTTTAATCAGATTTTTTCTGATTTTTTTAACCAGTTCGAACAGTTTTTTTCAAATACGAATTTGTGTGCATCTCAATCCCGCCACCTCATGCATTAAGGACATGTATACTACACCGGCCGCTTATAGAGAATTATGGAGCCCGGAGAGTATTGGTACTTTCGAAATGGAGCATTTATTTGACACCTTTAACTAATTCCTATCTGATTATTAATTAGCTTATAAAACAAATCATCAAATACATTCAACTAAGAACAAAATCTTTTTCGGACTAATACCAAACCGATCTTCCTTGCAAATCTTCTCAACCATGTCACATAGTGTCACCAACAAGTTCAAACTGGTGGCAGGATCACCACAACAAACTGAAGAATACTTATCATCACAAAATTAAACTGACGTGAACTAGGTAATAGTGTGACAAATATTGACATCTATATCCAATATCACTTATTATATTTTTTTTAATATTTTTTTTAAAATTTAAAACTATCAACATATTTACTTCTTTTCAATTATATCCTTATATATAATAAGCGTAAACATGGATTTTATCATTATTTTACATTTATTATTGTTTAATTATAAGATATTAACAACTTATAATTATATATGCATTTTTGAAATTTTAGCTACTAATAAGATTAAAACTGTAGTTTTATTATGATCCAATAGATTATAAATCTCGTCTTTAATAGATAAATTTTATACGTTGGTCATTTTCGAAAAATGAACCCGACTAAAGTATTGAACCCGAAAAATGCAAAAAAGTTTTATATTTGTATATAAATAAAAAAGTTTGTGTTGGAGATTTTTACAAGAAAGTTGAAGTTGTCATCGTACGACTAAATCAAATCTAAACTAAATTGGTTTAATTTTTTTGAATATCTATGATAAAATATTAAAAGTACTAAATGTTAAAATATTTGTGTCAAGTGGCAATTGTAAGGTGAAACGAGTAACTTATCACGAATCAGTTTAGCATTATCTTGAAAGGTATAAGTAATAGTTTTCTAAAATAAATTATATCCACACCTGTACAATTATTGTATTCAACGTGTCTACAAGGAGACCCTTCTTAAAACGGGCAAAGTGGTATGCATTCGTTTAAATAGTGTATCCACACATACTAATACAACTTGTACTTCTACATTTTTACTCTATTATGCACACCGATCAAATTTTACAACACCCACTTAACGACTACCCCATGAACTACAAACAGGTAAATGGAGTGCTAACGTTCCCCCTGCAATGAAAATGATAAAAGCTGCCCAATTCTCTTTCAAAGTGACACTAAAACCATCTTCTCATTCCAATACAATTGGAAAAATTATAATCGGCGAAATCTTGCAGTACACAAGGTCACGACTACCCCATGAACTACAAACAGGTAAATGGAGTGCCAACGTTCCCCAGGCAATGGAAATGGTAAAAGATGCCCGATATTCTTTCAAAGTGACACTAAACCATCTTCTCATTCAAATACGATTGGCAAAATTATAACCGACGAAATCTTGCAGTACAGAAGGATCGTGCGTGCTAACAAAACATGTTAATTAGTCAAAATATTTGCGCATACTCAGGTCATAATAATAACCTTATAGACTGGGATTTTGTAAAACATGTATCATCAAACCTTCGACATATTTCCTACTGATATACCGTTACATGCTTATGTCTTTTCTTCTACATGCATTCCACCAAACGATGAGACCAACATAACCGAAAATAACTAGAGCATGCCCGTGCCTCGCACGGGCTATAAAGCTAGTTGTTTTTAATATGATATGCATAGGTTGTTGTGATTTGATAATTGCATGGTACAGTGGCATATAATTATGGTACACGTGTATAATTACCTGTAAAACTTGTAAGAACTTGGATGCCTTTGTGTAGTTTGTGCATGAGTGTGGACTAAGCTGTGTGTAGTGTTGTGGGCTTTAAGGCCCAATTTCTATTCTTTTTATACATTATGTATGTATGTTGGCAAAAATGAGTTAATTGAACTAAGTTTTGGTCAGGTAAAGTTCTGTTGACTTGTTTAATTGCTTAACTGTTGCCGTGAGTTTTGTACGTGACATGTATATTTTTGTTTACATGTAAAAGTTTAGGTACACTCCGGTAGCAGATTTAGAGACGAAAACAAATGCTCTTCATCTTCATGATGTACCTGATTCATTTATTTTTTAGAGGTAAAAATAATATTTTATTTGCAATTATGTTGCTACCATTAATTAATGTCAATACGTTGATATGTACAAGTTGTTAGAAAATGGAAAGTTTGAGGCATATTTTATATATGTTCTTGATGGAATTTCCGGAAACTAACACTTGGAGGTTGTTCCTTGTAATGAGAACTTAAACTTTCATGTTTGGATCTAAGACATTTTCTTAGTGTAATCCATAAATAAATTGAGTTGAAATAGGTTGCTTGAAATGGGTTATGTGGGTTGGTTATATTGAAATAACTTGTATCCCACATAGAATTGGTAATGAGAGGTTGGTGGGTTTATATAGAAACATGTGCAAGAGTAGTGTACAACTACTAAGGCATGTGGGTGTGCATGGTGTTAGTATGTGCCTCACGCGCGCACACACACACACACGCGCGCCGCCGCCGCCGCCCGCCTCGCCCCGCCACGACTCGACTCGGGTCGAAGGGCGATTTGGGCGAATGTCTCGGCGTCTCGCGTACGCGAGGCGACCTGGGCGAGGAATTTTATTACCTGTTTATTTAATATTATTTATTGATTTAATTTAACAGTATCAGTGTTTATTTATAACAGCTAATCGAACTGGGTCAGGATTTATATTAAATCCTGATGGACCAGTTCTTGGATCAAATCCTGATGGCCTGGTCAGTACTTGGAGTGAAATCCTGATGACTACTGATCCTGATGGCCTGCGTCAGTATTTGGATCCTGACGGAGTTAAATCCTGATGATGGTCCAGTCCTGACGAAATCCTGATGGTCGATCAAGTACTGATGTCACTCCTGACGGACAGCAAGTCCTGATGGCTTGGAGTACTGATGATGATCAAATCCTGATGGACCAGGAAATCCTGATGACTACTGTTATGGTAATTAAATCAGAATAATTAGTATTAAATGTCATATCTTCAGTTACAATATTTTGTCTGTTTACGTTTTATTTTGTATTTTATATAGATACAAAACATAACGTTTGACAAAAAGGAGAGATATACGTAACTCTGAAAACCCTAGCAACTATCATCTTCTCTGCTTTCTCTCAACACATACAGAATACATAGTTCTTGGGCGAAGTGAGGTGCAGTTCGCTGTTGATCATTGCCATATCTGTGAGTGGATTGATCTGTGCTGTTTTATCCTGGGAGTGATATTGCTGCAACCCAACACAGCGTAAGTGGGGCAATAATCTCTTCAAGAACAGTCAAGACTTCTCGAAGGCTTGGCGACTCAGCTGTTTTATTTATCTATCAGTATTTGCTAAAGCTCCTGAGAGATAAGTGTTCTTTCTTGTCTAGTTACTTTCAGTCTCTGATTATACTTTTGTTTCGACCTTTGTGTTTGTTTCGTTATTTGGTATTTTTGCCTGTTCTTGTTAATACAAAATATATATAACTGCCCTATTGTTGCTGTGTAGTTAGTAATTATACCCAACAATCTTGAAGAGATTACTTCTGTGTTATCTATTGTTTATTAACAAGATGGTTAACGAAACTGTAATTCCTGATGTTGGTGTTAATGCTTCTGGTTCTGGTGTTACTGTACCCACCATTGATTGGACCACGTACCGTTTCCCACAGCCTTTTGATTTGTCAGGAATGCCTGATAAATTCGGTGGGGGTGTTGGTTTTTCTCGTTGGCAGAAAAAGATGAAACTGTGGCTTACGGTAAAGGGTCTATGGCCGGTGGTACAGTATGAGAAACCAGTTATTGATCAGGAGAAGGCTGAAACTCTTAAGGCTTATGCCATGTGGGAGGAAAAAGATGGGGTGGCTAGGGCTGCTATACTGGCAGCTTTAGCGAACACTCTATTTGATGTGTATTCATCTGACTCCTTCACTGCTAAGCTTTTATGGGAGAAGCTGGACCAGACACACAATACTGACTCGCAAGGGTTGGAAAAGTATTCTGTGGCTAGGTTTCTTGATTTTAAACTGGTGGATACAAAGTCCATGACCGAGCAGGCACATGAATTTGAGATGTTGGTTCATGCTTTGAAGGAGTCCGGAATGGACCTTCCTGAGAAGTTTCAGGTTATGGCTGTGATTGAAAAGCTCCCTAAGTCTTGGGAAGAGTTTGCTCTCTCCCTGAAAAGACAGAAAGGAGAGATCACTTGGACAAACCTGATGTTGGACATCTCTGTGCAGGAACAACACAAGTCCAAACAGGGACATGTGATGCCTGCTGAACATGGGGGTTCGAAGGTTAATGTAGTGACTGTTGGACAGAAAAGAAAGGCTGTCACTAAGAAGGATAACACTAAACCTAAAAATGACAAGAACAAGGCTAAGAAACCAAAGACAAACAAACCATGTTGGTCTTGTGGACAGGTTGGTCATTGGAGCAAGGACTATCCTACAAAGAAAGCAAAGAAATCTGTTGTGGTAGCACAAGCTAATACTGTGCTTGCAACCACTGATGGGCCTAAGGTTAACATGGTTGTTGGTGAGGCTGTTGCCTCTGGAACCAATGACGGGTATGTTACCTACAACCCTGTACTTCTTTCCACGTATCTGTCACATGAATGGTTGATTGATACTGGAGCTAATGTACATATTTGTACTGATATTAGTTTATTTGTATCTTATCAACAGAGTCATGGAGTGACAGTGACGATGGGGAATGCTAGTGCGGCTCAAGTTCTTGGAATAGGAAACGTGGACCTGAAGTTTACTTCTGGGCGTGTTCTATCCCTCACTAGAGTGCACCATGTTCCCGATATTCGTAGAAATATTATAAGTGGAAGTTGTTTAGTTAAAAATGGTTTTGAACTTTCTTTGAAATGTAATAAAGTAGTTATTACACATACTGGTACATTCTTTGGCAAAGGTTATTTGTCTGATGGTTTATTTTTAATAAATGTTGAACCTGTTTTGGGCAGTTTTATTAATGATAGTGTTGCACCTTCTGTTAATTGTGTTGAATCATCTGATTTATGGCATGCTAGACTTGGTCATTTAAATTTTGGTGCTCTAAAGAATATGATGAACTTAGAGTTGATTCCAAAATATGCTATTGAAAAGAAATCTAAATGTCAAGTATGTGTGACTGCTAAACAAACTAGGAAACCCTTTTATAATGTTGTTAGGGATTCAGGAGTATTGGATTTAGTACACACTGACATATGTGAATTTGGTGGCATGTTGACTAAGGATAATAAACGATATTTTATTACCTTTATAGATGATTGTAGTAGATATTGTTATGTTTATTTACTTAGACATAAGGATGAAGCACTAGAAAAATTCATTATGTTCAAAACTGAAGCTGAAACACAAACTGGTAAAGTACTTAAACGTTTGAGATCTGATAGAGGTGGTGAGTATACTAGTACCTTGTTTAATAAATTTTGCGCAAGCAATGGTATAGTTCATGAGGTGACTCCACCATACACTCCTGAGTCTAATGGGGTGGCTGAACGAAAGAACAGAACTTTTAAAGATATGATTAACAGCATGCTTATTAATTCCGGGTTGCCTAAGTACATGTGGGGAGAAGCTTTGAATACGGCTTGCCATATTCTGAATAGAGTTCCTCTGAAACATATGCACAAGACACCTTATGAATTATGGAAAAGTAGAAAGACAAGTTTAAAGTATCTTCGTGTGTGGGGGTGCCTTGCAAAGGTGCTTGTCCCTGAACACAAGAGAAAGAAACTAGGTCCAAAAACTGTTGATTGCATCTTTCTGGGCTATATTGAAACCACTACGGCTATGAGATTTTTAGTGTTAAAATCTGACATAGACGGTATAGTGGCTAACACTATAGTTGAATTTCGTGATGCAACATTCTTTGAGAATGTGTTCCCTATGAAGACTGGTATATCTCAAGATATTTCTAATGATGATCCTACTCACACATCGAGTTCTATTCCTGATCATGTGGAAAAGATGACAAATGTGGGGGCAGATCCTGACAGTAGTTCTACTCCTGACGAAGTAGATGAACCGAGAAGGAGTAAGCGTGCAAAGGTAGTCAAGGACTTTGGAAGTGATTTTGTCACTTACAATGTCGAGGATGAACCTTTGACTTTCCGACAGGCCATGGATTCTTCGGAGTCAAGGCACTGGAAAGGTGCTGTAAAGAGTGAGATTGACTCTATTGTTTCTAACGGAACATGGGAGTTGGTTGACCTTCCTCCTGGGTGTACTACTATAGGATGTAAATGGATCTTCAAAAGGAAGATGAATCCTGATGGCTCAATAGATAAGTATAAAGCTCGGCTGGTAGCTAAGGGTTTTAGGCAAAAGGAAGGCATTGATTACTTTGACACATACTCTCCTGTTGCAAGGATGACAACAATCCGAATGCTTATAGCATTGGCTTCCGTACATGGTCTTATCATCCATCAAATGGATGTAAAGACAGCTTTTCTTCATGGTGATCTTGAAGAAGAGATTTATATGGATCAGCCTGAGGGATTTGTTGCTTCGGGTAACGAGAGGAAAGTATGTAAGTTGATCAAGTCTATATATGGCTTAAAACAAGCTCCTAGAGACTGGCATAAAAAGTTTGATGATACTGTTTTAGAATCAGAATTTGTAGTTAATGAAAGTGACAAGTGTGTCTACTATATGGTTAAAGGAAATGAATGTATTATCGTGTGCCTATATGTGGATGATATATTATTGTTTGGAACCAATATTGAGATTATTAACGAGACAAAAAGTTTCTTGAAAAGGCACTTTGAAATGAAGGATATGGGTGAGGCTAGTGTGATTCTTGGGGTCAAGTTGACACAGTCAACTGATGGAATAACATTGTCACAATCTCATTATATAGAGAAATCTATACTTGAGAAGTATGGTTATTCGAATTGTAGAATCGCTAGTACACCGTACGATCCTAAAGTTGCCCTAATCAAGAATAGTTCAGGTATACCTGTGTCTCAGTTAAGGTATTCTCAGATTATTGGGAGTTTGCAATATCTTGCTAATGTGACTAGACCAGATATTTCTTATTCTGTGTCTAAGTTAGCTAGATATACAAGCTGTCCGAACAAGACTCATTGGGAGGCACTAGATAGAGTTCTTAGATATCTTAAGGGAACTATTTCCCTTGGTTTGCATTATCGAAGATTCCCTGGAGTACTCGAGGGATATAGTGATGCAAGTTGGATAGCTAAGAAATCTGGTACCAATGGAGTGACTGGATATTTGTTTACCCTAGCAGGTGGAGCAATATCCTGGAAGTCTACTAGACAGACTTTGATAACTCGGTCTACTTTTGAGGCTGAGTTGTGTGCACTAGATGCCACGGGGACGGAGGCTGAATGGTTGCATGGACTTATGTCAGTGTTACCTGTAGTAAGCAGACCGCTTCCAGCCATTGCTGTTCATTGTGATAGCCGTACAACTATCGACAAGATCAGTAGTGAAAAGTATAATGCTAAAACAAAGAGACACATCCAAGTTAGACTTAAGTCTATAAGGGGTCTAGTGTCTGAGAGGATTATTGCTGTAGAGTTCATTGGAACTCAGGATAATATAGCTGATCCTTTGACTAAAGGACTTGAGCATGCAGTAGTCCTTAAGTCTAGGTTGGGGATGGGACTGATAGCCCATCATGATTCATCAGCAGCGGGAACCCAATACACCTGAGAGGAGATCCCTTGAAGTGTATTCAATGTGGTAATAACAAGCTGTGAGGGTGAGTTGGTAGTACCTTTACTATATACCTTGATACGCACGTATCTGAGTCTATCCCCTGTAAACCTAAAAGGTACTGTTACTGCCAGTATAGCAAGAGTTATTTTGAACTCTGAATGGGGTCAAGTCATTTGACGAGATGATCGCAGTACATCTCTGGAGATGCCCAGCTAAGCGAATGTAATTGTGTGGTCGCAATTAGAGGAAAGGGTTATTCCTTGAAGCATTCGACGAACAGGATCGAGACAGGACCATTAATGTCTCAAAGCCGTAGATCAGCACCATAGCCTTTGATTTGTCGTCGTCTATGGAGTGTGGTTACACCAAACGGATAAAGATTCAAGGTGAAACATTCCATCTAGATCCGGTAGCCATCGAAGTAGAGGACTTAGGAGGGTTCAAACCCGGAAGGGTACCGACTCTGAAAAACAAGTCATGATAAGGACCGATATGTAAGCATTTCTGTATGGATTTGTGGGGGATTGTTAGAAAATGGAAAGTTTGAGGCATATTTTATATATGTTCTTGATGGAATTTCCGGAAACTAACACTTGGAGGTTGTTCCTTGTAATGAGGACTTAAACTTTCATGTTTGGATCTAAGACATTTTCTTAGTGTAATCCATAAATAAATTGAGTTGAAATAGGTTGCTTGAAATGGGTTATGTGGGTTGGTTATATTGAAATAACTTGTATCCCACATAGAATTGGTAATGAGAGGTTGGTGGGTTTATATAGAAACATGTGCAAGAGTAGTGTACAACTACTAAGGCATGTGGGTGTGCATGGTGTTAGTATGTGCCTCACGCGCACACACACACACACACGCGCCGCCGCCGCCCGCCTCGCCTCGCCCCGCCCCGCCACGACTCGACTCGGGTCGAAGGGCGATTTGGGCGAATGTCTCGGCGTCTCGCGTACGCGAGGCGACCTGGGCGAGGAATTTTATTACCTGTTTATTTAATATTATTTATTGATTTAATTTAACAGTATCAGTATTTATTTATAACAGCTAATCGAACTGGGTCAGGATTTATATTAAATCCTGATGGACCAGTTCTTGGATCAAATCCTGATGGCCTGGTCAGTACTTGGAGTGAAATCCTGATGACTACTGATCCTGATGGCCTGCGTCAGTATTTGGATCCTGACGGAGTTAAATCCTGATGATGGTCCAGTCCTGACGAAATCCTGATGGTCGATCAAGTACTGATGCCACTCCTGACGGACATCAAGTCCTGATGGCTTGGAGTACTGATGATGATCAAATCCTGATGGACCAGGAAATCCTGATGACTACTGTTATGGTAATTAAATCAGAATAATTAGTATTAAATGTCATATCTTCAGTTACAATATTTTGTCTGTTTACGTTTTATTTTGTATTTTATATAGATACAAAACATAACGTTTGACAAAAAGGAGAGATATACGTAACTCTGAAAACCCTAGCAACTATCATCTTCTCTGCTTTCTCTCAACACATACAGAATACATAGTTCTTGGGCGAAGTGAGGTGCAGTTCGCTGTTGATCATTGCCATATCTGTGAGTGGATTGATCTGTGCTGTTTTATCCTGGGAGTGATATTGCTGCAACCCAACACAGCGTAAGTGGGGCAATAATCTCTTCAAGAACAGTCAAGACTTCTCGAAGGCTTGGCGACTCAGCTGTTTTATTTATCTATCAGTATTTGCTAAAGCTCCTGAGAGATAAGTGTTCTTTCTTGTCTAGTTACTTTCAGTCTCTGATTATACTTTTGTTTCGACCTTTGTGTTTGTTTCGTTATTTGGTATTTTTGCCTGTTCTTGTTAATACAAAATATATATAACTGCCCTATTGTTGCTGTGTAGTTAGTAATTATACCCAACACAAGTTTCATGTTATAAACTTATAATCCCTAATTTTGTATATATCATGTTTCAGTTTTTACAAGTTATTGTTGGACTAATGATGTGAGTTTGTTTTATTGAATTACTTTATCATCCACATTCTAAGGTATGTGATTTTTGTTAATTTTTTTAATATTATTCACAAATATATGTGATCTTGACAGTAAGATGTTTTCAAAAGTTAATTAACTTACTGTTGATTTCTTCAAGATCACGAGTATTGAACTCTGAGTAACAAGATTGCAGTGAGTAGCAAGATTGCAGAGAGAGCAAGAATCACAACAGTAGAAGCCATTCTATAGGTATACACGTATATGATCAATTTTGAAAATGACGGTGTACATATTTTTTAGTATGGGACTTTTTTATTACAGTTGTTTTAATGTTAATTTTTGTATAAATTTATTCAATGTATTAAAATTGGGATTTCAATCTTAACGAAGGAAGCGTGTTTAATGGAGGATGGCTTATTAGGGGAGGAATGAGTAATTTTAATATATTAGAATTAGAAAAGACATTCGAATTCATAGAGGAGAACAATTTGAATTTATAGGGAAGAGACACATAAATAAAAGGTTAGGTGGCGTTTCTGATATCGTCTCAATCTATTTTACTAATTTTCTAGAATTTTAGAATTTTAAATATTATTAAATCTAAAAATATCTTTTAACGTATTAGAAGTAGAATAGGTGTTCGGTTTTATAGAGTTTAGAACAGTTCAAATTTATAGGTTAGACATATAATTAAAAAATTTATCAAAAGTAGAATAGGTTTTGAAATTTATGGAGTATAAGAATTCGAATTTATAAGAGATACATATAATTAAAAGTTTATTGGAAATAGAATAGGTGTCTCAAAGACATATTTAAAAGTTTTATTGTAAGTAAAACATGAGTGCAAAATTTATATAAATTACTTTTTAACGGGAGAGCGGCTCATTAAAAATGAGTAATTTTTTTTGACGAGAGAGCGGCTCATTAAAAAGTAGTAAATTTTTTTGACGAGAGAGCGGCTCATTAAAAAGGAGTAAATTTTTTTAACGAGAGAGCGTCTCATTAAAAAGGAGTATGTTAACATGAAAATTAATATATAAGACAAGTATTCAGTATATTAAATTTAATATTTTGATCTTAACAAAGAAAAAGTGTCTAAGGGGAGGACGACTTATTAAGGAGGAATGAGTAATTGTTTTAATTTTATTGATAGAATTTTTTTAAAAAATATAACGCCGCCGCGAAGCGCGGCTTTCTTTACTAGTTTGTAAATAAATGATTGATTATTTTGTCTTTTATATTTAATTATAGGATCAATTCGTATATTTTTGGATTTTAAGTGTCGACTTTAAAGTAAGTACTTTTTGACTTACTTTTATTTTCGGAAAAGATATTGATACTTGATACTCTCTTTTTTGAATTCCATATAAGATATAAGAAATATTGTTTCGAATTGTATAAGATACAAGAACCGAGAATTTTTGAAACATAGTCTCTACGTTTCGAACCCGTTCGTAATTTGCGCTATAGTTCCGGAACTAGCCTTAGATACCCTTAGTAGGCGCACAAGTGTACAACTTTAGATACCTATTAAGGGCGCGTAATTATTGAACTTTAGATGCCGTTCACTGGCAAAGTGTGGCATATAAGAATAAGAATAAGATCCGGGCTACTGGGAAAGTGTGGTTGTAGAGCAAGACTGTGGTACTTTCGATTTTTGTTCTGTTTCTATTTCTGTTTATGCTTCTGTATCTACTTTAAATTCTGATTTTTTTAAATGTAAACTTTGGGCTGGGTTGATTTTGCAAAGGTTTTGTAACTTATTATATTTTGATCAAATCTGTTATATTAAACCCGTCAATTGATTTTTTTTAAGAATATCTGTTTGTCAATTGTACTTTCTGAGTTGTGTAGCTCACCCCTTTGGTAATATTTCAGGTTCTGATTTTTGGAAGCTAAGTTAGAATAAGGATGTGGACTTATGGATTTCGTGCTATGTGATTTTGATTAGACTATTCGAATAAATTTGATTATTTGTTAAACATTGAATATTGGATTTATGGAGTTGCGTCTCCGTTTTCATATTTTTGGATTATTGTTGAGTTTGACCGCTGCGTTGACTTTCGAAAATATTTTCTTTATCGAATAAATAATTAAGTTTTATTTAAGTTTCGTATTTAGATTAATAGTCCGAAAAGTCGGGCTGTTACAATACTAAAATCTCAAAAAATTTAAAAATAAATTTCAAAATTAATGTTAAAATCGCCCGTGCTTTGCACGGGTTATTGGCGAGTATTATTAAAATTGAAACATTAAAAATTCTGGTACGTTTTTCTTTGTATCTATTCTTTGGTACCATACTTGCCTTATTTAATTATTTTACTTAATTATCTTTACTTAATTATTTTTAATTTATAGATATGGATAATAAGACCCAATACTAAAATTTAAGTATTAAAATCGGATTTTATTACTTAATTTTACCAAAAATAAAATAAAAACTATTTTAATGAATTTAATTTATTTAAAAAATTATAATAATTAAACATCCTTTTTAAAAAAAAAATATAAATGTATTAAAAATAAACCAACCCTATATAAGTAAAATACAAGATATAAAGTTAGTAATGATATAATTGAGGCCTCGTTTGTTTCGTCAATTTTATAATTACACATGAACTTGAAGTTCCCAGTAACTAAGTTACAACTTTAAGTTCCAAGGTAATTAAAATGCTTGTGTTTGGTTTATTAATTTTGGTAAGTAGTTAATGATTATATACTCAATGGCTTTGTAACTTGTGGTGACCACGGGGGACCTTGGTAACTAAATTCCCATGTTTTGTGTTAACTACAAAAACATTGAAATTTGGAGTTCATTTAACCAGTTTCAAATACAATAAACCAAACAATGTAACTCAAAAAATAATCCAAAAAATTCCGAGTTACATAGTTAGGTTACATCGAAATAAACAAGGCCTCAGGCTTGTAGCTATATAAATTGTAATCAATTGGGTACCTCTTTTATTATAAGACTATAAAAATAGTAGATAGATATATTAACAATATAATATTGTTAGAATGATATAAATGGGTCGGGCAGAGGAGTTGTCATGTAGAAGGCAACATCATGGCTATCTTGTCCATCGACTTCGACTCCAACAAGTTCTCGATCAACTCGTTGTCATGATCTTGACAATATTTTTGGGTTTTTTTGAAAGATTAAACTAAGAACAGGAAATAAAATATAGGAAATAAAAGATAAAAATTAAATTCATTTCTTCATTGATACCCTCAAAGATAACACAACAATGCCTATATAACAACACTGATAACATGTCTGAGTTTGCTAATTAATGGGCTAGCATAACATGACCCAATACTATCCTACGACCCAATACTAAGGGCCTGTTTGACAAACATAATTTAAGTTGGCTTATGTATTATAGGTCTACTAGTAATATGCACGTGCTTCGCATACAGAATGATATTTGCTTATTTAATATTTAATATTTAATTTCTAATCGATATTAGATTTTTTAATATTATATCTTGATATCGTTATCTCTTGCATACATATTAAGAATATCACATGTTCGTGCCGTTGTAACACTCGGGATATTCCCCACTTTATGGCACCTTTCGCTCATCCATTATATCCTTCCTTCGAGATGCGACACCCTTTCTCATTATTATCTACCTCCCTTTTTTTCCTCTCGGTTATTCACGCAGGAAGATACTTATGCACCAGACACTACCTAAATCAAAACAACATTGTCAGTTGATTCACATAAATTGTCATCATTCTAGCACCAAGCCTCTCTAACTCCCAGCGTCACCTCCGGCCACATGCCATGAATTCCATCCAAATGTGCTAGCTTTGGCTGAAACTACTTAATTTTCTGATTACATACTTAATTTTGAACACGCTATTAGAGAAACTAACAATATCATACGTCACTCTCATAGTAACGTTGAGGTCGTATTTAATTTAAAACCAAACAAACTTAATATTTTAGTGTTAAAACAAAACATCCTTGAATTTATCCAAATAATTCAAATCTAAACTATAATGAAAAATTTAAGAACTAAAACATCTAAACAAAAGAAATAGTCTAACCAAAGTATCAATAACCATCTCCAAATACAAAAGATGTCAACCATGCTTTGAAGGCATAAATGTCATCCAAGTAGCTCCAGTAATTCATGTGATTTACCTCTCATGTTGTATAACATTAAAATTTTATAAATTAGTTAAATAAATTATTGATAGTTAAATATAAAAGTAATGAGATTAAAATATTGATTATGCATTCTTAATAAGGTGCAGAACATCGATAAATAAATAGAATTATATATTTAATTTTGAATTTAAATATTAATAACATTTTATTTTAATTCCTCGTCGTCGCCTCCGACGACGCCTCGCATTATGAAAAAAATTATATAATTGAAGGACCCAATTGAAAAATTGTATGCTTGAGTAACTGACACGTTAATAATAATAAAAGTAAGCACAATTTAGGAATTTAATTTTTTGTAAATAACAATAACAAAATTATTTTATTAAGTACAATAAACTAATATTATTGTTATTTAAAAAAATATATAATTCAAATTTTTTTTGAAGTCATAACATGACCTGTGCTTTACACACGAGTTATCGTAGTTTAAGTTATACATAATGAAATAAACTTTGCATTTTATATGCATGTGCGGTTATATTTATTACGAAATCTCACGTGATTTGCATTGCTTTGTTGTTAACTAAGACGATTGTTCCATTCTTTTCCCCTTTCTAGTGGTTAATTTTCGTTACTTTCTTATGACTAAGAATAAATTTTAAACACGTTTCAAGGACTTTGAACATCAAATGATATATCTAAACTTACATGTCTAGAGTAGAATGTTACTCGACGCCGCTTCACAGGGTTGTCTCGCATTTTATTATATAAAAATTATTATTATCTTCAAAGAAAATACATAAATTATGAGAATCTGCACCATAACCGCTCCTAACGGGTCAAACCAGCCCCGATAATACAGAAAATGGGAGAAAATGGGACAGTGAGTGCGGATAAAATATTTGCCCCGCATTTATACGAGGCGGGTATGGTATTTATGCGATATCCACGGATAAAACCTGTCGCTCCAGATTCATATATATCTATATATATACATTTTATATATGGATGTTTTTTATATAACTTTATAAAAATTATATATTATATTAATAATTTTAAATAATGTAACATTATATTCATCTATATTTAATCATGTATTATGTTATATGATTTTATTTTTTATATTTATAATTGTCTAAGTATTTTTTAAATGTTTTAGAGGTTTTTTAGATTTTCTATGTTAATATCGCGTTTTATTAGGTAATTTTATAATATAAACTTTATCTAAAAAGTATATAGTATAATAAATTATAAAATATATTGCCAAGTGAAGTAGGGGATGGGGAATGAAAATAAATCCCCACCGAGATGTGAAAATGAAAGTAATATTGTATCCTACTAATTTTGTTTTACAAATATAGCATGTAATATTAAAAAAAACACGTTGTTTAGCAAAAGAACATTATATTTTAAAATATATAAGAAAAAATTTGTTAAACGATTAAAAATGAGTCAATTAATTAGGTACAGATTTAAGATTTGTATTAATTTTAAGTTTTAAATCAGAATAAAATTATAATTTGGACAGTTCTTTTATAATCCTTTAATAATTATCTCACGTTCTGTTTTATTGCCAATATATGCTCCTATCATCATTGATTTAAAAATGTCTTACAATAAGATTAAATAATATTTGTATTATTTATTACAAAATTTAGTTATAATGATATTAGAAAGTTTGTAAAACAAACCATCAAATTTAATGTACTCACTTTGATAACTTAAATAAAATTATAGATTTTGTTAAAAATATACACGATCCTCTGGTTTTATTTGCAAGTCTAAGAGTCTGTGACTCAAGTTTAAGTATCGATGATTTGATGCTTGCTAGAGTGTAGTTCAGTTGCTTTCTGGTGTAGTGTCCTGTGGGTTGTTGAGGATATTGTGAAGTTGTTTGTAGTGGTTGTCTCCGAACTAAGGCTCAGTCATTGTATTTCTGATTCCTTTTATAATATATTTTCTATTTGGCCATTCAAAAAATTAAATAAAAAATCAATGTTGATACTACAACTACTAATGTATAATCACAGTATATATATAATCACTATGATCAAATTGATGAGACAAGAATTATATTTTTCTAACAATATTACAGATAATTACCATTTTCAACTAAAATATGTTACATTTTATATTTTATTTACTAAAACCCTTCCTTTTTTAGATATATCATAGACAAACTCTTACTTATATATTTTCAAACCTATTTTAATACTTTTAAATATTTAAAAGATTTTACCTATTTTAACATACCTACTTATTTTTTTTAGCAAATGTAATTAATAAAATATTAAAACATAGATAATAAAATAAAAACTATTAAAACTAATATGTGTATTGCACGAGTTTTAAGCTAGTATATTTTAATTTGTATAACGCTTTAAACGTATATATTCTGTATTATATAAAATTTATACCAAAAATCTTAATTTTTTCAAAGAAAAACATGCAGAAAGAAATCTCAAATAGTATACATTTCTTCCAAAATTTGCACTCCAAAAGTGCATGAAATTTAAAAGATTGCAATATTGTGAACAAAAAGTAAAATATTAAAGAAAGCAAATTGACATAATAAAGTTGCTATATGTTAATTTTTTAAAGTTTCCTGGTTTAGGATATCAAAAAATTATAAAATTAACCAAATACTTTAATAAACATTACTTTCTTTCACTTTTGATATGTTTATGTTTTGACTAAGAAACTACAAACCAAATCCATGAACACATTCAGAGTCCAGAGTCCATTGTGGTTCAAAAGAATCATTTTTTTTGAACAAACACAGAGAGGAATAAAATATTTTGTAGTGCAAAAGGCCCAGAAGTCATCATAGCTTTTGGATACACATTTAGTGTACATATGGAAATAAGAAAATAGGCTGATTGATCTTTATTTATGTCTTTAGATTCAACCTACCAAGATAGAACTCTCGAACACATTAGCTCGAATAGCAAGTATATCAATTGCACACGTAAATTTTTTATTGTCTATTCATCTTTGGAATTTGATGTACTTGCTATTAAAATTTGTTAAAAATAGTTAATAAACTGGAAAGTGGCAAATCGTCTTTTAAGGACTACAAATCTTATTGTGGAAAATATAGAAATTTAGTTGAAAATCAATCATAAAAACTCCCAACACATCGTAATACATGAAAGTATAGTTTAGAATCATTTTTCTGAATACATTTTACAAATACGTTCTCCTCTTTCCAAGTAAAACACGTAAAACACCATCCATAGAAACATACACTTGTTTACATATAATAACTTTTGATTAATATGCACTTGTTCTTACGAGGGATGTTTGTCAACCCAATTTATAAACCAACTTATAACTTATATGTTCATAAGTTCAATGTTAGTAACAACGTACATTTTCCTTAACTTATTGACTTATTGCTTGATTTCTTTGTCTTTTAATATTTCATATTTTTACATTTGTGTTTTTAATTTTTTTTTTTTATTTAAAATGCATGTATTTAGCTCATTGTATTTAATAATTATTTTTAAAATATAAATTAGCAAATTTGTAACTAACTTATAAGTAAATTTATCTAAACACCAATACAACTTATAAGAATTCATCCACTTATCACTTATACTAGCTTATAACCCGTGCAATGCACGGATGAATTTTAGTATTTTTGATTTATTATTTTAGTATTTTTTATATGATTTTTTTAGTATTTTTATCTTATTTTATTAGCATTTATTTGTATTTTGATCTTAAAAATTCTTAATATGTTGTCGATGGAATAATATCTTGAACTTTTGAATGTAGCTTAGAAAAATAGATGATATAAATATTTAATAAAAATATGTTGTTGTCGGGATTCGAACCTTGAACCCGTAGGAACATTTTAGATATTAAGAAAAGAATATTTTTTAATATTACATCTAACGGTTCTTATTTATTTATCTTTACATCTAACGGTTATTATTTAGAGGACCAAACTACCAACCAAATGGTAGTTTTCTTATAATAGTATAGTATAGACTAACTTATAACCCATGCGATGCACAGATGAATTTCAGAATTTTTTATCTTACTATCTGTATTTTGATTATATGATTTTATCAGAAGAAAATAAATTTTTAAAAATTAATAATGTATGTATGATGTTATTATAAGCATTAGGTTACTAAAACCGCGCTTCGCGGCGGCATTAGAATATATTTGTTAAGAAAAAGAATATTAGAATAAAAAATGTAAATTAAATAAAAATTATATAAACTATCAAATAAAATATATTTTGTAAAATTTGCATTTGGGTATGTAATATTATAAATTATTTACAAATTCCTTTTGTTTATATAGTTTGATTTTTTTTTTGGACCGATATCATTGCCACATATATAAAAGAAAATTTATATCGATAAGATTCATATATGTTTAATTTATAATAAATGATATATATGTGTAATTCATATATGTGTAATTTCTAATAAAACATTCTAAAACTGTATATTATAAAAACATTAGTAAAGATAAATAATCTTAAATTTTTTAATCTCAGCGGATGTGACAAATACTATATAGGGTCCACCATCCTCCTTGTATAAATTTATATCAATCATCTCAGCCAAATTTTCCCACAAAGTTATGGTACATGTGATGGAGTTGTTCAAGAAAAAAATCAGATAAATATCATTAAGCAATGTAGTAATATAAAATTAGAAAAACAATAAAAGTTAATTAACAATGATATCAAAATTAATATTAATTCAAAACTTACTAATTTGTCACCATTTTGAGATCTCTTTTTCCCATCAGCCTTTAACAACCTCAATGCCACCCACGTAGGTCAATTAAGCAACCCACAACATCTAAATCAATATAGAAAAGATTATATTAGAACATGTAGTTTGAAGTTTAACATGCATATATATATATATATATATATATATATATTACTATTACTTATATATTAATCTAATATAATACTGCATCAAAATACCTGAAAGTATGTAGGTGTTATTAATACGTGCAACAATCATATCTGGACATATGAACTGAAATCCATGCAATGATATGTTGACGATGTCTTCTTCCAATTTATTAGGGTGGAGTGCCCAAAATACCCACCAAATCAGTTTTTTTGCCCAAAATACCCACCAGCGCACTGTTCCGCCCTTTTTACCCACGGAATACGCATGTCAGACATGCGCATTCAGTTTTTACAAAGAATGCGCATCTCTGACATGCGTATTCTTTGTAAATCATGTACGGGATGCGCATGTCAGACATGCGTATTCACTGTTTGGATTTACAAAGAATACGCATGTCAGAGATGCGCATTCTTTGTAAAAACTGAATGCGCATGTCTGACATGCGTATTCAGCGGGTATTTTGGACGCACTGTTCCGCTGGTGGGTATTTTGGGCACTCCACCCCGTTTTGGTAGGTATTTTGGGCATTTTCTCATTTATTAGGGGGCGTTATGTGTATGAAAAGTAATTTAGACCCATGTGATAGTGGTCTATGTCCACCTGTAGCTGCAACAACTTTTAGATTTTTGATGCTATACACAAAGCCTTCCTCTAAAAGATCTTTGAACCGAGAGATCAAAAGTTTCGGATCGTAGCATGGATCAAATTTTCCTGTCATACAACATATCATAGAAAAGTTTATAATATCATACAATTTGACAAACTAATAAGTTATAAATATATTGATTTATTAACTTTTTCATCGATCAAAATCGTGTCAAGAATGATCTGTTCATGAGTTTTTGAATTAACAGACACCCACATTCTACACACTCATACTCTACCATCCAGGTATAGCTGTTGTCGTTCAAAGCATCCAACATGGTGTAGTCCATAGTTATATTGATTGTAAAGATGATTGTAAAAATTTGGAGGTATGTAAAAAAGTTCCGGTGTAGATTTTTTGTTATGAATGACCTTTAATTTATAGGTGGTTGTAAGGTGAATAACATGGAAATCCATTATGTTCAAAAGTTAAAAAGTAGAAAGTTCTATCAAGATTGAAAATAATAAAAGAAATTTCTAAATAATAATACAGAAAGTTGTAATTATTAACATAAGATCCTACAAATTCGAGAATAATAAGGAAGTTGTAATTTTCCAATTCCTCCATTCTTACAAATTTGAAAATAATAAAAGAAAATTCTATCAAGATTTCAAGATTGAAAATAATAAAAGAAATTTCTAAATAATAATGCAGAAAGTTGTAATTATTAACATAAGATCCTACAAATTCGAAAATAATAAGCAAGTTGTATTTTTCCAATTCCTCCATTATTACAAATATGAAAATAATAAAAGAAAGGTCTATCAAGATTGAAAATAATAATAATGCAGAAAGTTATAATTATTAACATAAGATCCTACAAATTCGAAAATAACAAGGAAGTTTTAATTTTCCAATTCCTCTATTCTTACAAATTTGAAAATAATAAAAGAAAGTTCTATCAAGATTGAAAATAATAAAAGAAAATTCTAAATAACATACGATCCTACAAATTCGAAAATATTAAGGAATTTGTAATTTTCCAATTCCTCCATTCTTACAAATTTGAAAATAATAAAAGAAAGTTCTATCAAGATTGAAAATAATTAAAGAAACTTCTAAATACTAATGCATTAGATCCTAAAAGTTCGAAAGTAATAAAGAAATCAACATTAGATTTTAGAAATTTGAGTACAACATCAAAATTAATAACGAAGTTATAATTTTCCAATTCCTCAATTCTTACAAGTTTGAAAATAATAAAATAAAGTTCTATCAAATAATAAAAGAAAATTGTAATTATTAACACAATATCCTACAATTTTTTTTTTCAAAATCGAAAGATCCTACAAATCTCTTCGTACAAAATCGAAAATAATAAAGGAAATTGTAAATTTTCAATTTCTTCCTATAAAATCGAAAATAATAAAGGAAGTTGTAATTATTAATATTAAAAATTCAAAAATTTGAGAAAATTAGAAAAATACAACGAAGCGATCTGAGAGCCGCCACCTCAACGCCCCCGCCTTCTCCTTTATATAAGTATATATATTGATTTGTTTGTATTTTTATGATAATTTTTTTAATATATTGTAACGGGAATAATATCTTGAATTTCTGAATGTAACTTAGAAAAATAAGTAATATAAATATTTAATAATAATATGTTGTTGACGGAATTCGAACTTTGAACCCGTGAGAGCATTTTGAATATCAAGAAAGAAATATTTTTTTAACATTACATCTAATTGTTCTCCTTTATCTAAGTGCTAGTTTGCTTATAATAATATAATACAAATAACAAGATATGCCAAACACGCGCTAATTAATAAGTATATTAGGGTTCTCAGTGGGGCGGGTTCGGGGCGGGGATCACCATTCCCATACCCGCCCCACATAAAAAAAGTTTGCTCCATCCCCGCCCCATTTCCCCGCGGGGATTTATTGTTTATCCCCATCCCCGCCCCACGGGGCAACATTAAATCCCCGCCCCGCCCCGCCCCGTTCCGTTTTCACACTCTCCATATAATAATTAACTTTTTAAAAATATTTATATTTAACAAATATTTATTATTATGTATTTTAATATATAAAATTAAAAATAAAACAAATGCATATGTAATTTAAAACACAATCTACTTTATATTAGGTACGTATTATATAAAACTACTATAAATAAGTTATAATTTATTATATATTACAAACATATGATATTATATGATAAAGAATAGATTATATATATATATATAGGGTAAGGTTCTAGGGAGACCCTTCTTATCAAGAGACCTAAGAGACCATCATCTAAACCGTTGATTAAATATATTTTTTTATTTATTTCATAATATATCAATAATGGCAATAATGTAAATACATTAAAAGGACAGTGGGAGATACTATATTCTTTGATGTATTATACGCTTTGTACTTTTAAAAACATGGCAACAGACGTTGATTTAGGGATTGTATACATTCAAGAATCCTAGTATTTTTGGTAATAAAATCATAAAAGCATATATCACGTTTTCAGTTTATACAAATATCATTTATAGCGCACAGGTATTCATCGCTTCAACCTAAACTTGAGGATAACCTATACCAGTAATAAGATTCTGGTATGTGTTCTTTAAGGATTGATGTAAATACGGCTTCAGGAAAAGAGTTGTAAAAAAACGTCACTAGTGAGGTTGCAGCCCAAGTTTTAAGTGATGTGGTAAGTACTTTCTCCATGGAGCATATAGAATGTTTCAAAGAGACGGGTTTAGTTTTGGGGTTTCATGTGTTGGTGAGAAAAGTAAAGAATCAATATTGTTGGAAAGGTTTTGTTGCGATTTCTTGAGTTCTAGTAGGTGTTCCAATTTTTGCAGATTCATTTGAATTTTTCTTATGTATAAAATATACATCAATTGGTGTGAATTTGGATGTTGTAGAAGATCATTTCAGAATTATTGTCTTTTAGATGGGTTTAAGGGTATGTGCAAGTGTATTATTGTATAGGTGAGTAAATTAATTATCTTGATTTGTATTGTTGTATGTGTTTTAGTATTTACGATGTAATTATTTTTTCTACATATGACGTATTAGTGAAAAATCTATGATTTGTCAATCCTTTAATGGCATGCCCTTGACACATATATTTTTAATTGTATGGGATAGTTTAGCCTACCAAGTGAATTTCTGGTTGGTTTTCACTATGAATGTAACAAAAAGTGTGAGTAATACATCTTTTACTTTTGTCACTTACGTTGTTGTGTTTTCGATAAATGTGGTTATTCTAAAAATTGTTTCCCGTGTATACTTTTATATTTGTTGTTTGCCCTGAATTTCATGATATCTTTATGGATGGCTCCTAATACCTCATTATCTATGTGAAGGCTAATTTTGCTCATATAGATACTCTACAACTAACCAGATTGCTGGAACTTTGTCCATACGTTCTACACGTTGTTGTTATGTTCACGTTCATCAAATGGAGGTTGTATTATCAAGCCGTTGTTATGCATGTTTAGTTGTTGCTAAAGTCAGTTTCATTGGGGAAAAAAATAATCAAATAATTTTTGGTTCTTATCTGTCTTGGTTACTAATGTTGCAGAGTTGTCTAAGCAAATTGTGTTGCAGTTTCTTTAACGAGGGTTGTAATATTTTCTTCTTTGTTTATGAATTTGCCTTTCAATAAAAAGAACAAGGAAGATTGTCTCAGTATATATATATATGTCAGGTAACACGGGTCATCTTGTAGTTATGGTTAAATGATTTTCCCAAAATCTTTCAAACTTTTTCTAATAAACGTATCTTGGTTAAAAAAAACAAAAGATTGTTTATTATCTCAATTTTTTTTACTGGTTCTGTAATAATACCCTAAAGAACACTTTAAAAAATCTAACTATTCAATAAAAATTTATTAAAATTCAAAAAAAGTAAAAAAGTATTTAAATTCTTTTTAAATTTTTAAGTACTTTATACTTAAAAACAACTCGAAAAGTAAATTTTTTATTAATTAAATAATATTAAAAGTCATACGTTAACCTATTTAATGAATTGAAAGTTTCAAGACTCCAAAATATTAAAAATATTGTGCTAAAACACTTAAGAGAATCTCGTGAAATATATATATATATATTTTAATTTTGTAAGTGATCATATTGATTTTTTTTTTAAATAGAATACTTTCTCAAAATTACTCTAAACCACTTAAGCGAATCTTTAAAATATTTTTAGTACATTTTTTATGATATCTGAATTGTAAAATACATATACCACTCTAATAATATAACAAAAAAACCTAAGCTTATAAAAAAAGTCAAAATTCTAAATATAATAACAAAAATGAAAACAACTATTTCTATGAAAGAATCAAATATTTTAAATTATAAATTCTTGAGAATATTACTCATGAACATTTAAGAGAATCCCGCAAAAAATAGATTTTTATATTTTGAAAAAAGACAATAGTAAATCTATTATATTAGAATAACATATACTCTTAACAAAATGGACAACACTTCAGAGAATATTAATAAAATCTTAAAGTACTTTACAGTTAAGAATAATTGAAAAATATAATCTTTATTTATTAAATAATCTTAAAAGGTCATATGTTAACTTATTTAAGAAATTTAAATATTAAAAATCCCAAAAATATTTAAAATATTGTACTAAAACACTTAAGAGAATCTTGCAATATATATTTTTATTTTGTTAATGATCATATTGAATTTTATTTTATTTAAATAGGATACTTTCTCAAAATTAGTGTGAAACACTTGAGCAAATCTTTAGAATATTTTTAGTACATATTTTATGATATCTTAATTTTAAAAATACATATGCGAATCTAATATTAAACATAAAATATACAAAATATCTAAGCTCATAAAAAAAATTAAATCTCTAAATCTAATATTAAAAATGAATACGCCAATTTTTATAAAAAAAAATCAAAATTTTAAACTATACATTATTCAAAATATTTCTCTTAAATACTTAAGAGAATCTCATAAAAAGTTAATTGTTTTTACATGTTTTGTAAAAAGGACACATTGGATTTCATTATATTAAAATAACATACATTCTTAAAATCTACTCTCAAACACTTAAGCCAATATTACAACATTTAAGAATCTTAATAAAATCTTATGTGCCTTTTACTTAGAACAATAGAAAAATTAAATCTTTATTTATTAAATAATATTAAAATTATAATATGTTTACTTGTTTAATGAATTGAAAGATTAAAAACCTCAAAATATTAAGATAAATTGTACTAAAATACTTAACAGAATCTCGTAATTTGTCTGTAAACAATCACATTGAATTTCATTTTTTTCAAAATATGATACTATTTCAAAAGTACTCTCTAAAACACTTAACAGAACCTTTAATATATATTTAGTACATTTTTTATGATATCAAAATTTAAAAATTCATATATATTAATCTTATAATAAACATTAAATAAACAAAATATCTAAGCTTATATAAAAAAATTCAAATATCTAAAGATAATATTAAAAAATTAAACTATCTCTATGAAAGAATCAAATATTTTAAATTATAAATTCTTGAGAATATTACTCATAAACATTTAAGAGAATCTCACCAAAAATTAGATTTTTATATTTTGAAAAAAGACAATAGTAAATCTATTATATTAGAATAACATATATTCTTAACAAAATGGACAACACTCGATAGAATCTTAATAAAATCTTAAAGTACTTTACAGTTAAGAATAATTGAAATATATAATCTTTATTTATTAAATAATCTTAAAAAGTCATTTGTTAACTTATTTAAGAAATTTAAATATTAAAAATCCCAAAAATTTTTAAAATATTGTACTAAAACACTTAAGAGAATCTTGCAATATATTTTTTTATTTTGTTAATGATCATATTGAATTTTATTTTATTTAAATAAGATACTTTCTTAAAATTAGTGTGAAACACTTGAGCAAATCTTTAGAATATTTTTAGTACATATTTTATGATATCTTAATTTTAAAATACATATGTGAATCTAATATTAAACATAAAATATACAAAATATCTAAGCTCATAAAAAAAAGTCTCTAAACCTAATATTAAAAATGAATACGCCAATTTTTATAAAAAAAATTAAAATTTTAAACTATACATTATTCAGAATATTTCTTTTAAACACTTAAGAGAATCTCATAAAAAGTTAATTGTTTTTACATGTTCTGTAAAAAGGACAACAGTTGATTTTATTATATTAAAATAACATACATTTTTAAAATCTACTCTCAAACACTTAAGCCAATATTACAACATTTAAGAATCTTAATAAAATCTTATGTGCCTTTTACTTAGAACAATAGAAAAATTAAATCTTTATTTAATAAATAATATTAAAATTATAATACGTTTACTTGTTTAATGAATTGAAAGATTAAAACCCTCAAAATATTAAGATAAATTGTACTTAAAAAACTTAACAGAATCTCGTAATTTGTTTGTAAACAATCACATTGAATTTCATTTTTCAAAATATGATACTATTTCAAAAGTACTCTGAAACACTTAAGAGAACCTTTAATATATATTTAGTACATTTTTTATGATATCTAAATTTAAAAATTCATATATCAGTCTTATAATAAACATTAAATAAACAAAATATCTAAGCTTATATAAAAAAAATTCAAATATCTAAAGATAATATTAAAAATGAATGCAACAATTTCTATAAAAAAAATGAAAATATTTTAAACATTCTCAAAATTTACTATGATACACTTAAGCTAATCTTACAACACTCAGAATCTTAATAAAATCTTTGATTTGTTCCATTTTGTAAAAAGGGAACAAATAATAGTGTTTAAAGAATTAGTATATTAAATGGTAATATACTTTTGATTTGTTTATGTATTGTCATATTGAATATGCTTTATGCTTTGATTTCTTTTATTTTATAAAAAGATTGTATAGCGTAGAATAATGAATAAGTAATTCAAATAATTTATGAAAAGCTAATCTAAATCGTGTAGTTTAAAAAAGAAAACAAAAATATTATTAGAATCATATAAAAAAAATTTGCATTATTGTTTCGTGTAATAGAAATCTTGGATATAGCCATGGTGTTTTGAGATGTGTTCTATTAAACTAGTGAATTCATTAAATTGCTCATTTAGTCTTCAGAAATTTCAACCATGCATAAAGAACATTCCAAAGAACAGTGAGTGTAAATAACGATCAAAGTATGCTACTTAAAAAAACTTGATCAAATATATAAAATTTTAAAGAGGAGATTACGTCAATAATTTTAGGATATGGTAGTGTTTAAATGACTATATCAAAATCAATTCAAATATTATTGATGGCTAATCAAAAAATTTGAAATATATGGAATCAAATAATTAAATGAACAAAAAATTGTAAATATAGTAAGTGTATCAAATCAAGCACACATTCTTCCCCAATCCCGTATTGATTTTTCAACTACGTACAATTATATTTTATTTTACAAATACTGTCCCTCTAATGTTAAGTAGTATAAATACAAGTTGATATATACAGAATCTTGGTCATTGGATTAAAAGACAATCAACGATTAGGATGATGGGTCTCTTGGTCTCTTGCTAAGCAAGGGTCTCTTTTGAACCTCCTCCTATATATATATATATATATATATATATATTATATTTAATTCGGGGCGGAACGGGTTTTCCCCGCGGGAATTGTTCAAATACCAAACCCGTTCCGTATTTAAACGGGGTAAATATTTATTCCAAATCACTGCCCCATTCCCCATTTAAGCGGGGCGGGGTAACCCCATTTGAAGCGGGTTAGGGGCGGGTTCCCCATTTCCCCGCCCCATTGAGAAGCCTTAAAGTATATCCTGATTCGTGTCCCATTTGTCACACTGGTCCTCATCATTATCCATCACCATGTCTGGAACTCCATTCAGCAATGATGACTCCGGTATTTCGGGTGATCCTCGCTCGTCGATCACTCCCTGGGCAGATTCTCAACTCTCACCTTCTCAATTACATCATTTAGATCGCTACATTCAGGTTTACTTTCTCACCCCACATCTTGCTTTGTTATTTCAGTTCTATGTAGTGTTTGAATTAATAATCTGCTTAGATTTACTACAAAAATTTTTATATATGTTTTGTATTTTTTTCACGAATACATGGTTTAATGTGAATATTTTTTGTTTTGTTTGGGAATTTTTTTGTTTTCACGAATATATTGGTTGTTGGCGCTTTTTATATTAGGAATAGTTGCCCATTTAGGCATTATATACAGAATGCAATCATGGATTAACTGTTTCTTTAAATTTAAGGGAAAGATTACCATATAGGTACGTTGAGGCTTTTTAAGTGATGATTATAGTAAATGCTTTTATCTTTATTACCTAGACTCGACAGGAAGTGTTCAATATGGATACTTATTCAAGGGTTGGACTTGGTAATATTTTGAAAATTATCCATAGGCTGGGACTAACAAAAGTTTCCGAGTTTCCATACCCATGTTCGAGTCTCGAGTCTTTGCCGCTGATATTTGAGGTGAAATTTAGACTCGGGGCAACAAAATTTCTTAACAAATGCATGTAAAAGGACAGCAACTGAGACGCAAGTAGTATATGCGTTTGGCTGAATTAAGCACATTTAAAACACGCGTTTGTTATCTTCAGCCTGAACACATGAATATAATTCATTATGTGACTTTATACTAAACAAATATAAGTTTCTCCAAAATATTGCTAAAACCTACAACTGACTTGATAATGCCCAAATAGCTGCGAATGTAATGCAAGAATGAGTGGGTGGAGAGGACATGTATCTTGTACACGATTGAGAACTATGCACAGTTATTACCAAGACTGCTTACTAGTAAAACCATTCTCTTTTACTTGCTTTAAAGAGTTAACATCGGAGTAATGTTTATACTTACCCTGTTTTCCTTGGGACCTACTCTGATAAGAAATGTTACGTTCTTCTTTCAATTAACTTCCTGAACTTCTTGTAGTTGGTTCTCTGGAACCGGTGATGATTTTCAAGGTGCTTGTCCCATAGTATTCCTCGAAATGCCACAGGCAAGTTCGCTCTAATGCCATAAAACCTGGTTATATCTTTAAGATGAAACAATGTAAAATTTTCTTTTAACTATATTAGAATTTATTATATATCGTTTTGTGCCAATTTTCAAGATTTA
Organism: Heracleum sosnowskyi; assembly: GCA_030848705.1. Classification (NCBI taxonomy): domain Eukaryota; kingdom Viridiplantae; phylum Streptophyta; class Magnoliopsida; order Apiales; family Apiaceae; genus Heracleum; species Heracleum sosnowskyi. The sequence goes on along the minus strand of CM061236.1, from coordinate 87,251,930 downwards.
CTTAGTGCCCTATGGCAATATTTTCTATATTTGAAATATTACAGGAGAAAAGATAATCTTGTTAGAGAAGAGGGAGAATTACAAGTGGATCATAATTCAATAAATTCCTCATTGAACTTCAGTTGTTTGATCTTACCGAGCTACATTTCTAAAAAGGGAAGAACGAACTCTTTTGCTCTAATTTCAAATGACAACTCCCTCTTAAAAGCCACCCAATTCAACAAAAACTACAACTTAATACAAAATCAAAATAATGCAGTAGCAAGCCATCTAACAGACACGTATCAAATGAGGATTCACCACAATCATGCTACTAAATCTCCAGCTACGAATAATTAGAAAAAATTGTACATAATATCAGGGGAAATTAATTCAATCATGAATTTAAGAAATAGAATATTAAGAATTTATATACATTAAAATAAACTACCAAGAATATGAAGATGTATAAACTTAAAGTTTCTTTATTAATATTCTAAATATATGGAAATGGTTAATCATTAATGGTTATCTATTAATAATCTGTATCAATATTAATATTGGTTTTAGAGCACGTTATTTTCCCATATCACATAGTAATAAGTTTTAAGTTTCATACTTTTTTAATTGGTAATTAAATTATGGTATTAAGGGACTGAAGCCCTAACCTACGCCTCACGTAGGTAGAGGGATGTAGAGTTAAGGCCTAAGTGATTACAATGTACACAAGTAGCACCAAATGAAACAACTTTAACTTTGGAGTAGGTAGGTAAAACATATAGAAGTTTAGCAAGACCAACATGGCTTTTACTTCCTCTTCATCCAACTGTTGCCTCTACCTCTACTGATCTCAAAATTGTGTCATAACAGATGCCTCCATGTTTTCAATTTTATCAATGAAAACAGGGGTAGAGCATCCTGGAAAGTCATTTAAGTCCAGCACAATCACAGCAACAACATGCTATACATCCTCAAATAATCCAGGGGACAACAGAGATTGGAAACCATAGGTTAAATTCATGTTTCTGCTAGAAACAGCCCTCTGGCAGTAGTTATCTCAGAGAAACAACACTAAAGAGCCGTCCAGAATGCTCAAAGTGTGCCCAGAAAATGCATAGCTTGTGTATCATTATTCTGACAGATGTACCCAAACATAGATATTCGTTGGCAACACAATCACAGCAAAGAAATAGCTTAACAACATAGGCAACGAGGAAAAAACCCCACAACGAAGCACCAAACTAGCTTGTAAACAGATCATAAAATTGTCCACAAGCAAGAAAAGTCTATAATAAAGTAATGGATCAAATTTTAGTCAGACCCAGCAAAGGTTACGTGTTTAGAGATAAACCCATAATTATCTTGAGCATTTAACATACACTTGGTGTCAGATATAAAGCAAAGAACATAATCTTTCACCAATTTAACCTTTAAAGGGTCAATATAATTATGGTGAATAGTTACAATTAGGTTCAGCATACACTTGTTAGATATAAAGCAAACAACATAATCTTTCACCAGTTGACCCTTAAAGGCATTAATATAATTAAATTATTAAAGTTGATACTTACATTTAAGTTAAGAATGACACCGTGTATTGTGAAGACTCTTGTTTAGCCTGGACTGGCTTAAAACTTGAGGGTAAGAGTACGGTGTTGTGGAGAGAAGGCCTGGACTAGCCTGAAATTTGAGGATGATACTTACGAAGGTAATGGGTAATTGAGATTCTTGTTGTAACATGGGGACAAGGCATGGAAACTAGAGTTTATGGATAATTAAACTAGGTGAAGCAAGCTATGTCTGTCACTTAGGAATCCTATTTTGGGTTATTAAGTGTCCCGCTTGGTGCCAACGAGATTCACCCAAATTAGACTTTTGACTCTTACTCGGATTAGGAACCATCATGAGTGGGATAACAAGCTAGATTAGATAACCTAGCCTTCAAATTAAAACCCATTAAATTAATCCTCCATAATTTCCATATAATCTCCCTTAATCCATCCTAAAATAATATTAACAAAACCCCCAAAATCAGGTTCTTTCTTAAACACAACATTAGTTTGAGAAAATGTTAGTTTATCCAAAAAGATATTAACAATTTTTCATATTAGATCCATTCCAATTGGGAGAAAACTGCATACCACCTTCAGGGGTTAGAGCACAAGCAACCATGATTTCTGTTCACATTCGAAATTGACGCAACATGATGCAGGACAAAAGATTAAAGGGAGTAATAAGCAAAGATTTATATGACATCCCAAGAATAATTAGTCGATAGTTTCTCAATAAAAGATGTATAATCAAAGTGTGTCTGATAAAGTGACAATATCATGTATATATAATCCTGTGATAAACCCTATGTAATATCCCAATCCAAAAATTTTAGTAAATTATGAAATGATGTAGCTGAGTTATAATTAAAACCTCATTTAATAATAATTTTTAAATATAATTGTGAAGATCATAATTTTAGAAATCCTATCATAAATAAGATTTGAAAGTAGGTAGGATTATGTAAGAGTGATTAATTCAATAAGAGTATATTAATAAGAGTGGGTAATTCAAGAAGAGTATATTGCCATTTTAAAAAAAATCAATATACTTATATAAAGGAGAAGACGAGGGCGGTGAGGTGGCGTCTCTCAAATTGCTTCGATCTATTGTTCTAATTTTCTCAAAACTTCAATTTCGTTCTTACTATCAAACTAAAAAACGTTCTCTACTAACCCAATTTATTTATGTTTCTACTATCTTTCAAGGAAGTAAGCTAAATATGCAATGTTAATATTTCCCTAAACTTTCTCTCAAGTCCAATTTATTTACTAATTCCTTCTTACTATCTTCTAGTGAAGAAAATTAAGTATACTATTTAACATTCTCCTAAATTTACTCTGAGTCCAATTTATATACTAATTTTTAATCGAGAAAAATAATAAATGAGACTATTTGAGTTTGTGAGGCGCTATAAAATAAAATAAAATAAAATATAGAAGTTTAATTTTCATTTCAATTATTTTTTCGAGTACCTATACTTTAAATAATAAAAATTAGAATTTTTCAAAAATATTAAAATTAAAATTTATGACATGATAAAATTGATTTATAGATGATGTAATTTATTTAGTAAATTAGTTTGTTACCTGTTTAGATTTGGTAACGAGTGAATGAAAAAGCGGGTCATTGGGAGGAAACATGTTTAACGAGAGAGCGATTCATTAGGAGGATCATGTTATTTGCTAGAATTTAATATTGTTGTTATATTATGTATTTTAAAATAGAAGCTAGAATATGAATTTTGAGAAAAATAAAAATGGGGGAAAATATACTAATATTTGATATAATATTAAAATAATGAAAAATATTAAACGATTGTCCTTTTCTATATTTATTCAAAAGTTCGGTAAATGATCAATATGAAACGGAGAATTCAAAAGAAAACCTTAATTTTATGTTAGAAATATTATTTTACTTAAAAACATATTTTGTAAAATATTTTTTAGAAATATTTAGACAAAGTCTTATAAAGCCGTTGCGAAGCGCGACTTAGTAAACTAGTACTTATATAAAGGAGAAGTCGAGGGCGGTAAGGTGGCGCCTCTCAAATCGCTTCGATCTATATTTCTAATTTTCTCAAACTTTTGAATTATTAATATTAAAAATTTGAAAATATCTCAATTATCTTTTAAATCTTTGCTAAAGGAGGAAACTAAATATACAATTTTAATATTCTTGCATTTAAAATCTTTACTAATGGAGTAAACTAAATACGATTTTAATGTTCTCCTAAATTTTTTATTAATGAACATACTTACTAACATAGGAAATATTATCTTAATATTCTCCTGAATTTTCGATTTAAGTTAAAACTAAGTATACTATATTAATATTCTCCAAAACTTACTCTACGAGTCCAATTTATTTAATAATTTCTCTTTTACTATCTTTTAATCGAGGAAAATAATAAGGAGACGATACGAGAGGTGCTTGACGATTTGAGAGGCGCCTCTCAAATTGTCTTGATCTATTTTAATAATTTTCTCAAAATTTTGAATCAACAATATTAAAGGTTATAAAATATCTAAATTGCCTCTTAAATCTTCAGTAATGAAAATCTTAATTACCTTATATTTTCCTAAACTTTCTTTTTAAGTCAAATTAGTATCTTAATATTCTCCTAAAATTTATCTTTTCAAATTATCATGTTGATATTTTCTTAAACTTTCTCTTCAACTCAAAGTTGCCATCCGAATATTCTCATATATATATATATATATATATATATATATATATATATATATATATTTTATGTTCTAAAATTTATCAAGGAGAAGACGAGGGCGATGAGTGGCGCCTCTCAAATCGCTTCGATCTAATTTTCTCAAAATTTTGAATTATTAATATTAAAAATTCAAAAATATCTCAATTGTCTTTAAATCTTTATTAATGGAGAAAAACTAAATATTTAATTTTAATATTCTTACATTTAAAATCTTTACTAATGGAGGAAACTGAATGTACTGTTTAAATATTCTCCTAATTTTTTGATTAGAAAATATCTCAATTGTCTTTTAAATATTTGCTAATGGAGGAAACTAATTAATATACAATTTAATATTCTTGCATTTAAAATTTTTACTAATGGAGAAAAAAAAAATGATTTTAATGTTCTCCTAAATGTTTTATTAATGAACATACTTACTAACATAAGAAATATTATCTTAATATTCTCCTGAATTTTCTATTTAAGTTGAAACTAAGTATACTATATTAATATTTTCCTAAATTTATTTTATGAGTCCGATTTATTTACTAATTTTTTTTACTATCTTTTAATCGAGGAAAATATTAAGGAGATGATATGAGAGGTGGTAGACGATTTGAGAGGCGCCTCTCAAATTGCCTTGATATATTTTTCTAATTTTCTCAAAATTTTGAATTAATAATATTAAAGGTTATAAAATATCTAAATTGCCTCTTAAATCTTCAGTAATGAAAATCTTAATTGCCTTATATTTTCCTAAACTTTCTTTTTAGTCAAATTACTATCTTAATAATCTCCTAAAATTTATCTTCAAGTCAAATTACCATGTTGATATTTTCTTAAACTTTCCCTTGAACTCAAAGTTACCATCTTAATATTCTCATATATATTTTTTTTCAAGTTATAAAATTTATCTTGAAATTGGATTATCATCTTAATATTTTACTAAAAAGAAATTATGTTCTCATAATTTTTTTTGTAAAAAAAAACCCACGTTAAATTTATCTTTATGTTTTACATATATATTAAAAATCATTTCTTTAAGCTTTATCTTCTGATAATACTTATAGAAAATGCACGTTTTTATAAAATAAAATGTAGATGCCTTATTTTCTTTTCATTTATTTTATCGAGTACCTATATTTAAAAATTAGAATTTTTCAAAACATTTAAATTAAATTTTATGATGTAATAAAATTGATTAATAGATGATGTAATTTATGAGAAAATGACCTAAATACCTATCAACCACAACTAATGGTCCTATCTACCCACCAGGACCGCAGCATATACCACCAGGGCCACCATTACCGCCAATAGGTATTTTGGTCAATTGTTATTTTAGAAAAGGTAGAAAGGACCTTCACCCGTAATTTTTTTGGTAAATTAGTTTGTTATCTGTTTAGATTTGGTAACAACGAGAAAGTGGGTCATTGGGAGGACACATGTGTTAACGAGAGTGCGATTCATTTGGAGGAGCATACTATATGCTAGAATTTAATATTGATGTTATATTATGTATTTTAAAATATGAGTTGAAATATGAATTTTTAGAAAAATTAAATGGTTATAAATATACTAATATTTGATATAATATTAAAATAATGAAAAATATTAAACAATTGACCTTTTCAATATTTATTCAAATTTTTGGTAAATGATCGTAAGTTTTTTAGAAATGGAAAATTAAAAAGAAACCTTAAGTTTATGTTAGAAATATTATTTTATCTATAAACATATTTTGTTCTATAAACATATTTTGTAGAATGTTTTTTAGAAGAATTTAGAGAAATTTTTATAAAGCCGCTGCGAAGAGCGGCTTAGTAAACTAGTTATTATAAATTTATGAAAAATCACTTAATGGACTAATTAGCATAAATGAAGTAAACTAGTGTTAATGGGCCATTTAGTACAAATGGGCTAAATAGTTTAATAGTAGAAGAATTAATCGTCATTAATGTAAAATATAATTTGGGCCTAATTAGTTAATGGGCTTAGATTTTATTATGGGATTTGTATGAGTTAGATAATAGTTTACTATTGCGATAAAAAAAGAAATAAAATTTAATATTTAAAGCCAAAACGTGGCTATTGCTTGGCATAATAAATATATGATTAAAAGGAAAAAAATGTATAAAATGATGACAACGTGAGCATGGAAAGTGGTCAATTAAAATGATTGGTTGGTTAAGTTAATTATTTTCTGCTAAATGTAGCAGAAAATGACCAAATATATTAAAAACAAAGTACTCAATTTTACCTAAAAACTAAGGTTTGGAATAATGAAATGAATTGTTAAAAAGAAAGAATTGAGGATATCAAGTAAGGATTCATGGTCATTATTTGTTTTTTGGGAAAATAGTTTAATGAAGGGAAAGCTTGTGTTTCGTGGTTAATGCCATAAAATATGTATATATATATATATATATATATATATATATATATATATGGGAAAAGGGGAATTTAAAGGTCATTGTAGAAAAGTTTTTTATTAGTGTGCCTCGAACTCACAATGTTTAGACAGTTTTTTAAAAATCCAAATGTAGGGATGTAAGTATATAGTGAAATGAATAAATATGCAAATTTTCAAGCTATGTCTGTCATTCAGGATTCCTTTTTTTGGGTTAGTAAGTGTCCCGCTTTGTGCCAATGAGATTCACACATTTTAGACTTTTGACCCTTACTCGGATTCGGAACCATCATGAATGGGACAACAAGCTAGATTAGATAACGAAGCCTTCAAATTAAAACCAATTAAATTAATCCTCCATAATTTCCATATAATCTCTATTTATCCATCCTAAAATAATATTAACAAAAACCCCGAAATCAGGTTCTTTCTTAAACACAACATTAATTTAAGAAAATGTTAGTTTATCCAAAAAGATCTTAACAATTTTCATGTTAGATCCATTCTAATTGGGAGAAAAGTGCATACCACCCCGTAAGGGGTTAGAGCACAAGCAAACATGATCTCTGTTCACATTGGAAATTGACGTGATGCAGGACAAAAGATTAAAGGGAGTAACAAGCAAAGATTTATATGACATTCCAAGAATAATTAGTCGATAGATTTCTCAATAAAATATGTATAATATCTCAACCCAAAAGTTTTAGGGGTCGTTTGGTTCGAAAGGTGGTATGGGTTTGGAATGAGGAATCGGGTTAAACTATCATTCCTGATATCGTGTGTTTGGTTCAGTGCTAGAATGATTTTGTTTAATTTTAAATATAATTAATAACTAATTTTTGTATTGTATTGTGGGTAAGTTTACATAATATATTGAAGTTAAGTTATTCTACAATTTACAAATAAAAAATTAATATAAAAAAATATGTGATTGATAAATTATAATTTAACGAATTAAATAGTAATTTAATATTTTTTAAAGAAATAAAATATCAATTATTAGTGCGAAAAAAATAAGTATAATTTATTTAAGAATAAACATCATAGTTAAAATATATGTATTGAGATTGTATTTTATTTCATAAATAAAGAATAAAATAATACTCATACCCCTCCCTCAATTAGGGATGACAACAAATCAAATTAGGGATGACAACAAATCATGGTCTTCATGGGTTTCGTGAAATTCAAATCCAAATTCAAATATTTTTGGATTTTAGAAATTATATACATCCAAAACTAAATATCTGCCCGTCAGGTATTTTCCGGGTATCCAAAACTTGAAAAATAATGTATTCAAGTTGAATATCACCAGCAAGTGTAGATAACATTTTTATATCTATACAATAATTAAAAATACAAATGGTAAAGTTAAATAAATAGCCAAATATAATATATTGCACTAGTTGAGATACTAGGGAAAATCCAAAATTTTATTTAGAGATAATATCTCACATACCCATCAAAATGAAAGTTGTTTGGAAGAAGGTAAAATTGACATCTTTTATATCTATCATATATCTTTATATATATAAAGGAAAATACTTATACAAAGGAGAAGACATGGGCGGTGAGGTGGCGGCTCTCAAATCGCTTCGTTCTATTTTTCTAATTTTCTCAAATTTTTGAATTAATAATACCAAAGATTAGAGAAAATCTCAGTTGCCTTTAAAATCTTTACTAATGGAAGAAACTAAATATACAGTTTTAATATTCTTGCCTTTAAAATCTTCATCTATGGAGGAAAGTAAATTTAATAGAGGAAAGTAAATATACGATTCAAACATCCTACTAAATTTTTGAATAGAAAGTATCTCAATTGCCTTTTAAATCTTTACTAATGTAGGAAACTAAATATATAATTTTAATGTTCTCTTAATTTTTTTATTTATCAATATACTTGCTAATCAATATCAATATCTTTATTACTATTATATAATCTTTATCTTTATATAGAGGAGAATCCCGCACTCTCAAATCGGATCCTATTTATCTATTTTTATAGAGCACCTGTATTTTAAAAAATAAAAATTCAAATTTCCTTTTCAGACTCGTAATTCATTAAAAAAGGGAATACTTATACAAGATAAGTTTTTCAAAAATTATAAATCCAATCAAATTCTACAATTGTCTATATCTATAATCCTATAATTATAAACTTAATTAAATTCTACAATTGCCTATATCTATAATCCTATTATTGCCAATGTTATGTTGTATTACAAAGAATAAGAATTTTATGATATTAGTTTATCATCAAAGAAAGTAGATGATGACGTTTTGTCACACGAATCTCCTGAGATCCTAATGTAAATTACAAGGTAGAGATTTTACGTCATGTAATTTAGTTTTTATATTATTTTGATAAAAAATTTGGTATATTTATTCACTATTTTTGAGTGTTTTTTTCTAGAATTTTCCCATTGTTCTTCAATATAGTACATCTCATCGTTGCTGAATGTAGGTTCTCGTCCAAAACTTTTCTAAGAAAAAAAAATTAAAAATTTATCTTCAAGGCTATAAAGGCAAGTCTTTGTAATTATTGTATTATATGTCAAGAATACAAAATAAATTTGAAAATTATGTAATCAATATATATATATATAAAGGAGTATACGCGGGAGGTTAGGTTAAATACTAATAAATCAAAAAATATCCTTTAACATATTAGAAATAGAATAGGTGTTCAAATTTATTGAGAAGAAGAGTTCGAATTTGTAAGTAAGACATAGAATAAAAGTTCTATTTAAAGTAGAATAGGTGTTCGAATTTATAGAGGAGAAGAGTTCGGATATATAAGAAATATTTGCAATTAAAAGTTCTATTGAAAGTAGAATAGATCTTTGTAAGACATAATTAAAAGTTTTATTGGAAGTTGAATATCTGTTCGAATTTATGGAGGAAAAGAGTTCGAATTTATAAGGACTCTATAGGTTAGACATATAATTAAAAGTTTTATGGGAAGTAGAATAGGTTTTCCAATTTATAGAGTAAAAAAGTTCGAATATATAAGAATTACATATTTAAAAAAAAGTTGGAAGTAAAACATGTGTTTGTAAGGCATATATAATTAAAAGTTTTATTGGAAGTAAAATAGGAGTGCGAATTTATATATGTGTTTTTTCAACGAGAGAGCAACTCATTAGAAAGGAGTATGTTAACAAGAAAATTAATATAAAACAAGTATTCAATGTGTAAAATTTGCTATTTCGATCTTAACAAGAAAAGTGTGTTTAACGGGAGGACGCTTTATTAGGGAGAAATGAGTGATTGTTGTAATTTTATAGATAGAATTTAAAAAAAAAAAAATTATAACGCCGCCGCGAAGTGCGACTTTGTCAATTTGTAAGTTAGACATATAATTAAAAGTTTTATCGGTAGAATAGGTTTTCGAATTTATAGAGTAGAAATTTATAAGAAATAGGTATAAAAAAAGTTCTATCAAAAGTAGAATAGGTGTTTGTAAGGCATATAATTAAAAGTTTGGTTGGTCGGTCGGTACTAAGTGATTTTACTTAACTATCCTTACTTATCTATAAAAAAATATTATTAAATAATAACATTACTTATTTATACTAACAATTACTCCCTCCGTCCCAGCCAATTCTTTACCCTTCCTTTTTGGGATGTCCCTTCTAATTCTTTATATTTCCAAACTTTCCAAAAATAGTAAACTTTTACCATTAAAAATCAACTACTTCCACTACTTTTCTCCACTATACTCACTTTATACCTTAAATATTGATTGGTTCCACTACTAAACTCACTTTTTCTACTTTTTTCACTATTTAATGTAAACAAATGGGTGGGACGGAGGGAGTATCATATAGGTAAATAATTTCATCATTATTTTACCTTTTTAAATTAAAACACACAACCTTCTATTTTTTATTTTTTCTAATAAAATCTTCTCCTTTTGCAAAAATATCATGGGTAATTACCTTTTTCAACTAAAACATGTTACCTTTTCTATTTTTTCTTACCAAAACCCTTCTTTTTCCAAAAGTACACAAAAAACCCTTATTTATTTATTTTAAAACCTATTTTAATACTTTTAATTATTTTAAAAGGTTTACATATTTTAACATGTCTACTTATTTTTTTAACAAATATAGTTAATAAAATAATAAAATCTTATTTTTATTTTTTCTAATAAAATCCCCTCCTTTTGCAAAAATATAGTGGACAATTACCTTTTTTAACTAAAACATGTTAACTTTTCTATTTTTTCTTACCAAAACTCTTTTTTTTCCAAAAATACACGGGCAAACCCATACTTATTTATTTTAAAACCTATTTTAATGTTTTTAATTATTTAAAAAGATTTACATATTTGAACATGCCTACTTATTTTTTTTAACAAATATAGTTAATAAAATATTAAAATGTAATTTCTATTTTTTCTAATAAAACCCCCTTCTTTTGCAAAAATATCACGAACAATTAATTTTTTCAACAAAACATGTTATCTTTTCTATACTTTCTTACTAAAATCCTCCTTTTCCAAAAATATCACAGGCAAATCCGTACTTATTTATTTCAAAATTTATTTAATGTTTTTAGTTATTTTAAAAGGTTTACATATTTTAACATGTCTATTTATTTTATTTTAAATAAAATTAATAGAATATTTAACCGTAAATAATAAAATAACAATTATTAAAATAATCCGTGCATCGCACGAGTTTTAAGCTAGTATTATATAATAGCCGTTTCATTGAAAGTTTTTGTTTTCAAGTTTTTTGTTTTATTGGTTTTCGGTCATTTTAATTAATAAATAATACAAATATTAGGTAATTGCCTTTCCTAACTAATACATGTTACCTTTTAATTAAAATATACTATCTTTTATACAAACCTAAAAATACTAATTAATTTATATCTTTCAATCATCAAAAATATGTTACCTTTTTATTATTTTTTTGTTAGAAAAAATATAAAAAGTTGTGTGTTTATTATTAAATAATAACATTATCTATTTATAATCAATTACCTTTTTTAGTTAAAACACACTATTTTTTCAATTTTTTTTATAACAAAATCTCCTACTTTCCCAAAAATATCATGCGCAATTACCTTTTTCAACTAAAACATGTTAATTTTTCTATTTGTACTTACTAAAACCCCTAATTTTTCGAAAATATCACGTGCAAACCCTTACTTATTTATTTTAAAATCTATTTTAATGATTTTAATTATTTAAAAATGTTTACCGATTTTAATATGCATACTTTTTTTTAACAAATGCAATTAATAAAATATTAAAATATAAATAATAAAATAACAACTATTAAATATAATCCGTGCATCGCACGGGTTTTAAGTCGTAATAACTAAATGAGTGTTAACTATTTGTCAATGATTAAATACTAAAATAAAAAATATAGATTATTTGTCTTATATTTAAAGTATAATTTATAAGAATTTAAAAATTATAATATTTTCGTGTTTTAGATCGAGTGTCGGTTTGGTACACCTAAAATCTAAGTCCAAATTCAAACTCTTTCGAGTTTCGTGTTTGGATCGGATTTCGTATTTTGGATAGGTGTCGGTTTGGTACACCTAAAATCTAAATCTTATTCAAACTCTTTCGGGTTTTAAAAATAATTCCAAATTCAAAATTTTGGGTTCGGCTAAAATCCAATTGGATCGGAACAGATTATTTAGCTATCTCTACCTAAAATAAGTGTGGTATGGGTCTCCGCCTCGTGTACCTAAGTCATGATGAATAGTCGATGAATTTTAAATGCGAACACTAAACGACAAGTAAATCAAAATCCTAGTAAAATCCAAAATTGAATCAAAATCTTCATTAAAGGATTAAGAAAATCCATTTGATATATTTAGCAAAAAAACAAATCCAAGAGATATTGATCAGTTGAGCACCGAGCACTAGACACTATATATATGGGACTCTCCTAGCTAGTTTTGACATTCATTTTTTGCTTCTTCTCACCACCTCTTTGCATTTCTACAAACCTATATTCATTATATATATATATATCAACTATCTTCACATAAGATTTCGATTTGTTTTGGTTTATGTAAGAATGGACATGAATAGTGTTTGTACTCGATTAAGAAATGACAGGGCCGTATCTAGTTTTGCTCAGAGTGTTCACATTTTGTTAGTGATCCACAACGTAGCTTCACTTGTGTTCCTTGCATCTCGGTTTGAGGAACAACAATACCAAGGTGATGGCTTAATGTGTGTATTTTGATTTTTTACATATATAATTTCAGATTTATATTTTATTACTGTTTCTCATTTTACAAGTCTGTAAAAAAAACTATATAAATTTTTTGTGTTTTTTAAGTTTGCTCAATTTCTAAATACTTTATGAACTATGGGTTCATAAAGACTACTGAACTGATCTTTATGATTTTGGTTTGTTATTAAGATCTCTTTTTTTATGTGATGTGTATATGTTGGTAAAACTATCTATTTTATAGAAGTCACAGTACTTTTAAGATATGGTATCTGTGTTAAAAAAAAAAATTATACTAACAAGCTATTAGTGGACCTGATATATTTTTTCTTTGACTTTTATTAAAATCAACTACGGCTTGATGGGGGAAACTAATTTGGAATTGTACAAAAAGACTGTATATATTAAGATTCTTTTTTTTTTCTCACTTCGCAAAAATTGCATGTATAAATTTTATTTCAAATTTTAACTTGTATAAGTGTAGTATATTTTTTTTATATAAGTCTATTTAGTGAAAGTTAAACATATATTTGGTTTATATCAGTAAGAATGTTAAAACTATCCTGTTGTTTCAATCTAGTAAGTGTTAATAATGTGTCTCTTGATTTTGTTTCAGTGACAACTGCGGATTCAGCAAGTGGTGCGCTGGCGACTATGAAAAAGAGAAACAGTAATTTTGATATTGTCATTGCTGACTTTGACATGCCAGGAATGGCAATCTATGAGTTTGTACGAAATGTTCACCTTCAAAGCATGACCATTCCAGTCATTTGTAAGCTCAATCAACTGACACACACAATCGTTTGTTTTTTTGTATATCATTACAAAACGACATTTACATTATACCTAAATACAGTTCAAATCCTTTTTATTTATATGCATGTAGTCGCATTCCGTTAACTTTTATATCTGTAGTGATTGTTGAGGATGTAACAACGGAATTAGCGACGGAAGCTATGGGCAATGGGGTCTGCTTCTTGTTCTCAAAACCACCTAGCAATCGTGATATCATGTATACATGGCAGCATGTCCGTAGAGTGAGAGAAGAACTGCTTGCCTTAACTGACATTAGTAGTTCTATTGATGGAGAGGAATATGGCAATCCTGGTAGTGGCAGCAGTTGTGGTGGTGCTGCAATTAATCGAAATATGTGGAACATGAAAAGGAATATAATGAATTCTTATGAAGAAAACGACACCGATGAGGATGTTGGTTGCAACCCTAAGAAGTCACGAATGACTTGGACTGCTTCTCTTCAGGCGAAGTTTTTGCAAGCAATTAACATCCTCGGAGAACAGAGTAAGTAATTATCAGTAGCATTGTCATGTTTGTTAATATTGTTAAATTATAAATACTTATGTCAATTAATTTGTTTTCCGGAAGCAGGGGCTCATCCGAATTCAATTTTACGGATGATGAACGAGGCTGGCTTGACAAATAGACAAGTTTCTGATCATCTGCTGGTATGGATCTTAATTTAAAATTTGTTATTCTACATGCACATATATGCATTCTTAGCTAATAATGATAGCACTATTATAATGTCTCTTTCTTGCCTAGTAATTAGCAATTGGTATATGCCTGCCAAAAATATATTAGTGATAGGTACATTAATGTTGAGTATACAACAACGAAAGAAAAACCCAAAGCGAATAAACAAGAACAAGAAAATAAACGACAATCACACAAGACAAAGATTTACGTGGTTCGGAAATTCCTACTCCACAAACCGCACTAATTTTGTATTGATCTCTCACAACTATGTTGTGTTCTGATGTGTTGCCTAAACTAATCAGAGTCTAATTCTGAAATTCTGAAATTACTAACTCTAATTAGAATTCAGATCTGGAAATACTAACTCAAATCAGAAACCAATTCTGAAACCTGTTAGACTCCACAAACCCAACAATCTCCCACTTGGAGTCTGACCACATCTTCTCTTCACTCTTGTAAATCTAGTAACACCCAATATTTCGATCAATAACTCTAACTAGTGCAGCGTCTTCTTATCAATCAATTCTGAAGGTCAGTTGAAGCTATGCAAAGCTTCAACTTTTCATTGGTAACCAAACATCCACCCAAATCTGCATCAGAGAACCCTTCCAAGATAACATCTTTCTTGATGAAACATAATGCAACCTTGGATGTGCCTTTCAAGTAGCGTAACAACCACTTGACTGCTTCTTAATGCTCTTTTCCTGGATTAGACATGAACCTGCTAACAACTCCCACTGCATGAGCACTGTCTGGCCTTGTACACACCATAGCATACATCAAACTGCCAACTGCAGAGGTATACGGAACTTTAGCCATATCTTTCTTGCCTTCATCCGTTTTAGGTGACTGCTTCTTCGTGAGATTAAAGTGAGTTGCCAACGGTGTACTTCTGATCTTCGCATCCTGGACACTGAATTTCTGCAATAATTTCTCAATATACTTCTCTTGAGATAATTTCAAAGTACCTTCAGATCTATCCCTTATGATGCTCATACCAAGTATCTGTTTTGCTGCACCCATATCCTTCATCTCAAACTCTTCAGACATCTGTCTCTTTAACCTGTTGATTTCCCTCATGTTTGATCATGCTATCAACATGTCATCAACATACAACACCAATATGATATACGATGAATCAAACTGTTTAAAGTAACAACAATGATCCAGAGCACTCCTCGTGTACCCATTCTTCATCATAAAGTTGTCAAACTTCAAGTACCATTGTCTTGCCTTTTTTTAAGCTTGCAAACTAAGTTTTCTTTCCCAATTACCTGAAATCCCTCTGGCTGAACCATGTAGATGTCTTTCTCAAGATCACCATGTAAGAACACGGTCTTAACATCTAGTTGCTCTAGATGTAACTCTTTTGCAGCCACAATGCTTAGCACAAGTCTAACTGTAGTCATCTTAACAACCGGAGAAAATATATCAGTATAGTCAATACCCTTTTTCTGTTGATATCCCTTGACTACTAACCTTGCCTTGTACCTTTTGCTTCCATCAGGTTTTTCTTTGATCCTGAACACCCACTTATTCTGTAAAGCCTTCTTTCCTGCTGGTAATTCTGTTAAAGACCAAGTCTCATTCTTCTCAAGAGAATTCATCTCTTCTTCCATGGCTGATTTCCACTTAACTGAATCATCCACCTGAACTGCCTCTAAATAACACTGAGGCTCTCCGTCCTCGGTCAATAACATGTAATATGCTGAAGGAGAAAATCTTTGTGGCGGCCTCACAGTTCTGCTGGATCTTCTTACCTCAGTCTGTGGAGTAATTGAACCTGTCTCATCAGCATTCCCAGAACTCCCACTATTTCCTGTAAGATCTTCAGTAATATCTTCAAACACTGCTTTCTCTTTTTCAGGTTGTTCCTTTGTAAACTCAGAATCGACTGTAAGCTTATCCTTATACACCGCATTTTCATTAAAAGTAACATCTCTACTTCTAACGACCTTCTTCGTCAATTCATCCCAGAAACGGTAACTCATATCATCTGAGCCATAACCAATGAAGATACACTTCTTTGCTTTCGGATCAAGCTTGTCTCTGTCTGAATCTTTAACACGCACATAAGAAACACAACCAAAAACTCGCAAGTGTGAAAGATTTACCTCTTTTTTCTGCCACTCTTCTTCAGGAATCTTGAACCCCAAAGGAACTGAAGGTCTTCTGTTTATGAGATACGCTACTGTGCTAACTGCATCTGCCCAAAAAATCTTCGGCAACCCTGCATGTAACCTCATACTCTTGGCCCTCTCATTCAAAGTTCTATTCATGCGCTCTGCAACACCATTCTGCTGCGGTGTCTCTGGAATAGTTTTAATCATTCTAATCTCGTACTCTGCGCAATAGCTTTTAAACTCATCACTGCTATACTCACCACCATTATCTGACATCAAACTCTTAACCTTCAAACCGGTCTGGTTTTCAACTTTAGTATTCCACTTCTTGAAAGTATCAAACACATCTGATTTTTTCTTTAAAAAATAAATCCATACCTTTCTAGTGAAATCATCAATGAAAGTAACATAATAGCGAGATCCTCCAAACGACGCAACTGTTGTTGAACCATATACATCTGTATGAACTAGCTCTAACTTTTTAGCCTTCAGGGTCCTCCCTGATTTTGCAAAAGTAACTCGTTTCTGCTTTCCAAGAACACATGGCTCACAGAACCCAACTTCCACATTCTTCAGCTCTGGAATCTTTCCCTTCGAAGTTACAGTTTCATACCCTTTTCACTCATATGACCAAGTCTTTGGTGCCACAAAGTTGAAGACCCAATCTAATCAGCAACTGCATTTGCTTCATAGCTAGATTGTTCAACTATGTACAAAGTCATCTCCTTCTCTCCACGATGTACCCTTCCTTATCTAACTGACCCACGGATATCAACATTTTCTTAAGTCCGGGAATGTACCTTACATCTTTCAACGTCCAGCTAGTCCACAAATAGGTCTTGAGATTAATATCTCCCATGCCCGCAATATCCAAAGTCTCATCATCAGCAAGACGGACTTTACCAAAATTTCCAAGTCTGAAATTTAACATCAAATCCTTGCAAGGGGTCGCATGGAATGATGCACCAGAGTTCATAACCCATGATTCAATCGAACATTCAACACAACAAATCAAAGCATCGTCGCTCACCACTTATTCAACTACATTAGCTGAATTATCCTCTTTCTTTTTTTCTTTAGGAGCTGCAGGAGCCGTACACTGATTTCTGAAGTGACCCTTTTTCTGACAATTCCAACAAACAATCTCCTTGCGATCTTTGGATTGTCCTCTTTTCTGTGATTTCGATCTGCTACGACCCTGATTCTGCCCCCTCTCGGACTTTCTGCCTCTGCTCTCTGTACTCAATGAGGAACCTGACGACTCTCCTGAGTTTCTCCTACGAAAATCTTCTCCAAGAATCGAATCTCGAACTCCATTAAAAGTCATCTTACCGCTCCCAGATGAATTACTAATAGTAGTGACAAATCCTGACACCAACTGTCAGGTAACGAGGATACCAACAACAAGGCTTGTACTTCATCATCGAATTTAATATCCACTGATGCCAATCTTGATAGGATAGAATTAAATTCGTTCACATGATCAGCAACACAATCACCTTCATTCAATCTCGCGGCAAACAACAAACGACACAAATACACCTTATTCGAAGCAGATGGCTTCTCATACATATTTGTTAACGCCTTGATCAATCCATGATTTGTCGTTTCCTTGACGATATTGTAAGCAACGTTCTTCGCCAAAGTCAATCTGACAACACCCAGAATCTGCCTATCCAATAGCTTCCATTCAGTCTCATCCATTGAATCTGGCTTCTTCTCCTCTAGCGGTTGGTGTAGTTTTTTCTGATACAAATAATCTTCAATTTGCATCTTCCAATATTCAAAATCTTTGTCATCAAATTTGTCGATCTTTACTTTCCCTTCTTCTGCCATCGCTCCCACTCGCCTGAAAACCTAGGCAGGCTCTGATACCAGTTGTTGAGTATACAACAACGAAAGCAAAACCCATAGCGAATAAACAAGAACAAGAAAATAAACGACAATCACACAAGACAAAGATTTACGTGGTTCGGAAATTCTTACTTCACAAGCCGCACTAATTTTGTATTGATCTCTCACAACTATGTTGTGTTTTGTTGTGTTCTGATGTGTTGGTGTTTTACAATTACACGAGACTATTTATAAGAGAAAAAACTGGGCCTAAACTAATCAGAGTCTAATTCTGAAATTCTGAAATTACTAACTCTAATTAGAATTCAGATCTGAAAATTCTAACTCAAATCAGAAACCAATTCTGAAACCTGTTAGACTCCACAAACCCAACACATTAATTGGTGTGTGGACCGGGTACTGGGTTCGGCTCATATGTCATTTCTGATAAGAGTGCATTGGCAATGTCCTAGTCCAGTCCATAATCGTTTTGGTTGTCTGTTACCCCTTTTTGCTACCTCCTTAATGATGCTATAACATTGAAAGTAAACTTGTACGAGGTGATCAAAAAGAAAGTAGGCATGTATGATTGTATTTATCATGCTTCCAGTATGACAAATTGATTAAGTTAGTTTATAAAAGATTATAAAAAAAATAAAGAAATCATTGCTTTAGAAAATTAAATTTTGTTGCAACTACGTGATGCTTATTTTTAATTTTCACTAATCACTAATTTTATTGTTACTATTGATTCTAATATACACATAAAAAACATCGTTATAATCGAGACTAAAGTTTCTTTCACTGCAGGAATATAAAAAACTTCAAAATTTGGCAAACACAAACTATTTGGCATCAGCAGACGCTCTCCAGATCCCATGGTCTCTGATTCGGCCAAATGCTCCGAAATTTGCGGGCTATACCATTGAATATGTTAAACAAATGCTGGATGCCTTGGACAACTCTGGAAAAAATACTATGATAGATATCTGCAACAGTGGAAGTGTTCAATTAGGTGAGGGAAATGGAGGAGTTCATATTGCTCAGTGCATTGACCCAAAGCATAAGAGCAATGAAAATGGCAACTCAAGAGTTCAAATGGCAAATGGTTTTCAGGCTCCGAATGTGGAACCAGATGGAGTTCAAGTTGCAGGGGGAGATGGAGAAAAAACATTTGAGGGCACTGACAAAAACGATAGCAGCACTGAAAATGCATATGCTAAGGAGCAAGCTCCACTGGTTCGTCAAACTTTCAGTACCGGGATAGAAGCAAGTGGTCAGCTGACCAATGGTTTGCAGGAGCCAAACCCAGAGCCAATAGGTGATTTTAAAACGGGTATGTTGAGTTTTGGAAATGCGGATAACCTGGCAACAAAGATTCCTGCAGATTCGGGAGAAGGCACCAGTGGTGCAAATCAACAGTTCTCCGAAATGTTGGGGAATGATGATGATGATATTAACAAAGTCATGCAAGAGTTGGAAGCCGCTGAAGTTGATCTCTCGGACTTGTTTTACTAAAGTTAAATGAAACTGATCTATTTACAGTTATTCTAATTACTGTTTTCAGTGTTTGTGGCAACTATTTAGAAGTTCTGTTATATTTTGTCATGGTCTAGCAGAAATAAATCTGAACTTGAAGACTTTATTAGTAGACCAGAATGAATGATATATTGATTTACAGCTCAACAAGCCAAAATTGTGGCAAATAATAGAAGAGAGAATAGGAAAGAAAAGTTTGTTCTAAAATAAAAAGGTAAACTGATTTATTCACCGATAAAACCTCAACATTTGCTGTAAATTCTTACACCCTTTCAAGTTGGATTTGGGGACTTGGGAAAAAGGCCTAACTTGAAAGATGAATGTTTGTGATGAGATTCACCAAAAGGCTTTGTCAAAAGGTGATTGGCTTTTGTAGAGGAATGAGAATGTCTTTGTGAGTTTGTGGATACCATCTAAACAAGCCACGGACAAAATCCGTGTACACGAAGTTGCTTTGTTTATGAAAATATTAAAATAAATTTTAATTTGTAAATATTATAATATTTTTTTTTTTTTTTTTTGGATGGGGTGGAGAGGGGTTGTGTTAGGAGATGAAGAATCATGGTTAGCAAAGTAATTTAAGAGAAGTGTTGCGTTTCAGAGGGGTTGAAAATAGTTAATTTTGGAGGATTTTTTAACTTGAAATTTTTGTGTCATCAACTACCTATACATATTAATTATATCTATACTATCTATACTATATTATTAAAACCGAAACATTCAAAATTTTGGTTTTCGGTTTTCGATCATTTGTTCTATTTAATAAATAATAAAATAATATAAAAATGATAACTAGCTGATTGTATTTTATAATTAAAACACTTTTTTCTCACAAAATCTACTCTTTTTTCAAAAATATCACAAACAATTACCTTTAACTTAAAACAGATTACCGTTTATATTTGTTCTCGCTAAAATCTCTATTTTTCAAAAATATCAGGTGCAACCAAAATCTATACATTTTTCAAAAATATCATGGGCAATTGCCTTTAAATTAAAACAGATTACCTTTTATATTTGTTTTCACTAAAATCTCTATTTTCCAAAAATATCAGGTGCAACCCTTATTTTACTCCTTTTCAAAAAATATCATGAACAATTATTTTTTATAATTAAAACACTTTTTTCTAATAAAATCTCATCCTTTTTTATATGGGTGAAAAATAACCCTAAAGATATAATTAATATTGTATTAATTAAACCTAGATGGTCCATAAATAAGGCCCATTAATAAGGCCCGAAACTCTAATTAAATATTAATTTCGTAATTAATATTTGGGCTAGAAGTACAACCTGTATTAGGAGACGTCCAATACAGGCTTGTTCTAATACAAGTGGGCTTGTTTCAATTCAAGTCCGTTATGATATGGAAACAACTCATACAAGGAAGGATCTAGAATTAATCCTTATTCACCATCAAGGATAAGACTTATGTTTCAAGGAAGTGATAATACTTATCCACCGTCAAGGATAAGATTTATCGTTCAAGGAAGTGATAATACTTATCCACTAGGCTTCTAAACGCCTATATAAAGGGTCTGACCCCTCATCTCAGAACTACGTTTTAGACTTCATCCTCGAATAAGGACATACAAGTCACTACGTCCTTGGTGTGCCCCTGCCGCCACAGCCCCGAGGGAACCACCAAGAACTACTTTTTTATTGGCTTGATTCTCTAAACACTAGAGATACGTAGGCATCTTGTTAGGACCGAGTTGGTCCCCGATAACAAGAGCAGCCATTAAAGCTTGAAGCTCACAAACCCTAGCATTAATTATACCCTAGTTTTTATTCCATAACATTTGGTGCCGTCTGTGGGAACAGAACATCAACCATGGAAAACACACGAAGAACTACACGTGATCCGCCATTGACTTCTGGTGTTCAAACGACAGGAAGTCAGCCACCACCAACTACTGGTACTCAAGAGACGAATATCCCCCGCACCACTACTCAAGGACCAGAGATCCCAATCTCAGTTCAAGGGACGAATCCCATTCAGATGGTGGTTCGTGGAACCAACCCCCAAACTCAAGAGATGACTCATCATCAACCAATCACATCCTCTCAAGTGATTTTGAATGCGCTCCGAGGCCTCCAACTTCATACTACTGATCTTCCCCAATACACGAATCAAACTTTGGGTATGCCACCTTATGGAATGCCTCCACGGCCCCCCATTGGGAGTAATGGTCACAATCCATTGTATCACGAATCATATGTGCCTCCTTATGTTCGAGGCCTGGAGCCCATTAATCAACAAACTCAGACTCAGAAAGTCCCTCTGATTCGAGACTTTTTTGGTCCCTATACCGAAGATGAAGATTACTCATCTGATAATGAAATGGATGTTCCCTTAAGGAGAAGACGTCCTACCTAAACAAATTGGGAACCCCAAACTACTAAAGACAAGATTGCAGCATATGAAGCTGAGGCTGTAAGGTTTAAGAAGGTATTAGCACAGGAAGAGGCAGTTAGAGTCAAAGGAAAATCAACCGAGAGGGTTCCTGTAATTAACTTAGATCCTACACCGAGAACGCCAAGGAGGGCTGAAGCCCCAAAGGGTGATCCCACTGAGTTGTTGCCCTTAGGAGATCCAGATGATCCCACACCCCCTTTTACTCAGGATATCATGAAAATTCATATATATAGAAAGTTCAAGATGTCAACCATTAAGGCCTACGATGGAACAGGAGACCCTGCTAATCATGTGAGAACCTTCTTTAACGCACTATTGTTGCAACCTACCAATGATGCAGTCAAGTGCAGAGCGTTTCCACAAACCCTTGCGGGCATGGCTCAACGTTGGTACAGTCGTCTCCCTCCTAACTCTATTGGGTGTTTTAAGGAGTTGAGCAAGGCGTTCATCAACCAGTTTGTTAGTGGGAGAGTGCATGAATGAGTTCAACATCTCTCATGGGAATTCAACAAGGCAAGAATGAATCATTAAGGGACTAAATAAATCGATTTACTAGGGAGGCTCTTAAAGTCCCGGATCTGGAAGACAAACTGGCCATGATAGCCCTGCAACAAGGAACCATTGACGACCACTTAAAAAGGTCTTTGGCAAAGCACCCCCCCTGAAAGCATGTTGAAGCTACAAGACATGGCTAGAAAGTACATTAAAGCTGAGGAGAGCATGAGGAATTATGAACCAAATACTGGGGGTAATGGAAACGGAAAGAAGATGAAGGAGACTCAAGAGTATGATGCAAGGGACAAGTACCCCAGAACAACAGAGGATTTTGATCCTACACCAAAGAAGGGTAATCCCGGACAAAGATTCACGGAGTATACAAGATTGAATGCTCCTAGAAGTCAAATCCTGATGGACATTGAAAAAGATGTTGATCTCCGATGGCCGAAGCCACTGAGGACTGATATGGAGAAAAGATACAAGAACAAATTCCGTCAGTTCCACAAAGAAGTTGTTCATGAAACCGACGATTGTAGACAGCTGAAGGATGAAATTGAATTCTTGATCCGAAGGGGAAAACTGGATAAGTTCACCAAGGATGGGAATTGAGGAAACCAAAGAGGAATATATGAGAAGAAAGACTATGACAGAAAGGAAATCAAGATCGTAATCCTAGACCCCGAGGTCCAGTTATCAACATGATATTTGGAGGACTGACTGCGGCTGGCTCTTCCAGGGATTCACGAAAAGCTTATGCTAGAGAGGTAATGACTGTTGTTGGAGAAGCACCGAAGCGTGCCAAAACAGAAGTTGCCATTAGCTTCGATGATTCTAACCTAAAAGAGGTAAAATTTCCTCATGATGACCCATTGGTCATCACACCTGTGATAGGCAATTCTGAAACCAAGAGAGTTCTGGTTGATAATGGAGCTTATCTGGATATCTTATTTTACGATGCTTTCATCAAGATGGGATATACTGACTCACAGTTGACACCCTCAAACATGCTTATCTACGGATTCAATGGAGTCGAATCAAAGGTAGAAGGCACAATCCAGCTCCCCATGACTATAGGGCAGGGCTCGAAGACAACGACTCAAATGCTGAACTTCTTGGTTATAAAGGCAACCTCTACTTATAATGTAATCCTTGGAAGGACTGGCCTTCATGCTTTTAAGGTTGGTGCCTCAACATACCACTTGAAAATAAAGTTTCCTACAAGGAACGGGGTTGGTGAAGAGTGAGGAGATCAGAAAATGGCTAGACGTTGCTATGTAGCCGAACTAAGACCTGATGGAGTCGGGGGGCAGGTTCTCCCAATTGAGGACATGGATTCAAGGGATGGTGAAGATAGAAGGGGAAAGCCAACTGAGGATTTGATCCTTATCCCCTTAGTTCCAGGAGAACCAAATAAAGTCACTTACATTGGAGCACTGTTGCCTGAACCCTGGAAGGGCAAGATTATATCTTTCCTCCAAGAGAATGAAGATGTTTTTGCTTGGACAGCAGCTGATATGCCAGGGATTGATCCCCAATTGATAACTCACAAGTTGAACATAGATCCCAAAAGGAATACGGTGAAGCAAAAGAAGTGGAACTTTGCTCCAGAAAGGCAAGAGGCCATAAATCAAGAGGTAGATGAGCTCTTGGAAGCATGATTCATTGAAGAGATTCAATTCCCTGAATGGTTGGCTAACCCGATAATGGTCAAGAAAGCCAATGGAAAGTAGAGAATGTGCGTAGATTTTACGGACTTGAACGATGCATGTCCTAAGGACTATTTTCCCCTACCAAGGATCGACACTTTAATAGATGCCACTGCAGGGCACGAAATGCTAAGCTTCATGGATGGCTTCAGCGGATACAACCAAATCAAGATGCATAAGGATGACATTCGCAAGGTATCATTCATTACTGATTTTGGTGTTTACTACTACTTAGTTATGGTTGGACTCAAGAATGCAGGTGCCACATACCAAAGGTCAGTGAACAAAATTTTCAAACATCTCATTGGCAAGACCATGGAGGTTTACGTGGATGACATGTTAGTCAAAAGCCTCGATAAGGTCGATCACATAGAGCACCTCCGAGAGGCATTTGAAGTGCTGAGACACCATAAAATGATGTTGAATCCTGCCAAGCGCGCCTTTGGCGTAGGGTCAGGCAAGTTTTTGGGTCTGATGGTCTCTAAACGAGGAATTGAAGCCAACCTCAACAAAATTAAAGCAATTATGGATATGGAACCACCGCACTCTGTTAAAGATGTTTAGAAAGTTACTAGAAGAGTGACAACATTGGGAAGGTTTATCTCCAAGTCAAGGGAAAAGTGTCTACCCTTCTTCAAAGCATTGAAGAACACGAAAATTTTTGAGTGAACAGCAGAAAGCCAAGAAGCCTTTGAGGCCTTGAAAAAATACATGACTGAAGCACCATTGTTGGCAAAACCAAAACCTGTAGAAACGCTCTATCTATACTTGGCAGTTTCAAACACCGCCTTAGGAGCTGTTTTGGTGAAGGAAAAATCAAAGGTTTAGAAACCCATCTACTATGTGAGCAAAATTCTGCACGGAGCAGAAGTAAACTACTCTCTGATAGAAAAGTTTGTTCTAGCCTTGATCATGGCCTTAAGAAAATTACGCCCGTACTTTCAGGCGCATAAGATAGAAGTCTTGACTGACCAACCATTAAGAAACATCCTGCATAGTCCTAAGGTCAGAGGAAGACTGATCAAATGGGAGATTGAGTTGGGAGAGTTCGACATCAAGTATAAGCCTCGAACGGCCATTAAAGCACGGGCACTTGCTGACTTCATGGTTGAATGTACCATCGACAACCAAGAAGTCGGGGAGCAGGAAGTAGTACCCTTGGAGGGCAAAGAAGTTAAAAAACAAGATGAAGAGATGGTACTTAAGGAATACTGGGTGCTCTATTTTGATGGGCATCAAAAAAAAATCAAGCGGAGCAGGTTTAGTGTTACAAAGTCCCGATGGATTTCTCATTGAGTATGCACTAAAGTTGGACTTTCCGACAACAAACAATGAAGCTGAGTATGAAGCCCTGATAGCCGGCTTAGGTTTGGCTGGGGCCTTGAGAGTTAATACTCTCAAAGTCTGTGGAGACTCCAGATTGGTAGTCTCACAAGTAAATGGAGAATTTGAGGCTAAGGATGAAACCATGGCCAAATATCTGAAGCTTGTGAAAGCCATCATGACCCAGTTTGATGAATCCTATATGGAACACATCCCTAGAGAAGAAAACATGAAGGCCGATGCCTTGTCTAAATTTGCTTCTTCTGAGATAGAGAACTATGTCGGAAGTGTATACTTCTAAGTCTTGAAGACCCCGAGCATCAATGGAAAACTAATAGCACCTATTGACATAGGTGGCTTTTGGATAGACCCCATTAAGGCTCATCTTGAAACCAGTTGGTTACCAAATAATGCCTTGGAGGCACGAAAGTTGACAGTGAGAGCATTGAGGTACGCCTTGATCGAAGGGATCTTATACAAGAAGTCTTTTGTCATTCCTTACTTGAAGTGTCTACGACCCCAGGAGGCGGAGTTATTCTTGAAAGAAGTTCATGAGGGAATTTGTGGGCAACACTTGGGGGGTAGGGCCCTTGCTCATAAAATCACCCGTCTAGGCTTCTACTGGCCAAATATGATTGCTAATGCGAAAGATTATGTGAAGAAGTGCGAACGGTGTCAAAAGCATGCACCTGTGGTTCGGAAACCGCCCAAGATGTTAACATTAGTTGACTCACCAATCCTGTTTTCCATGTGGGGCATGGACATATTTGGGCCATTTCAAGTGTCAAGTGCACAAAGGAAGTTCTTGATAGTGGCAATTGACTACTTCACTAAGTGGATTGAGGCTAAACCTCTAGCCAAGATAACCACCAAACAAGTATTTCAATTTATATGAGAAAGTGTAATGTGTCGATATGGAATCCCACGAATCCTGGTCACGGACAATGAGAAGCAGATTGACAATGAAGATTTCAAGAAGTATTGTGAGGAGAACAACATTGATTTGTGATTTACATCAGTTGTTCATCCTCAAGCAACGGACAAGCCGAGGTGGCCAACCGAATCATCCTAGATGGACTCAAGAAGAGAGTTGAACGCTCAAGGAACACTTGGGTGGATGAGTTGCTCCCTATACTTTGGGCATATCGTACCACTTGCAAGGTTACTACTGAAGCAACTCCATTCCTGTTAGCCAATGGGGCAGAAGCCGTGGTTCCAATGGAGATTACTCATACCTCCCCAAGAGTAGGGGCCTTTGAGCCTGAATCGAACGAAGAAGGTATGAGGTTGGCTCTTGATCTAATTGATGAAGTCAGAGATGAGGCAAATGCCAAGATCGTGGAACATCAGAAGCAAGCATCTTTCTACTATAGCCCGAGGGTTAAAGAAAGGTTCTTTCGTCAAGGAGACTTGGTTCTCAGAAAAATTGAAGCATCTGGGGTTGGACAGAAAGGAAAATTAGCCCCTAATTAAGAAGGGCCCTGCAAAGTCAAGAATGTGTTTGGAAGGGCATGAGGTGCCAAGGACTTGGCATGCCTCAAACTTAAAAGTTTATTATGTTTAGTGCATCCTAAAAGGATCCGCTAGTAGGACAAGTAGAAATAAGGTTCGATGAAATCATGAGCTTCCTAGAAAGCAGATGAAGGGTTGAACCCGTTTTGATTGGTAGAAACATCTTCAAAGCTTTGCCAAGACAAACTACAAATGAATGCAAAGGAAAGCATACAAAATATGCATGTCAACTGCACAAATAGAGTTAAATACAATGAACCCCGAAGGGTGAATGTTGCTAATAAACATACAAAAGAAAGCCAAAGATGCCTATTGTTAATTAGCGAAAATTTCAAGCTCAGGAGAAGTTTGATATGATAGACTTGAGAATGAATCACTACGAGTGCAGCCATCAGTAAGAACTCGTAAGGGTGAAGGGTTGAAACCCCAGAAACCTAAGACATTCAGTCCAAACCCCATCATTCGATATGCTCAATGAAAGGCTTGAAGCCAAAACAAGACGGTATAAGACATAAAAGGCTTATGCAAATGTCAAGCTAGCCTCGAATAAGGCAAAATCGTCGTAAATGTGTAGGTCGATCCACACTTTACACCAAGACGATACTCGTGAAACACTAGTGTATATTAAAATCCCCAAAAAAGGGTAGTAAGTCCCAGGTAAGGGATAAAAAGACCCCAAGTCTCGAAAAAGACCGGTATAACTTCTATGAAATCCTAGTGCATTATCATAGAAGTTGGTGGGCAAATGATATGGGTTAAAAATAACCCTAAAGACATAATTAATATTGCATTAATTAAACCTAGATGGTCCATAAATAAGGCCCATTAATAAGGCCCGAAACTCTAATTAAATATTAATTTCGTAATTAATATTTGGGCTAGAAGTACAACCTGTATTAGGAGACGTCCAATACAGGCTTGTTCTAATACAAGTGGGCTTGTTTCAATACAAGTCCGTTATGATATGGAAACAACTCCTACAAGGAAGGATCTAGAATTAATCCTTATCCACCGTCAAGGATAAGACTTATCCTTCAAGGAAGGGATAATACTTATCCACCGTCAAGGATAAGATTTATCGTTCAAGGAAGTGATAATACTTATCCACCGTCAAGGATAAGATTTATCCTTCAAAGAAATCAATACTTATCCACTAGGCTTCTAAACGCCTATATTATAAAGGGTCTGACCCCTCATCTCAGAACTACGTTTTAGACTTCATCCTCGAATAAGGACATACAAGTCACTACGTCCTTGGTGTGCCCCTGCCGCCATAGCCCCGAGGGCACCACCAAGAACTACGTTTTTATTGGCTTGATTCTCTAAACACTAGATATACGTAGGCATCTTGTTAGGACCGAGATAGTCCCCGACAACAAGAGCGGCCATTAAAGCTTGAAGCTCACAAACCCTAGCATTAATTATACCCTAGTTTTTATTCCATAACACTTTTCCAAAAAAATCACGGGCAATTACCTTTAAATTAAATCAGATTACCTTTTATATTTGTTTTCACTAAAATCTCTACATTGAAAGTTTTGATTTTCGGTTTTCGGTCATTTATTCTATTTAATAAATAATAAAATAATATAAAAAAAAGTAACTAGCTGATTGTCTTTTATAATTAAAACACTTTTTTCTAACAAAATCTACTTCTTTTCCAAAAATATCACGGACAATTACCCTTAAATTAAAACAGATTACCTTTTATATTTGTTCTCACTAAAATCTCTATTTTCCAAAAATATCAGGAACCCTTACTTTACTCCTTTTCCAAAAATATCACGGGAAATTACATTTTGTAATTAAAATACTTTTTTCTAATAAAATCTACTCTTTTTCCAAAAATATCACGGACAATTACCTTTAAATTAAAACAGATTACCTTTTATATTTGTTCTCACTAAAATCGCTCTTTTCCAAAAATATCAGGTGCAACCCTTACTTATTTATTTTAAAACATATTTTGATGCTTTTAATTATTTAAAAAACCTAACTTTTTTAACATGCCAACGTATTTTTTTAACAAATATAGTTAATATAATTAAAACACTTCTAAAAATATTACGGATAGTTACTGTTTATAATTAAAACATGTTAAATTTTCTATTTATCCTTATTATTAATACTAGCATATAACCTGTGCAAGACACGGGCCATCAAAGAAGATTAAAAAAATCATAAACTAAAAAAATTTTATGGGAATGGAAAATATTAAATAAAGAGTAAAAAACAATATAATAAATTATAAAATGAGAAACTTAAATATTAATTTGAACATAGGAAAAATAAAAATAAAAAATACAAATGGGGCTGATGAAGATAAATGAGACATTATTAATATTATTTTATTATTCATTAAAATAATATTAATAATAAGGACAAATAGAAAAACTAACATGTTTTAATTAAAAAAAAGTAACTACCCGTAATATTTTCAGAAGTGTTTTAATTATATTAATTGTATTTGTTAAAAAAATAAATTGGCATGTTAAAATAGGTAAGCTTTTTTGTTATTCCCTAACAATACAGGATTATAGAAGATGGTTGAATACAATGCTTTAAATTTCCAATTTTTTTCCTTGAAAAAGCTAAACTTTAGAACATAAATGTGAAATTGCAGAAAACTAATAATACAAGAATTAAAAATTTAGATACATTGATTGTTCCACCTAAGAGATTTTATTTGAAGAAATCTCTATGTAGTTTTTGAACAAACTCACAGCTACAGTTACAATGTTTTTGCTTCAGCAATTTACAAAGGAATATGTTGCCCAGTAAATAACAATTGTAGAAGGGGGGTTGAATACAATTGTATAAGATTCTCGACTTAATAAAATATAGATCACAAATATGAAAGAATAATAACAGCTTTATTAAATCTGATATAAAACTGTTACAAACTCTCTCAAGAAATTCTGATGTTCTTGAGAGCTTCTAGGTTACAAAATACTCGTGTATATAATTGATCTCACCTTAAGATCAAAACCTAAACTGTGTTTATATACTACACAGCTTCTCTATCGATTACAAGATAAGTCCAAATCAATTACAAACAAGATTGAAACATATCCTAACCGACAGCTTCATTCATATAAATTAGGAACCGACAAAATAAACTTCCTTCTTTAACTAGACTCATAAACCAACTCGAAATAGAAATCCTGATCAGCTTCCAGTCCTGATGATCAATCCTGATATAAATCCTGATGACAATCCTGATACTGACGCTTGTGCAATACTGATGACCATGCAATACTGATGACGTCAGCAATCCTGATCAGTTGAGTCTAGATCCTGACGATCATTGAATCCTGATCAAACAGAATATTGCTTAAGCTCTTAACACTAAATCTGATTTCTTACCTACAAAAACATTGCTACACTTGGTTATATACTCCAAGTTTACAAGCTTAATTGAAATACATAAAAGTGTACAGTAGGTAAAGTCCAAAATCTTGCTTTTTCACTCTAAGTCCAATGGTCCTTGCAATGATTTGCCTTTTAGCTAATTGTCCTTGAAGAATAATCTCTTTTGACCATATGGAAATAGAATGCCCCCTTTTCTTCAGGGTTTCCCAAAATATTGGTTTCCATGCTCTTTCTGTTCCATCAACCCATGTAACTTGTTAGAACTGTCCTTTTCACAATTTCAACTGTTAATAATTGAAGTGGTATCGGTTGAGGTTAATGATGTAGCATCTGTTGAAAGTGTTGTGGTTGCATCCGTTGAAGCTTTCCAAGGTGCATCCGTGGAAAGATGAATGGCTATCCGTTGAAGCTTTCCAAGGTGCATCTGTTGAAAGCTGAATGGCTATCCGTTGAAATACAATTTCACTTATGTAAAATTACAAGACACATAGTATTTACAGTTAGCCTCCCTATTCTACATATCTATTTGTAAGTTAATAAAAAAGCTTGTTCAACCTACACTATTACATTTCAATTGCTAGTACTTGAACAAGAAATAGTATGTTACATTTAGACTTTTCAAGAGATAAGCTACCTTTCAACGGATACTGTAACAACATTATATCCGTTGAAAGTTACATTTTCACTTATACAAATTTTACAAAGTTAATTTGGTTATCATCAAGAATCAACATAATTCCTAACAATCTCTGTGACGCCCTCCAAACCCGGGGTACAGATTTGAGGAGTCATCCGACCAACGGAACGCTATTTAACACATGCATAATATATATAAAGACACAATTACCCCTTGACCAAGACCGCATCCAGATTATGGCAATGAACACAAGCTACTACAATCTTTTATTATTACAAACCAGTTTTATCAGAGTTATTACATCACAACTAAAGTTCAAATCTAGACATTAAATCTAGAAAAGCAAAACAACAACTACCCTGCCAATAACAGTGACTCGAGGGGCTCTCCTGACTGCTGGTGAACTATCGGTCACGCTATGCCAACTCATACTCTCGCTTCACTGGAATAGGGTTAGAAAACAACAAGCAAGAGTGAGCCAAAATTGCTCAGCAAACATCAACGAATCATTTCTATCACGGTGGTAAGGATATGAATTTAAGATATCAGAATCAACAATATTTAGCTAACACATGCTTTGTATCAATAATGATTGAAGTAAAGAATTAGAATATGGCTTATACATTTTATTCAAATCAAAGGTTGTGCTGCTGGCCAGCCACGCATCAACCCCGGACTAGCTCATGTCATAGTCCTCTACTGGATCCCAGGCCAATCTGGGCCTTAAGTTATTCCGACCAATTACTGGTCCATTTTAAAAAAAACACATGCCAATTCTATAATAGGGTATAAACAATAACATGCTCAATAAGATAAACTGAATGTATAGTAATTGCAAAAGAGTTTCAACTGTTCAGTATCAAGTGAAGGTCGAGAAATAATCATGGAGTAATTTCAATGGTACAGTGTACTCATTCAATAAGGGAATCAATATTGGTAATCGTTAATCAATAACCGTAAACGAGTAGTCAAGATGGAAGTCAAATAATCAAAGGTTGTCAATGATAATCAAAGGATGATAAATAGCAACAATAGGTGGTAAACAATAATCAAGTAAATTGGAAATAAGGGTTTCCGATGCAGATCAAATCAAAGAATCAAGAATTTCTAAGGAAATGGAATCAGTTGTCCAAATGCGGTTAAAAGATGGATAATTTGAATTGTTCTGGGGATAATGGTATTCAAGTAATCAAGACAATAATAATTTTATCACAAGTAAAGGCACAGATACTTGCCTGGTCTAAGCTGCTGTCGGATCGACTCTGCTCACTCTACTTTCCCCTTTCCCTTGCTCCGGGAACTCGATTCTATAATTTAAACAACTCATCACAATAAGTCTAACTATTCTCGTTCTACTCTCGACACTTATTCAATCAATAATCACATTTAAACAAGTAACCGGTTACGTATCGGACGTCCGGTATAATTTACGATATTTAAAACTCAGATATTTGCCCTAGCACGGGCATATACAGACTATAAAACACGACACACAATTAATATGAACCATATAGCACTTATAAACATTTTTAAAACATCATACGGAACTCATTTGAATTTTTAATAAGTCGTTACAAATTTTAAATCAAAAATCGGATTTTTAAATCCAATATAAACATTTAAATGAAAATAAATCAATTAATAAAATTAATTGACACTCTTTAAATACTCAAACTATTTTTTAAATAATTAAATAGGCTTGAAAATAATTAAACTGAATTTTTAATTAATTAAATCTAATTAATAATTAATTTTTAAGAATTAATTGATTAAAAGAATTAACCAATTAATTAATAAATTAATTATTAATTAAAAATAATTAAAATAATTAAGTTTAATCAATTTTCGGATTTAAAATAATAAATATAATTTATCAGAATTTTTCTGATATAAAAATATATTTTTAAAATAAAAATATGAATTTTTTTAGTTTTTAAACTATTTTCGAATTAAATTTAAAAATAAAATTCAAAAACAGTTTTCTGAAAATGAATTAGGGTTTTGAAGATTGAAACCGCGTCGAAAAATCGGGTAAACGGGTCGGGAAGAACGAATCCGGGTCACCAAGAACAACCCGCCGGAATCTGGGTTTTCCAGAATCCGGCCGGCGTCCGGTGGCCGGACTTCGCCGTTTCCGATCAAAACAAAACCAAACTATAGGGCTTTTGTTCGCTTTTGCAAGACAAACACAACCCACATACACACACATCTGTCCCATGCCGGAATCGTGCCCAGAATTCATTCAAAGAACTCGCCGGCGACGACCTCGGCCGGAAACCCGATCTACTTAAATCCTACATGAAACTCAAAGATTAATATACCAAAATGAAGCTTATAACTCATACAATAAAAGCCCTCTACCAAAAACAATGTCAGATCAATATCAAGAACGTACGAATTGAAAGAAGAAATCGGGTCAAAACCCGAAAATCAAACCCGACTAAATCGAACATAAACATGAAATTAAAGCATGGATTCTTGCTAATTAGAACCCTAGGAACATGTTAGAAGCAACCAATTGAACGGAGAATCAACAGAATGAAAATCCCCAAATCGAATCAAGAACCCTAATTTTAATTCGAAACTTGTAAAATCAATATAAAATCGAATACTTACCAGATGATGATGAGGTTGGAAGATTCTGAAACTAGATTTTTGGGGCTTTGATTTGAGTATAAGAACTTCAAATTTGGACTTCAATAACCCTTAGAACGAATTGATTGAAGATCAAGAACACAAAATAATTATTTGGGAATTTCGGATTTCTTGAGTAATTTCTGAAGAATTGCTAGGGTTATGAAGTCTGATTGGTCATTTTATATTTTTGGAAAAATAATACCCCAAATAACATTTTTGGATCGATATTGATTCGTTAGATCGTTTAAAAACCCTAATTAGGTCAAAAACACGTTTTACGAAAAGTAAGGGGTTAAAAAGGTTGATGATTATCCAAATTGATATATATCATTATATAACTAATGCTCAAGAATACTAGGGCTATAACAACTTCAATATTGATATAGAACGATAAATCCGTCCCCTTAAGCAATTAGGGTTCGGAACGATTTTTCCTTTTTCGGATCAAAAATTGAAATTAATTTGCAGAATCAAATAGGTAGGGTTAAATAGAATCCCATAACCCTTTCGATAACGATTCGAATATGAAAGACGAAGAATTAAAAATGAATGTACGAAATTTCAACGGGCTCTTGAATTATCAAAACGGCTCAAATTTGAAGAAAATTCCAAATGACGAAATTTTTGAAAGGGGCTTCCGACTCACCATTTAGCACATAATCACACACTAAATATCATATAATAATATTCCAATATTCCAAAATAAATATTTTAGATTAAATATATCATTTAATCAAATAATAAAATTCACGGATATTACAATCTCCCCCAATTTATGTCTGGTTGAGAATCAGACATAAATTCAGGGCTTGATGATAACAAAACACTCCTAAAAGAAATATACAGAAAAATATAAAATTTGTATTGAGCTGCATTAATGTGATAAAATGAAAGAGTTGAATTTTGAGAAACATTACAGAGAGAGTGCTCCTCTAGACTGAGCAATTTTAGTTCCTTTTCTTCTCTCTGGAAGGCAGTATCTTCTTCTTCCCTTGCCTGACATAGTTGGCCTCTATTTGCTGCTGCAATTGGTTGTAGAAGTTGTCCTCTTCAACAATCATTGGATTTAGTTTGGATTGCAACCATATAAGGTACTTAGATCTTGCCTTAGACAGTTGGTCTTCCAATCTAAAAAACCTTCTGCAACCATCTTCATCCCTGAATTCCATCATCCAATGGGGTTGGAGATGAATCTTTTGTCCATTGTATGGGATCTTCATTTTTACAAGCAAACTTTTATGTGAGTTCCAACTAGCCCTTATCTTCTCAATCTATTTCATCATTAGTCATCTTGCAATTGGTGAGAACCCTCTTGTGCTATTTATGCTTGAGAATACCTTAACCAAAGTTGGGTATCCTTCTCCTAGGATTCTCTGCAAGGGTCATGGTCTTTCTACTCCTCCTTTATAGACAAACATGAGTCTCTCTGGCAGATTTTTGTACTTGTCAATGCCCCTGACTTCAACCAGTTCATCTAGAAAGAGATATAATTCAGAATATTCTTGAATGTCAGCTATGTAGAGATAATCATCCTTGTTTTCTACTGGCTTGACAATTTGAGGTACTGATTGGAGTTTTACTGGTCCCTTAAGAATTTTCCTCCTTGGCTCCATTTTCTTCTTTTCAGATTCAAGAATAATCTTTGGGAATTACAAGTTTTCAAACTCCATGGGCTCTTCTTTGAATTCAATAGGAGTGCCATGAAAGGTAGTGTCTGATTGAGTAGCAGGCTTGATGATGTCTTCAATTGTAACAGATTTGCCTTCAGTTTTCTTCACAACTTCTTCTTTCTCAGGAGAGACAAGCCTATTTGATTTTCTTTTTATCCTCCTGCTTGGATTTGTCTTGGGAACTATCTTTCCCTTCTTCCTTTTAGGAGTGGCCACTTCTTCTTCAGCTAACTCATCCCATAGCTCTTTAGCTAATCTAGCTAGCCTCTCAGGAGAGGTCTCATTTGGAAAAGAGCTAGGATGAGCTTCCCTCAGTAATCTTGAAGTTTCCTCTCTTTTGGCTTCAGTGAATCTAGGATGGCTAACTGTGATATGCAATGCTTTGCCATTCCTATAGATTACTACCATTGCTTCCTTGAACCCCACATCATGTGTGTCTTTAAGTTCTTTAATGATCTTGTTCATCACCTTGTTGTCATCTGGCTTAGATATAGGGTAATCCACTTCTAGTTTGTATTTGCCATGATGCTTAGGTGGGTAACCAGTTCTTCCACTAAAAATTGGTTCAAACTCCTTAATGGGTGAGGATTTAGCATCATAAATCTTCTCTGGGAGAACTACTTCAGGAGTGAGAACTTTTAGAATTGTGGTGTGAGTGGGAGCTGGTTCTGAGGTTGAGGTAGCTTGAGATGTGGTCACAGCTTTGAAAATGGACTCTTTGATTAGTCTCTCAGAGTTTAAGAACCTCTGATTGATCATCTCATTGATTTCATTTGTCTTTTATGCTAGTTGTTCCTATTTTTTAATCATCTCTACTTCACTCATTCCAGAGAAGTCAAAGTCACTGGCTTTAACTTGAGGTAGTGAAGCGTATCCGTTGAAAGACAAAAACTCATCAACGGATGGGAGATATCCGTTGAAGAAGGGAATGAAGTAGCAATTGAAGTAGAA
This sequence comes from Heracleum sosnowskyi, assembly GCA_030848705.1. Classification (NCBI taxonomy): domain Eukaryota; kingdom Viridiplantae; phylum Streptophyta; class Magnoliopsida; order Apiales; family Apiaceae; genus Heracleum; species Heracleum sosnowskyi. The sequence goes on along the minus strand of CM061236.1, from coordinate 87,215,357 downwards.
ACCAAGGTAGAATATATGGGGATTGATTTTAAATTTGATGCCATAGATGTAACCATGGTTTCTGAAATGATAGATTGGTGATCCAACAAATCATCTAAAAGATGATGACCACCAATTCAGAGTGCGGCTCCTCCAAGAATTTAAGAGATGGAGAATCTGGAATTGATGTGTTGATCATATCCACATCCAGAGAGATAGTCGGTGAGCTTGGTGCTTCTGTTTCAATTTGGATATTGAGAGAATCGGGTTGTGACTCCACATTTGCTGGAGCCACATAAATCTGAATTTGTGATGGTACAGACACAAAATCAGAGATTTTGGTCTGTAGTACTGTGTGTAAACCATGTGCATCCCCAGTTGTCTTGGCCTTTTTTCTCCTGACATAGGCCTTGGACAAATCCCTGGGGCTACCGGTGTCCCTATCCTTCTTGTTATGTGTTCCTGGTTGGGAACTCTTTTCAATAGTGACGTCCTTTTGGGAGGATGCCACTAGGGATGTGCTAATTTCCTTTTCAACCACTGTATCCTTTTGAGAAGATACATGGTGGCTAGGCTAGGACTCACTCACCTCTCCTTCCTTATCCTTGGGGTTTCTTTGATTTTCACCCCTTCCCTCACCCCTCACTACCACCTTTGCACTCCCTTCAGGTTGAGTAGTAGTTTTTGCAACAGATGCTTTTTGAGAAGCACTTGAGGTTTGTCTTTTTGATTTGGGTTTGGATTTGTGGCCTAATTTAGCACCGAGCTCAATTAAACCATAGATCCTAGGTTAAATTATTTTTCATTTAGCAGCATGTAAATCATCTCTAGCATGGAAATAGTTACAGGATCCCAATTACTTATTTTGCCAGAAAGTACTTTGATAATGGCATCACAAAAGAAACTCCATTCTTTTCTCATGCCTTTTCTCTGTATTTTACCTAAATTAGCGGTTTCCTTAGCATAACTAATAGAGTTTAGCATAGCAACATTTTCATTTTCAGTGGACTTAGCTAAACAACTATCTTCAGGAAATTTCAAACAAGCAGTAACAACATCAGCATTGATAGTGTGTTCTTTACCTTGTAGATTGAAGGTGATTGTGGTGTTGGTAGCATTAAACACGGCGGAGGTCCAAATTTCCTCTATCACCTCAAAGTACAGAGTTGGAGCTGCAAGCATTGCATGAGAGAGCTTGCACTCTTGAAGGAACTTCATCATCTTGTGATATGGCTTTGTTTGATCTTCAAAATCTATCAAGACCGTAAAGTTGTTCTTCTCATAAGTAAAGCCAGTGAGTGACATGGTCTTGTTTGTTGGTGCCATCACTAAAGAGTAACTAGTTGCATATAAAGGTTTTGTTTTGAAAGAGAAGAGAGTGTTTTCGCCTTAGTGAATTAGGGAAAGATGAAAAATGAACAGTTAGAAGCAAAAATGAATTTATACTTCTCCCAAATAATTCACCAAGTTAATCAAAATAATTAGAAGAAATCACTTGATTTGTGCAAAAAATAACCGTTTAAAAAAATGATGTAAGAAAAAGATAGCCACGAATTAACTGTGATTGTATACATACAGGCATATATGTATACAACGGCGGATGGAGATGTGGCCATTAACAGTTGAGATTAAACGCTACTAATCAACAGATGAGATGTAAACCATCTGAGATTCAGCGTATCCGTTGAAAAGTAAAAACCCAGTAATATGTTTTTACCTTCAACCGATAGTGGTATCGGTTGAAAGAGTAATTTTGACTTAGTCAAAATTATCACTTTTTTTTAGAATTATAATTCTCAAGAAAATCAACATTATATTGTCTGCATTATAGACTAGCAAACATTCAAAGCGGTTAAGAGTAGTTAAGCATACCTAGCTCACTTACCAACCTTGAGAATGTTGATTCATCAAGTGGCTTGGTAAAAATGTCTGCAAGCTGCTTTTCACTTGGAACAAAATGTAGTTCCACAGTACCATTCATCACATGTTCCCTGATGAAGTGATACTTGATGTCAATGTGCTTGGTTCTTCAGTGTTGCACTGGATTCTCAGTTATGGCAATTGTACCAGTGTTGTCACAAAAAATTGGAATCTTATCAACTCTTAAACCATAATCAAGAAGTTGATTTTTCATCCAAAGTATATGTGCACAACAACTTCCAGTTGCAATGTATTCAGCCTCAGCAGTTGAAGTAGAAACTGAATTCTGCTTTTTACTGAACCATGACACAAGCTTGTTTCCTAGAAATTGACATGTGCCTGTAGTACTTTTTCTGTCAATTTTGCACCCTGCGTAGTCTGCATCTGAATAACCAATTAGATCTAAGCCAGAATCTCTAGGGTACCAAATGCCAAGGTTTGGTGTTCCTTTGAGATATCTGAAAATTCTCTTAATAGCAATTAAATGAGACTCTCGAGGATCAACCTGAAATCTAACACATAAACAAGTAGCAAACATAATATCAGGTCTACTAGCTGTCAAATATAAAAGTGAGCCTACCATGCCTCTATAGCTTGAAATGTCCATAGATTTTTCCTTAGTATTCAATTCAAGCTTAGTGGCAGTTGGCATAGGGGTTTTTTCGGGAGAACAATCCATTAAGTCAAATTTCTTTAGAAGATCATAAACATATTTTGTTTGACTTAAAAAGATTCCCCTTTTCACTTGTTTAACTTGTAGGCCAAGGAAATAAGTAAGTTCACCCATCATGCTCATTTCATATTTGCTTTGCATAAGTTTGGCAAACCTTTTGCAAAGTTTCTCATATGTAGACCCAAATATTATATCATCTACATAAATTTGAACAAGTATACTAGAGCCATTGACATTTATAAAGAAGAGAGTTTTATCAACATTACCTCTAGTGAAGTGATTCTCTAAAAGAAAATGTGAAAGTGTGTCATACCAGGCTCTGGGTGCTTGATTCAGTCCATAAAGTGCTTTGAGTAGGAAATAAACAAATTCTGGATAATTTGGATCTTCAAAACCAGGAGGTTGACTGACATACACCTCCTCTTCCAATTCCCCAGTCAGAAAAGCACTTTTGACATCCATCGTATAGACCTTGAAATTGGCATGGGCTGCATAGGCTAGGAATATCCTTATTGCTTCTAGTCTTGCAACATGAGCAAATGTTTCATCATAATCAATTCCTTCCTCTTGAGAATAGCCTTTGGCAAGCAGTCTAGCTTTATTCCTTGTCACAATGCCATTTTCATCCATCTTATTTCTGAATACCCATTTTGTACCTATAACACTTCTATTTTTAGGCTTAGGTACTAGGTTCCATACATTGTTTCTCTCAAATTGGTTTAGCTCTTCCTGCATGGCTAATACCCAATCTGGATCTAGAAGAGCATCCTCCGCTTTCTTTGGTTCATCTTGTGAGAGAAAGCTACTTTATAAACATTCATCTTTAGTGGCTCTTCTAGTTTGGACTTTTGTAGAGGCATCACCAATTATCAGTTCAAATGGGTGATCTCTTGTCCATTTTCTTTGAGGTGTCAAAGGAGGTCTTGAAGAAGTTGCTTCATTGTCATGATTGTGATCATGAAAGTTTGATGTTGAGTTTTGACTTAGAGAAACTCCCCCTGAGTTTGTTGAGTTAGTCATTCTGTTTTGTGATCCTTCAACGAATGCCTCAAAATGACTTTCAACGGATGCATCAAGTTGGCTTTCACTAGATATGGCGTTTTGTCTTTCAACCGATGCTCCATTTAACCCTTCAACAGATGGTACCAAGACACTTGTACTTTTTGAGTTGTCCATTGTTGAAACATTAACTCTTGATGGAATTTCTCACTTTCTTGATCATTGACTTCATCATCTTCTCCATGATACAGTTGTCCCTCGACCTCATTCTCAAACCTGAGAGTTTCATGAAAACCCTCATCTGTAAGCCCTTAAACTTTTGCATCATAAAAAACAACATGTACAGATTCCATAACAATGTTGATTATGTGATTGTAGACTCTGTAGGCTTTTCCAGCTGCATATCCAACAAAAAAGGCTTTATCTGCCTTTGCTTCAAATTTTCCAAGATTTTCACCTTGATTTCTCAGTACAAAAAACTTGCATCCAAAGACATGTAAAAAGTCCAGTGTTGGTTTCTTTTTCCTCAATAACTGATATGGAGTCATTCCTTTTGCTTGATTTATCAAAGAAATGTTATGAGTGAAACATGTAGTATTAACTGCCTCAGCCCAGAAATAAGTAGATAACTTTGATTCATCTAGCATTGTTTTTGCAGCTTCAATAAGAGTCCTATTTTTCCTTTCCACCACTCCATTTTTTTGTGGTGTTCTTGCTGCAGAAAACTCATGAACAATTCCATTTTCTTCACAGAACAGCTTCATTGTTGAATTCTTGAACTCAGTACCATTGTCACTCCTGATTCTTCTGACTCTGAGTTTAGGATGATTGTTTGCAAACTTAATGTGATTGAGTATGATTTCACTTACCTCGTCCTTGGAGTGCAAAAAGTAAGTCCATGTAAATTTATAAAAATCATCCACAATCACAAGACAATATTTCTTCTTTGAGATTGACATCACATTAACTGGTCCAAATAAATCCATGTGTAGAAGCTGTAGAGGTTGATCAATTGTGATTCACTCTTGCTTCTGAAAGAGGCCTTCTTTTGCTTCCCCTTTTGGCATGCATCACACAATCCATCCTTGGAAAACTCCAATTGTGGAATTCCTCTCACTAGATCTTTCTTCACCAAGTCATTCATAGACTTGAAATTCAAATGTGACAGCTTCTTGTGACACAACCAACTTTCATCCTTACCTGCTTTGCTGAAAAGGCAAGTGACTTCATCTCCATTTATTGAATTGAAGTCATAAATGTACAGATTTCCCTTTCTGTAACATGTAAACACCACATTGTTGTCCTTTTTGCTTGAGACAACACAGGCTTCTTGTGAGAATGAGATTGAAAAACCTTTATCACACAGTTGACTAATACTTAGTAATGAAGGAATTTACGGATGAGCGGAAGCGTGATATAACATTTATTCCGTAAAAACACCATGTATCGCACATATAGAAAAATATATAAAATGAAAGAGCGGAGGAATCGTAACCATACCTTGAAAATCGAAGCTTTATAAAAATGGATTCTAGCAGTTGCTCCTCAGAGTGTGAAGCACTCTACCGGTATCCACCAAGAATAATCCTTCAATGAAGCTTTTTATAAAACTAAGCTTTTATAAAAATGGAGTTTTTCTTCTTTTGAGAGAGAGAGAGAGATGAAGAAGAAGAGGGTGGCAACTAGGTTTTCACAAAAACTCAAGTCCTTTAGAATGAACTATCTAATTCTATTTATAGGGCTCTCCTAGGGTTTTTTTAATATATCTTTATATATATATATATATTAACCCCACATTTTATCTTATAAAATGCTTTAATAATAATTAAAACTATTTTAATCATTATTTCCTTTTCTGAACTATTTAGAAAATAACTTGCTCTCTCAAAATACCTTCATCAATAAATTAATCTTTTATGGTGTGACCCTGTAGGTTCAATATTAAGCCGGTAGTAGAAATAAATAATAATAATAAACTTTTTATTTATTAATTATATGAATTCTAAAATTCATTAAATATAATTAACTGATTAATTATATTTATTCTACATCGTGAGGGATGCTTCTCAACATATCGCGACTATCCGGATAATATGAATTCACTGCTTAGAATACCAAGAACCTGTCAGTGATTAGTTTCAGTACAATCAATTCCTTCTACCCTACAATATCCCGATTAAATATAAGGCATGGATCTCGTGTCAGGCCTATCAAATTTAATCATATGATTTCTTATTCATAATGCTAAGTTCATATTAATGCAAATTAGAAACTCCTTTCTAATTTCATACACTCTGGCCAGAGATTCCAGAACTCGCATACTAAGAATAACATAGGATATTCTCTTCCTATACTGGAAGGGGTAGATCCTCTATTGACGTTAACTATCTCCATACACAAATCCCTATGCCCAGAATAGACCTAATGGATGTCCTTGAGACTAAGGACTAATCCAAAGCATAGTTCATTATATACAAGATAACTCTAACGATCTCAAGTCTAAGGACACTTGTACAACTATCACTCAGTGAATAACTATTGACACGTGAGTAAACTCCATTAGCTATTCAACTTATCGAGTCATGTTCAGTGAACTTATTCCCTAACAAGCACCTATATACTAGCTATAGTGTCACCACACAAATGCCTATGAGAACAGACATCCTCCTGACGAGAGCAAGCATAGTATGTACCAATCTTTGCGGATTCACCAACTTCCAATTAGTTATCCTATGATCAGGAACTGTTTAAGTCTAGAGTTATCATCTTCTAGATCTCACTATTATAATCTCATTATAATTCTAGAAGCTTTACTCTAAACTATGGAACATCTTATTTAAAACACTTTAAATAGATAAAGCCCGTAATAAAAACAAAACAAGTCTTTTATTAACATTAATGAAATCAAATAAGAATACAAGAAAGTTCTTCCTAACTCATCATACATGATTGGATTTAGGACAAACACTTTCAATCTCCCACTTGAACTAAAGCCAATCACACTGGTATCTAATACCCATCTTCTCTTTATGACGATCAAAGTGAATCTGAGACAATGTCTTTGTGAGTGGGTCTGCTACGTTGTTATGTGTGTCAACTCTCTCAATTTTGACATCTCCTTTTTCAATGATCTTCCTAATCAAATGAAAGCGCCGCAAAACATGTTTGGTATTTTTATGAGACCTAGGTTCCTTGGCTTGTGCTATTGCTGCGTTGTTGTCACAATACAACACAATAGGCTCCTCAATGCTAGGAACAACTCCCAACTCAGAAACAAATTTCCTCATCCAAATGGCTTCTTTTGCAGCCTCACTTGCAGCTATATACTCTGCTTCCGCTGTGGAGTCAGCCGTTGTAGACTGTTTGGAACTCTTCCAACTAATCATACCACCATTCAGAGTAAACACGTACCCTGACATGGATGTACTATCATCACTTTATGATTGAAAACTAGAGTCAGTATAACCCTCTATTTTCAACTCAGATCCACCAAAAACAAGAAAAATATCCTTAGTCCTTCGCAAATACTTAAGGATGTTCTTCACTGCTTTCCAGTTGTCTTCACCTGGATTGGACTGATATCTGCTCGTCACACTAATTGAATGAGCAACATCAGGCCTAGTACATAACATCGCGTACATGATAGATCCTATTGCCGAAGCATAAGGAATCTTACTCATACGCTCCCTTTCTTCAGGTGTCTTAGGAGACATCTTCTTGGAAAGGGATACTCCATGGCTCATTGGTATGAGACCTCTCTTGGAGTTTTCAATGCTGAACCTTTTAAGCACTTTCTCGATGTATGTACCCTAGGTAAGACCTATCATTCTTCAAGATCTATCTCTATAGATCTTCATACCGAGAATGTAGGATGCTTCTCCCATGTCCTTCATAGTGAAGTTCTTTGATAGCCACACTTTGACTGATTGTAGCATCGGTATATCATTTCCTATCAGAAGTATGTCATCCACATACAACACAAGAAATGTTACCACGCTCCCTCTAACCTTCTTGTAGACACATGGTTCATCTATGTTTTTGATAAAATCAAACTCTTTGATTGTCTCATCAAAACGGATGTTCCATCTACGAGAAGCTTGCCTTAATCCATATATGGTTCGTAGCAGCTTACACACTAGGTGTTCATTCCCTTTGGAAACAAAACCCTCTAGCTGTGTCATATACACTTCCTCTTCAAGTTTCCCATTGAGGAAGGCTTTTTTCACGTCCATTTGCCAGATCTCATAGTCGTAGTAAGCAGCAATCGCAAGCAAAATCCGAATCGATTTTAACAGGGCTACAGGTGAAAAAGTTTCATCAAAGTCAATCCCTTGCCTTTGTCTGAATCCTTTTGCCACGAGCCTGGCCTTATAGGTCTCCACTTGGCCATCTTCTCCAATCTTTCTCTTGTATACCCATTTGCACCCAATAGGCTTCACATCAGCATCTACTTCAAGAAACAATTTAACACCAGCAAGGAAATGGACAAAAGACCATACTCCTGATTTGATAATTGGAGATCCTGATGCAGGTGTTCAAACAAGAAGTGCAACTCAGAATGAATGTCTATACAATAACTTTCTATCCAAGGAGGAGCCAAGGAAAGTTGAAGATGCACTTAAAGATGCTGATTCGGTTACTGCAATGCAAGAAGAACTGAATGAATTTGAAAGGAATGAAGTCTGGAAACTGGTACCAAGACCAAAGAATAGATCAATAGTTGGTACAAAGTGGATTTTCAAGAACAAAACTGATTCTGATGGAGTAATAATCAGAAACAAAGCTAGACTAGTTGCAAAGGGGCATTCTCAACAAGAGGGAATTGACTATGATGAAACTTTTGCTCCTGTTGCAAGACTAGAAGCCATCAGGATATTTCTTGCTTATGCAGCTCATAAGAAATTCAAGGTTTTCCAGATGGATGTTAAAAGTGCTTTCTTAAATGGTGAACTGGAGGAAGAAGTTTATGTTGAACAACCTCCTGGTTTCATTGATCCTAAATATCCAGATCATGTCTACAGATTGGATAAGGCACTTTATGGACTAAAGCAAGCTCCAAGAGCATGGTATGAAACCTTAGCTCCATTCTTACTGGAAAGTGGATTCAAAAGAGGTGCAATTGATAAAACTCTATTCTATTTGAATCATGTTTTCTAAACTTATGCAGTCAAGATATCAAATGAGCATGATGGGAGAAATGAGTTACTTTCTTGGTCTTCAAGTTAAACAGACTGATGAAGGGATTTTTATCAATCAGTCTAAATATACAAGGAATTTATTGACAAGGTTTAACATGCAAGATAGTTCTCCTGCTACAACTCCCATAGCTACAGCTACCAAACTTGATCCTGATCAAGGTGCTGAGGTAGATGTAACTCACTACAGAGGAATGATTGGCTCTTTGTTGTATCTCACTGCAAGTAGACCAGATATCATGTTTGCAACCTGTCTGTGTGCAAGATTTCAAGCAAAACCTAGAGAACCCCATCTGATTGCAGTCAAAAGAATTTTCAGATATCTCAAAGGCACTCCTTCACTTGGCCTTTGGTATGCAAGGGAATCAGATTTTGGGTTGTGTGGTTATTCAGATGCTGATTTTGCAGGATGTAAAATAGACAGGAAAAGTACTTCAGGAAGCTGTCAGTTTTTTGGTGGAAGACTAGTTTCATGGTTCAGTAAAAAGCAAAAATCCATTTCCACTTCAACTGCAGAAGCTGAGTACATTGCTGCAGGAAGTTGTTGTACTCAGATAATGTGGATGAGAAATCTGTTGTTAGATTATGGCCTGTCATACTAAAAAATCCCTATTTATTGTGATAACCAAAGTGCTATTGCAATGACAGGAAATCCAGTTCAACATTCTCTTACTAAACACATCAGTATTCGATATCACTTCATAAGAGAACAAGTTCTGGAAGGAACAATTGAACTTCACTTTGTTCCTACTGATCAACAACTAGCTGATATATTCACCAAGCCACTGCCTGAAGCTACTTTCAATAAATTGGTGAATGAACTTGGAATGATGAACTTTGAGAATTTCTGAGGAAAGCTACAGAGAGGAAATCCTGATAACTGTCAAATCCTGATGGTTATTCAGAAAGGTATGTATTTTTGATCAATTCCTAATAGGACTCAATCCTGACAGGAAGTCAACTGGTCAATCCTGATGCTCAGATATTGAAGCTGGTATGAAAACCAGAGGTTCTAAGACAATTTGTCATCAACACTCCTGGTAAACTCTGGAAAATAAGATTATTACTTAGTCTTTGATTAGGTTTTCAGTCTTAATTCTCAATTTCAATTATATTCTATCAGAGTTTACTATTCATCATTTAATGTATCAATAGCAGTGTTACTAACAAATTGTGCAGGCAAGCAAAGAAAGAACACAGTTGAGAAAATAGACAAATTTCATTAACTCTTGAAGATTCATTACAATTGAAAAAGAAATTACATATTTTTTCCTAGTCTATTTTCCTACTCAGGAACACGTGCCCTGCAGATAAGCATGAATGCTCCTGAGCAGCTTCACAGTCCATCAGGATTGGAAGATCTCTTGTTCCATCCTTAAAGGACAAGGAGGGGAGCAGATGCACTTGAAGGCGGCTCGTCACCATGACCACCGGGACACTTCCCTGCCTCCAACTTGCATGACCTGCAAGCATCCAAGATCTTCTTTCTTCTCCTCTCAAGCTCGCGTACGACCTCTTCATCCTCATCCTCTTCATCATCTTCATCGTCTTCATCCTCTTAATCATTGACATATATGAGATTGTCAAGAGGATTCCAGTCAGGATTGGCCTTCTGGAAGTTGTGCCAAAGCACATCAGCCATTGCGTTAACAAAGGCTTCATGTTCCTGAGGGGTCAGGAACTGGTTGAGGCTCTTCATCTTCTGCGATCTCAGCTAGTGCATCGAACATCTCTTGCCAGATTTCATCGAGATTTTTGACTTCTTCGTCTGGTAAGTTGTTTTGTTGTTGGTTAGCAGCCATTGAAAAACGAAGAAGGTGAAAGGTTTTCGTAAGTTTTTCTATGGAGAGGGTTTGTGTTTTAAAAACTAGATGATGTTATGTTTAACAGTTCTCTTTTATAGAGAATGTGTATTAAGGATGCATGTCATTTTCTCAATATCGAGGCGACTGTTCAGTTTCTCATAATTACTTTGCCTCGTTCATTGGTAAGAATGGTTACATGGGTATTATGATATTTATTTTGTAATCATTTTTTTTACAAAACAGCATTTATCAGGATTGTCAAAATAAATTTTGTTTTCATAAATAAAATTTTATTTTACTTCATATTAAAAAATTGCATTTTTCAATCCTGATAAGGCAAATGGTTTTATTGGAAATGCTTTTATTCCTGATGAGGTAAGGTTTTTCTTACATCAGAAAATGCCTACTTGTTATGGATTACTTTCTAATGCTATGGGGCAAGGCCAATCACACCTTGTTCCTAACCCAAGCATTCATCCTAAACAGTCTAAACAGTCAACTGCCACCTCTAATGTCTCTCAAAAGACTTTAGTTGTAAAAGCAAAGAAATCAGCTCGAACTGATGTGTCAGGAAGGCAATCAGGTTCAAAGGATTTTTCCTCTACACCACTCACTAAAAAGAAGTTACAAGGGGGTGTACAAGGGGTCCTGGTGAAGAAAGCTGCAAAGGGTGGTGAGCTTGTTTCTGTTAAAAGAAAATTAATGCTCAGGGATGAGACTGATTCAGAGGATGACTTACCTATATCCTCTGTGATGAATGTGAATAAGGAAGTTGCTGATACTGCTACTGCAGCTGTGGTTCCATTGTCTACACCACAGAAGAAAAGAAGATTAACTAAGGGCAGGTATCAAATTCCTTTAGAAAAGAAGCAGGATACTGATGTACAGGACACTTCTATTCTGAATGAGCAATCAGTTTCTACTGCTCAAGCAAATCCTGATGTTAGTATTCCTGATGCTGCACCAAGTCAAGTGGTTTCTATTTCAGACTCTCCAGCACAGGACTCTCCAACAAAAAGACATGTTGATATTTCATGAGAAGTATGGTGTTGCTGCTTCCAATCTTGGGATAAAACATCCAATGGAAAAGCTAAGGAAGGCAGAAGAGTTAGTCTATCAGAGACAGAAGAAACTGAAAGGATCAAGCCCACAAGAACCTGAACCTCAAAGTGGTTCAGCAGCTCTTACTGATGATCCAGCCACACAAGAACCACTCAATCAAAGTTTGGGTGAAGGCTTAGCTAGTGGAATGGTCACACAAGAACCATTTTCTCAAAGGGAGAATGAAGACATCAACATTCCAGCTACACAAGAACCATCTTCTCAAAGTGAAGATGCAGGCCAAGCTACAGTTTCTGAGAAGTTTCCTGACACAGCTCAAGGAATTTCTGGTGCAGATGAAGTTCAAAGATTGGTCGAGGACACTGTCAATGAGGGAAGCACACAAGAACCTTTAACTCAAAGTGTTGAAGCATCTTCTGAACCTCAAGCTCCACAAGAACCATTGGTAGCAAATACTGATGCATGCATATCAAATCCTGATGGTGTTCATCCTGACGCTAGTGGTGCTCCTGATGCTGAGCCTATCCTGATACAGCCACTTCGTTCAAGACCAATGGATCATCCTATCACAGATTCATAGGATAAACTGAAAGGTATAGCTATTCCTGATCCTGATGTTACTCATGGTACTGATGATGATGACTCTGATGATAGTGATGATGATGAGACTCGAAAAGAGAAGGAACAGCTTGCTACAGCACTCAGAGTTAGTCTTGGGACTACTTTTGGTTCATCAAGTACATTTATGGTTGGCAAAGCTTACACTGGGAAAGATCAGAGACAAGATTTTTCTATTCCTTCCTTTAATCCTACTGAGGCACTTATTAGACAGAATGAATGGAATAATTCATGGCACAGCTCTGCTAAATCTGTAAGTTTTCTTCTGCTTTGGAACATGCCTATGATGCAGTGAAATCTATAGAGAATCAAGACTTGAAGAATCATCTGAAGGCTACAACTCTGTTATCCAAAAGCCTGAAAAGTGAGATTGATTCTATCAAGAATTCAACTGAGTTGGTGAGGAATGATATTTCTCAAAATTTTACAAAGGTACCTACTACTTTTCAGCTAAGGGTAGTAGAATCCCAAGTGAAGTCTGTCATTTCTGAACAAACCTCCATCAACAGAAGGATTGATTCTCTGGATACTAAGGTAACTGACATTCAAGCCTCTCTTTCCTTAATTTTGAATTTATTGTCAAATCCTGATGTCAAAAAGGGGGAGAAGGTAAGTCAGACAAAATGCACACCTGATCTAGTATTAAGGAATAATGATGATGATACTGGAGATGATCGTAGTGACAAAGCGATACAAGGAGAAACCTCTGATGTTGCTGTTATGAAGTCTACAATTCAAACTTCACAAAGTCAAACAACGCAGTCAACTCATGTTTCTGATTCTGGAGTTAAGATAGTAAGAACATTGGTGCAATCTCAGATCCTGACGGAAGAACAAATCCTGACACCTGGTCATGGACATACTCTTGCTACAATTCCTGAAGGTGATGAAGATATTTTTATTGATAATCCTGAAGATGCATCAAATTTATTCCAGAAGTTTACTACAAAGGATGGTAGAATTGTTACTCTTTATCATACTGATAAAAGAGTTCAATAATTATTTGCCAGAAAAGCACTCTCTACAGCAAGTGAAGAATATCCAGATCTCTCAAATGAAGAATTCTTGAGACAACAAAAAGAGATAATGGAAAGCTATTCTGTTTCTACTAGAGGTAGAGGAAGCAGAGGTAGGAGAGGTGCTAGAAGAAGTAGAAGAGGTTCTTCAACTCAAACAATACCTAAACAGACAAGGTCTAGAGGGTTAAGAATTGAAGAAATTCCTGAACCTATTCAAACTGTAGTAGTTCCTGACAGATCTACTTTTGGTGATGATGGAAATATTGAAGAAGAACCTGAATTGAGAAGAAAATCAAGAAAATCAACTCTCTTCAATACAAATCAAATTGAAGAATCTAATCCTGATGTTGTTCCGGATAATATTCAAGATCCTGATGATTCTGAAATTCTGCAAGAGATTGATTTGATGATCTTATCTACTGTGGTTGACTCTCACAACAAAGAAGTAGATGAAGAAGAAGAAGCCAGAAGAAGAGATATTACAAGAAGAACAAATAGAGATTTCAATCTCTATAAACAAAGGCTTAAACGTTCAAATGAAAGAAAGTGGAGGAACCCAAGCAGACAAGAATCTTTACTTGAAAGAAGCTATGCTCATGAAAAAGAGAAAGACAAGAAGTGGAAACATATAAGTACACTGAGGTGTGATACACCTATCAATTTTCAGTCTGGTGGAATTATTACAAGTGCTTCAAGTGTTGTTGATTTATCTGATATGGTTAGATCAAAATCACTCTGGCTAAGGATGTTTTCAAATATGAAGCAATTGTCAAGCAATTCAAGAGGAGGTATTGGACACATGGATGCTGAATATCTAAATATGTCATATGTTGATCCTTACTCCTTAATTGAAATTGGAGGTACTTTAACTTCTGAAAACCTGAACAATTTACTGGCTGTTGATATAGTTATAGATTGTCATGATGGTTTTGACAAGAAAGAAAAGCTTCTGTACTTCATGAAAGATGGTAGTGTGAAGATTCTATCTATTCAAGATCTGCTGATGAAAACTACACAGGAACTGAAATATGTTCATTATCTTTTGAGATTGAAGAATCAAATGTGCAAAGTGTGGAGTGACATGATTTTGTCAACAATAAGAAGAAGACTAGATGGAAACAGTAATTTCACTGGTAATTATACTCCCATGTACTTAAATCAAAGAGGTCAGGATGTGGAAATGCAAAGGGGTACTGCTGTTAAAGAAGTAACTTTTGGCATGACTCAACTTACTCTCAATCCTGATGGGAAGGAAATTGCTTATCTTTTGCTTGAAGAGCACAGTCTTCAGAGAAGCTCCATACAAAATCTCAGAGCAGCTATCTACCAGATTAATGAGGAAGATGAAGAACTCAGAAATCTTAAGGAAAGACTGATTCAAATTCTTGAAGAAAAAGAAGAAAATTTGTTATCCAACTTCTTGAAGATGAATCTGTTCTATCAAAGAATTTAAACAGATAAGTTGTTGCTGCAGATACTTGTACATTTTGTTAAAGTGTTTTTTGACATCATTGAATCTTAGGAATCTATACTTTATTTCACAAAGTATGAGATTGGGGGAGATTGTTAGATCAGAATTCAATGATCGTCAAGATCTAGACTCAACTGATCAGGATTGCTGACGTCATCAGGATTGCATGGTCGTCAGGATCAGAATGCATATCAGGACTGGGATCAGGATTGATCATCAGGACTGGAAGCTGATCAGGATTCCTACTTCGAGTTATATTTGGAGTCTAGTTAACATGGAAGTTTATTCTGTCGGTTCCTGGTTTGTAGAATGTAGCTATCGATTAAGGATATGTTTCAATCTTTGTAATTGATTAGGACTTATCTTGTTGTTGATAGAGAAGCTGTGTGAAGTATATAAACACAGTTTAGGTTTCTTTTAAACAACGATCATACACTCGAGTATTTGTGTAACCTAGCAGCTCTCAAGAACATCAGAATTTGTTGAGAGAGTTTGTAACAGTTTTATATCAGATTTAATAAAGCTGTTACTGTTCTTTCATATTTGTGTTATATACTTGATTAAGTCGAGAATCTTATACAATTGTATTCAACCCCCTTCTACAATTGTTATTTACTGGGCAACAAACCCTCAAATGAGGTCTAAGGTGTTAGAACTCAAGTTAGTTTTTGTATCTGTAAGCCACGTTTGGAGTTGTTGGAACCAACCGAGGTCGAAGAAACTCTAGACTGAAGTCGAAAGGCTGAGGTCGAAAACACATGGAAAATTGAAGTCGATTCATTCGACCTAAGACCAATTTAAGGTCGAAACCGAGGTCAAAGAAACTCTAGACTGAAGTCGAAAGGCTGAGGTCGAAAACACATGGAAAATTGAAGTCGATTCGTTCGACCTAAGACCAATTTAAGGTCGAAACCGAGGTCGAAGAAACTCTAGACTGAAGTCGAAAGGCTGAGGTCGAAAATACAAGGAAAATTGAAGTCGATTCGTTCGACATAAGACCAATTTAAGGTCGAAACCGAGGTCGAAGAAACCCTAGACTTAAGTCGAAAGGCTGAGGTCGAAAGTATATGTGAAATTGAGTTCGAATTGTTCGACCTGGGACAAAATGAGGTCGACAAAACCTCAAAAAATTGAGGTCTAAAATACCTCAAAATGAGGTCTAAAATACCTCAAAAATGAGGTCTAAAATACCTCAAAATGAGGTCTAAAATACCTCAAAAATGAGGTCGAAGAATCCCTAAACTGAGGTCGAAGAATCCCTAGACTGAGGTCGAAAGACTGAGGTCAAAAGTATATGTGAAACTGAGGTCGAATTGATCGACCTAGGACCAAATTGAGGTCGAAAATACCTCAAATTGAGGTCTAAAATACCTCAAAAATGAGGTCTAAAATACCTCAAAACGAGGTCTAAAATACCTCAAAATGAGGTCTAAAATACCTCAAAAATGAGGTCGAAGAATCCCTAAACTGAGGTCGAAAGACTGAGGTCGAATTGATCGAACTAGGACCAAATTGAGGTCGAAAATACCTCAAATTGAGGTCTAAAATACCTCAAAAATGAGGTCGAAGAATCCCTAGACTAAGGTCAAAAATCGAGGTCGAAAGAGACTGGGTTTGAGATCGAACGACCGAGGTCAAAAAAGCACAGGATATTTGTTAGTGCTTGTGCCCTAGAGACAATACTATAATGTTCTTAGGGAAGACATTTTGATCATTAATAAATATGTTCTATGGATTTTCTTTCAATAATTTATTATGTCTTTTTTAACTGCGATATAAATGTTAGAATAATAAATGTCCTTAAAATATAAGCATGAATTCTATATCTCTAAGTATGTGACTTAGAAATGAGATTATATGAGTAGTGTTTATAATCCTAAAAGATCCCTAGTCGAGTATTATTATTTGAGGACAATAATAATGCATTAAGACTAGTATGTTTCTTGACTGTTGACCACATCTCATTGGTAATAATAATAACCTAAAGGGTCACACACAAAGAACGTTTTAAACGAAGCATTAATTAAATTTCGAATTTAATTGAATTATTATTATATTGAATTATTGGATTAATTAAGTAGGACTTGATTAATTATATATAATTCGAATATAATAAGAAAAACTAATAATAATCAGATTGGGTTTTGGAAGCCCAATCAGATTAGGTAAAGGCCCAGAATTCTCTCCATATAAATACATTAAGATGTATTGTTTTAGGATATAGATACATAATTCGTTTTTCTAAAAAACCCTAGCAGCCCTACATCAAAGAGAGGCTAGAGAGAGAGAGAGAGAGAGAGAGAGAGAGAGAGAGAGAGAGAGTTCCGAGGGTAGTTCTTGGCTAGTACCAACTCCGGTGATCGTTGGACGATCGGGCGTTCGTGTGGACTGATTAGAGACGTGTATCGCAAGGCGGGACACGTGGTGATCATAGCAAAGGACCTCCATCTGTCAACCATTCGTAAAGCTCATTAAAAGGTAAACAATTCTGTTCACGAATTAAACATCGTGTTTCGCATGGATCTTGCGGAGGGTTTCTTTATTTTCTGTTTTTACGCGTTTTTCGTTGCGTTTTCATGCCCGAAACCCTACAATGGTATCAGAGCTACTTGCGAATTGTGTTTAATTCGTTTATGTGTTTACTGTTTTATTGATTATGGCATGTTTATAATCTGCCATGACTGATATGTATGCGATTTTGTATGATATGCATGCTATTCTGTTTATATATATAAACTGTTGGGTTCCGATGTGTATTGACACATCTGTTGTTGCTGGTGATACAGAGGCTTGAGGATCGATCGAAATTGTTTCATTTGATTCCGAAAGCAAAATCTGCAGAAAACAGTTTCTGCGTGAATAGTGTTTTTCTGATTTTTCGGCGTCAGAATTCGACGAATAATACCTTTTCGGAAAGGGAAAATCGTCACGAGTAAAACTCACGGATTTTCTAGTTTTCTGTCATGATTTCGATTTTTATGAATTGTGCCTTTTTATGATTTCTATGATTGGATCATGAGAAATATAATATGGTATGATGACTTGATGAAATCTGAGATGATCTTAACTGTTAATTGAGCATGGTGTATGGTTATGGCCCTAAGACCCATAGGTTAGTGGTTTTGATTATGGTTTTGGTTTTTAAATACGGCTTGTATGTCGTTCATTCTTGTAATGATTAATCTCGAATATAAATCGAGTTTCACTTGTAAGTTTATTAGATTAGCTTTTTCATATTATGTAATGTAATTGAAGACATGGAGACATAAAGATATGAAGACTTGGAGGCACACCAAAGAGGCGATCAAAGGAGTCATTACAAGGAAGCATGAAGACATGTATTATTATGTTGTATTTCATACCACCATAGATTGACCTTGATTTTTCCTTAGCTTGGAAAAATCGCATAGGATTGGGCCATAACCAAGCACGTTTACTTTACGCACTTTACATATATGTATGCGTAGCAATACTGATGCATGTTTTAATTAGATTAAAAGTGTATGTATTAGATACATCACCCATGCCATGCTTGCTAAACAAGATAAAATCTGTAACGATTCAAGATTTTAAAATTGAACAAAACGAACATGAGATTCCTGTGTTTATGAAACACGAAAATAAGTATGAATTTTCGATTTTTTGATATGGGGCGATTTTGACAAAAATACAAGCAGCGCTTGTAAGAAAGGCGGGTTTTAAGTGAGACCACTGTGACTCCTCCGTTGGACTGGAAATCAAACCATTGATGAATTTTGAATTGAAGTACTTAGTTCAAGGAAAAATTGGGAATCTCTTGATGATGGGATCATGGTCGTTTTAATAATAAAATCCTTAAATTTAAAATATTAAGTCACTTAGATGCCTTCTAATGGGCAACACTCGTCAAGACCTAGATCGAGAAAGAGTGGGTTCGCCAAAGCGAAGCACTCCAATCTGTCGTGGTAAGGCGCGATGAAGTAAATGTGATACTTAACTGTTAGACCATTGGGTTAGACTTAACTAAGTTACCACAATAGGATTGTGAACTTAGAGGCATAGAGTTTGGTATGATTTATTGGATAAATGTGGACAAATGTTGTTCTACCAGACTTTCCAAGAGTTATATATGATATAATTGACAAGAGTTGTCTACCTAAATAAATCATGTTTTGGGAGTAAAGCCAAAGCTGACCTTAAGCATGACAAAATATGTATCTTGGCTCACTAGAAGGATTTAGAATAATGCCTTCCGAATTAATAGTTAGGGCTATTGATTTGATAAAAATAGTGAGACATATATATTGTGAATATATATGGATAATCACTTGAACATAATTTAATAAATCTGCAACTAACTTATTTTATGCATTTTAACATTGTAGATATCTAAATGGCAAACTCAAACAATTTCTTTGTGCGATCAGTCCTTGAGAAGGAAAAGATGATAGGAACCAACTTCCTTGATTGGCAAAGGAATTTGAGGATTGTCCTCAAGCATGAGCGAAAGCTTTATGTCCTTGATATTCCTCACCCTGGACCTTGATGATTCTACGGATGTCTGTTGTTTGATGCTAGCGACTATGAGTCATGAGCTTCAGAAACAACATGAGCGTATGGACGCTTATGACATGATTGAGCACCTCAAAAGGATGTTTGAGGGTCAAGCTCGTCAAGAGAGGTTTGATGTAAGCAAAGCATTGTATGCATGCAAACAGGGAGATCGTGACCCGGTTGGACCGCATGTTCTAAAGATGATAGGGTACATGGAAACCCTTGAGAATTTGGGTTTCCCGGTTTTACCGGAACACCAAGCAATTTGATCTTGCAGTCTTTGAACAGCAACTACACTCAATTTGTTATAAACTATATTATGAGTGAGATAGACAAAACACCTACCGAACTATTGGCATTATTGAGGACTGCTGAGACCAATATGTCAAAGGCTAACCCTGCTCCCATAATGATGGTGAATAAAGGGAATGCCAAAGGAAAGGGGAAATGGAAAGGCAAGAAGAAGATTGGATCTAAATCTGCTAATCCGAAGCCTGCTTTCAAAAAGGCTTTAAAGCCAACTGGAGGTGTTGCAAAGGGTGATGTATGTCATTTTTGCAAGAAGCCGGGTCATTGGAAGCATAATCGTCAAGCTTATTTGGAGGATCAGAACCTGAAAGGCATGAAGTCTGTGAAGATTTCTGATTCAGGTATGTATGTTATAGAAGTCAATTTGTCTACTTCTACATCATGGGTATTGGATACTGGATGTGGTTCTCACATTTGTATAAATGTGCAGGAACTGCGAAAGAGTAGGACTTTGGCGAAAGGAGAAGTCGACCTACGCGTTGGCAATGGAGCAAAGGTTGCTGCTTTGGCTGTAGGGACTTATAAATTATCGTTGCCCACTGGGCTTATTTTAGAACTTGAAAACGGTTTTTACGTGCCTGCGATTTGCAGAAACATTATTTCTGTTTCTTGTTTGGACAAGAAAGGTTTTTCCTTTACAATTCAGAACAATAGTTTTTCCTTTGGTTTGAATAATGTTACCTATGGGGTTGCGCGTTTATTTAATGGTTTATATGTTCTTGATCTTAATATTCCTGTCTATAATGTAAATAATAAACGTATTAAGGCTAATGACTCAAATCAAACATACCTTTGGCATTGTCGTTTAGGCCATATAAATGAGAAATGCATTTCCAAGTTACATAAGGATGGATACTTGGATAAGTTTGATTTTGAATCATACGAAGAATGCGAACCTTGTCTCATTGGAAAAATGACTAAAGCTCCTTTTACCGGAACTGGTGAGAGGGCCACCGAACGATTAGAACTCATACATAGTGATGTATGTGGTCCAATGCGTACGATGGCAAGATGTGGCTTTTACTACTTCATAACCTTTACTGATGATTTTAGTAGATACAGATATGTGTATCTTTTGAAGAACAAATCTGAATCATTTGAAAAATTCAAAGAGTACAAGGCAGAAGTGGAAAAGCAGATAGGCGGAAGTATTAAAACTCTATGATCTGATCGTGGAGGTGAGTACCTAAGCTTAGAATTTAAGAATTTCTTAAAGGAGTGTGGTATTGTATCACAACTCACACCTCCTGGAACACCACAGTGGAATGGTGTATCTGAAAGGAGAAATCGTACCTTGTTGGACATGGTGCGGTCGATGATGAGTCTAGCGGATCTTCCAATTAGTTTCTGGGGTTATGCTCTGGAAACGGCTGCACACACACTTAACCGAGTTCCTACTAAATCGGTTCAAACTACACCATATGAGATATGGACTGAGAAACGTCATAGCATGTCCTTTTTGAAAGTATGGGGATGCGAAGCATTTGTGAAACGTTTAGTCACTGAAAAGCTAGGACCGAAATCAGACAAATGTAATTTTGTGGGATACCCAAAAGAAACTAAAGGGTATTATTTCTATAATCGTACCGAGAGCAAAGTGTTTGTTGCTCGAACTGCTGTATTTCTTGAAAGAGAACTGTTCTCTAAGAAAAATAGTGGGAGTATGATAGATCTCGATGAAGTTCGAGAACCACAGAATGACATTGAACCAGAGTTGGAACATGAGCACGAAGTACATGAAAATGTTACTGCTCAAGAAACACAGGTTGTTCGTAGATCTGGTAGGATTCGCCACGAGCCTGAGAGATATTATGGATTTCTCGTAGACTGGCGATGTAATGCTTATGGATGAAGATGAGCCTCTTACCTATCAGGATTCTATGAATAGTCCAGATTCTGAGAGATGGCTGGAAGCTATGAAATCTGAGATGGATTCCATGTATGAAAACAAAGTATGGACTTTGGTTGAACCACCTGAAGGGGTAAAACCTATTGGGTGCAAATGGATTTTCAAGAAGAAAATAGACATGGATGGTAATGTAACAACCTACAAAGCAAGACTAGTGACGAAAGGTTTCAAACAAATTCATGGTACTGACTATGATGAAACTTTCTCACCAGTAGCTATGGTCAAGTCCATCAGGATTTTGCTTGCGATAGCAGCTTACTATGACTATGAAATCTGGCAAATGGATGTCAAAACCGCTTTCTTAAATGGGAGCTTAGAAGAGGATGTGTATATTATACAACCAGAAGGTTTTGTCGATCCGAGATTTGCTAGAATGGTCTGTAAGCTACTACGATCTATTTATGGATTAAAGCAGGCCTCAAGGAGTTGGAACATTCGTTTTGATATAACAGTCAAAGAGTTTGGCTTTATTCAAAATGAAGATGAGCCTTGTGTATACAAGAAGGTTAGTGGGAGCAAAGTTGCATTCCTAGTATTATATGTTGATGATATATTACTAATAGGGAATGACATACCTTCTCTTCAGGCTGTTAAGACTTGGTTGGGAAAAAGTTTCTCAGTGAAAGACTTAGGCGATGCTACCTATATATTAGGGATCAAGATCTATAGAGATAGATCTAGAAGATTAATCGGCTTAAGTCAGAGTACATACATTGACAAAGTATTGCATCGTTTTGGGATGCAATAGGCAAAGAGGGGATTTGTCCATGTGTCTCATGGGATAGTGATCTCAAAAGAAAACGGTCCTAAATCATTAGATGATAAGGTCCGTATGAAAAAGGTACCATATGTTTCTGAAATTGGTTCAATAATGTATGCAATGATATGTACTCGACCTGATGTTTCGTATGCTTTGAGCATGACGAGCAGATACCAGTCTAATCCAGGTGAAGGTCACTGGACGACAGTCAAGAATATTCTTAAGTACCTCAAGACAACTAAAGATTCATTCTTGGTATATGGAGGAGATGAGAAGCTAGTTGTAAGAGGTTACACTGATGCAA
The DNA here is from genome assembly GCA_030848705.1 of Heracleum sosnowskyi. NCBI lineage: Eukaryota > Viridiplantae > Streptophyta > Magnoliopsida > Apiales > Apiaceae > Heracleum > Heracleum sosnowskyi. The sequence continues at coordinate 87,192,801 of CM061236.1, read as the reverse complement.
ACTTCCAAACAGACAGAGACGATACTGTGTCTCAATCTAGGTTTATGTTTTGTCTAAGTGGAGGTGCTGTAAGCTGGAAGAGTTCGAAGCAAGAGACAGTAGCTGATTCTACAATGGAAGCTGAGTATATTGCTGTCAGTGAAGCGGCCAAAGAGGCTGTTTGGCTTCGGAAATTTATTGAGGGATTTGGAGTAGTTTCATCGATCACAGATCCAGTTGATCTTTATTGCGATAACAATGGAGCTATTGCGCAGGCTAAGGAACCAAGGTCCCATTCCCGAGCAAAGCATATACTTAGACGATATCATCTACTTCGAGAGATTACAAGGAGGGGAGATATACATATATGTAAAGTGCATACTAATGATAACGTTGTAGACCCCCTGACTAAGGCTTTGTCGCAGCAGAAGCACGAAGGTCACACTAGTTCCATGGGTATTAGATACATGGGTGATTGGCTCTAGTGCAAGTGGGATTTTGTTAGTGCTTGTGTCCTAGAGACAATACTATAATGTTCTTAGGGAACACATTTTGATTATTAATAAATATGTTCTATGGATTTTCTTTCAATAATTTATTATGTCTTTATTAACTGCGATATAAATGTTAGAATAATAAATGTCCTTGGAATATAAGCATGAATTCTATATCTCTAAGTATGTGACTTAGAAATGAGATTATATGAGTAGTATTTATAATCCTAAAAGATCCCTAGTCGAGTATTATTATTTGAGGACAATAATAATGCATTAAGACTAGTATGTTTCTTGACTGTTGACTACATCTCATTGGTCATAAGTATGGTGATACTAAAGTCAAAGACATAAGTGCATGTTAGCAGAACATGGCACTGGATAGACCCACCGTGTGAATTCTTCATGGTAAATGTTATCAAGTGTCATAAGCAATTCTCACAGTGATAATGGTGTAATGATCCTTAGACTTGAAATCATTATATTTCTATATGAGAATTAATATACTTTGATTCTACTCAAAGTTACCTTTGACCGGGTAATGATAATGGTGGACATTGGGTATATTATGAATCATATGAGAAATATGAATGATAGATATAGGATTTAACCCTCCTATTTTAGGAGTGATATTAGTGGCCTTTTGATTGAGTGAGACTATGAAATGCATGTCCATGCTCAAATTGTGATTTGTTTAAATAGTCTACTCATCGATTAAGTAAACCGGGATTAAATGTTGAAGAGGATGACATAAACCATGCCTCGAGTTTAATCCATAATATAAGGTTAAAAGGATTATATTACATGGAACATTATTCATTAAAGGTTTAATTGGATCATCAATTATTATTATTACTTGGGTAGCAATGATGTATTACTAGATGCCGCTCATTGTTTATAATTTTATTATGAGATATTAAAATTATTGCCAACATAATAATAACCTAAAGGGTCACACATAAAGAACGTTTTAAACGGAGCATTAATTACATTTCGAATTTAATTGAATTATTATTATATTGAATTATTGGATTGATTAAGTAGGACTTGATTAATTATATATAATTCAAATATAATAAGAAAAACTACTAATAATCAGATTGGGTTTTGGAAGCCCAATCAGATTAGGTAAAGGCCCAGAATTCTCTCCATATAAATACATTAAGATGTATTGTTTTAGGATATAGATACATAATTCGTTTTTCTAAAAAACCCTAGGAGCTCTACATCAAAGAGAGGCTAGAGAGAGAGAGAGAGAGAGAGAGTTCCGAGGGCAGTTCTTGGCTAGTACCAACTCCGGTGATCGTTGGACGATCGGGCGTTCGTGTGGACTGATTAGAGACGTGTATCGCAAGGCGGGACACATGGTGATCATAGCAAAGGACCTCCATCTGTCAACCATTCTTAAAGCTCATTAAAAGGTAAACAATTCTGTTCACGAATTAAACATCGTGTTTCGCATGGATCCTGCGGAGGGTTTCGTTATTTTCTATTTTTACGCGTTTTTCGTTGCGTTTTCATGCCCGAAACCCTACAATATTGAGGTCGAAACCTTCGACCTGGGACCTGTCGAGGTCGAAATTGAGGTCAAAAAAGACTGGGTTCGAGGTCGAAAATGAGATCGAAAAAGACTGGGTTCGAGGTCGAAAATGAGGTCGACCTATGACCAAATTGAGGTCTAAAATACCTCAAAATGAGGTCTAAAATACCTCAAAATGAGGTCGAAAATACCCTTAAAAAAAATTTGGGTAAAATAAATATTATTATTCAATAATAATATTTGAAAAAAAAAAATATACATTTCAGTCGACCTCAAATGAGGTCGAGAGTGAGGGGCCTCAAATGAGGTCGAAATGGTCGACCTGGCACGCAAAATGGGAATAAACTGCCAAAGTGCAGTTTAGTACCCCAAGTTATGGATAATTCACGAATTCTTCCCTGAAGTTTAGAAATGGACAGATTCTCCACTGAAGTTTCAAATATGACAAATTCACCCCTGAGCTTTGGAAAATTACGAATTAGACCCTAAAAAATCATGAAAATTCCTAAAATATTAGGAATAATTATTAAAATTACATGTGGGTGCATGAAAATTCCTAAAATAATAGGAATAATTATTAAAAATATCTGTGGGTACATGAAAATTCCTAAAATATTAGGAATAATTATTAAAAATACCTGTGGGTACCTGAAAATTCCTAAAATATTAGGGATAATTATTAAAAATACATGTGGGTACATGAAATTCCTAAAATATTAGGAATAATTATTAAAAATACCCGTGGGCACATAGAAATTCCTTAAATATTAGGAATATTTCATATAAATGTCAAATTAGCCTCGAATAAGGCAACAATCGTCATAAATGTGTAGGTCGCTCCACACTTTGCAATAAGGCGATACTTGTGAAACACTAGTGTAAATAAAGTCCTAGGTAAAGGATAAAAAGACCCCGAATCTCGAAAAAGGTCAATATAATTTCTACGAAAGCTTGAAAATTTTTCCTAGAAATTGGGGGCAAATGATATGGGCTAAAAATAACCCTAGAAATGTAATTAATGATGTATTAATTAGACCTAGATTGGTCCAAGAATACGGCCCAAGTACAAGGCCCGAAACCCTTATTATTTATTAATTTCGTAATTAATAAATAGGGAAAATATACAGCTCATAAAGGAGTCCAAATTGAAATATGGTAAATTCATCAAAGAAGGATCCAGAATCCCAATTAAAAGAAATAATGAGTCATAGTCCTTATCAACAAGGAAAAGACTTGTCCACCAAGAAATACAATGTTTATCCATTATCAAAAAGGAGACTTATTCGCTAGGTCTCCTAAACATACTCTAAATACAAGGCTCCAGACGCCTATATAAGGACCCATCTCCTTCACAATAGAACTACGTCTTTGGCTTGATTCTCAATTACGAATTGAGATACGTAGGCATCTTGTGAGGACCGATTTAGTCACGAAACACGAGAACAACCATTAAAGCTCGAAGCTCTCTAACCCTAGCATTAAATTCGCAAGCACAGTTTTTTATTCCACAACATTTGGCGCCGTCTATGGGAAGGCAACATCAACCATGGCAAACACACGAAGAACAACTCGAGATACTCAAACTTCTGAGGAGCTTCCTATCATCTCTGAGGCTGATGCTCACGGAAATCAACCACCGCCAACTACTGGCACTCAAGGGACGAATATCCCCACCAACACTCAAGGACCAGAAATCCCGATTTCCGTTGAAGGGACAAATCCCCTACAAATGGTCGTTCATGGATCTAATTCACAAGAAACCACTCTCCAACAACCAATCTCCCCACTACTCATGAATGCACCAAGTGGCCTTCAACTCCATACTACGGATCTTTCCCAATACGCGACTCAAACTCTTGGGATGCCAAACTATGGCATGTGTTATGTTTAGAAGATGAGTTGTTTTAGTTAGAAAATGTAGAACAAATAATATGTTTTTGCTGAAAAAGGTAATCAGTTATAAATATGTAATAATATTACCATTTTATATATATATTACCTATTTTATTTTTAGAAGATAAGTTGTTTTGGTTAGAAAAATATATAAAAATAGGTAATGTGTTTTAGCTGAAAAATTATAAAATTATATTATCTTTTTATATATATGTTGCTCGTGTTACTTTTAGAAAATTAGTTGTTTAAGTTAGAAAAAAATAAAAAACAGGTTATGTGTTTAGCTGAAAAGGGTAAGTGGTTATTTATTAATAATTATATATAACAATATTACCATTACATATTTAATTTTCATGTGTTATGTTTAGAAGATGAGTTGTTTTAGTTAGAAAATGTAGAACATATACTGTGTTTTTGCTGAAAAAAGGTAATTAATTATAAATATGTAATAATATTACCATTATATATATATATACATTACATATTTATTTTTTTAGAAGATGAGTTGTTTTGGTTAGAAAAATATATAAAATAGGTAATGTGTTCTAGATGAAAAACATCATTGGTTATAAATAAATTGATTATAGATAGGCCCGACTCAAATTATAGATAGGCCCGGCTCAAATACCGACCAACCGACTGACCAAAATTTTTAATGTTTCGTCTTTAATAATACTAGCTTAAAACCCGTGCGATGCACAGATTGTTAATTGTTATTTTATTTTTAGATTTTTAATATTTTATTAATTGTATTTGTTAAAAAAATAAGTAGGCATGTTAAAATAGCTAAATACTTTTAATTAATTGAAAACCATTAAAACAGATTTTAAAACAAATAAGTAAGGGTTTGCCCGTTATATTTTTGGAAAATGAGGGGTTTTAGTAAGAAAAAATAAAAAATGTAACATATATTTAGTTTAAAAAGGTTAATGCCCCTGATATTTTTGGAAAATGAGGTTTTAAAATTTAATAATTAAAAGTATTTTAATATATTTTAAAATAAATAAGTAAAGGTTTTTTGTTATATTTTTGAAAAAAAAATGAATTTTAGTGAGAAAAATAGAAAAAGTAAATTGAAAAAGACAATTTCCCGTGATATATTTAGAAAAGGAGGGACTTTGTTAGAAAAAATCTATAATGTGTTTTAGCTGAAAATGTAATTGGTTATAAATAGGTATTTGATTATTTATATTTTAATATTCTTAGTGATTGCATTTGTTAAGAAAAATAAGTAGACATGTTAAAATAGGTAAACTTTTAAAAAATTATCATAATATTATAGGTTTAAAAATAAATAACTAAAGGTTTGTCCGTTGATATGGACAGAAAAGTAATTCTAGAAATATAATTAATGATAAATTAATTATATCTAGAACGATCCAAGAATACGGCCCAATAAGCAAGGCCCAAGACCCTAATTATTTATTAATTTCGTAATTAATAAATAAGGAAAAAATACAGCTCATGAAAGGAGTCCAAAATATGGTAAATTTATCAAAGAAGGATCCAGAATCCCAATTAATGAGTCATAACCTTTATCAACAAGGAAAAGACTTATCCAGCAAGAAATACAATGTTTATCCATTATCAAAAAGGAGACTTATTAGCTAAGACTCGTAAACCTACCATAAATACGAGGCTCCAGACGCCTATATAAAGGACCTGATCCTACAATCAGAACTACGTCTTTGGCTTGATTCTCATCATTGATTGAGATACGTAGGCATCTTGTGAGGACCGATTTAGTCTCGAAATGAAAGAACAGCCATTAAAGCTCGAAGCTCTCTTAAATTCCAACAATTAATTTACAAGCACATTTTTTTAATCCATAACATTTGGCGCCGTCTGTGGGAAGACAACATCAACCATGGCAAACACACGAAGAACAACTCGAGATACTCAAACTTCTGAGGAGGTCCCTATCACCTCCGAGGCTGATACTCACGGAAATCAACCACCGCCAACCACTGGCATTCAAGGGGCAAATATCCCCCTCACCACTACTCAAGGACCGGAAATCCCAATTTCGGTTGAAGGGACGAATCCCCTGCAGATGGTCATTCATGGATCTAATCCACAAGAGACCGCTCATCAGCAGCCAATCACGACCTCCCCACTGCTCATGAATGCACCAAGTGGTCTTCAACTCCATACTACTGATCTTCCTCAATATGCAACTCAAACTTTGGGGATGCCAAGTTATGGCATGCCTCCTCGACCCATGGCGAGCGGTAGTGGTCTCAATTCCACATACAATGAGGCATACGTTCCTCCTTATATACAAGGTCTGGGACCCAAAAATCTACAAACTCAAACTCAAAGGACCCCTTTGATTCGAGATTACTCGGGACCCTATACCGTGGATGAGAATGACTCAACTGGAGAAGAAAGGGATGTTGCCCCAAGGAGAAGACGTTCTTCTCAAACAAATCGGGAACAATCCCAAACTACTAAGGAAAAGATTGCGGCCCATGAGGCTGAGGCTGCAAGGCTCAAGAAACTATTGGCCGAAGAGGAAGCAGCAAGAGCACAACGAGTCCCTGTGATTAATTTGGACCCGACACCAAGAAGAACCAAGAGGGCTGAAGCCCCAAGGGGTGATCCTAGTATTTTGTTGCCTCTAGGAGATCCTGATGATCCTACACCACCATTCACTCAAGACATCATGAAAGCGACCATATCCAGGAAATTTAATATGCCAACGATCAAAGCTTATGATGGAACGGGAGATCCCGCGAATCATGTAAGGACCTTCTCCAATGCACTGCTGTTGCAGCAACCAACGATGCGGTCAAGTGTAGGGCGTTTCCGCAAACCTTGGCAGGCATGGCCCAACGTTGGTATAGCCGTCTTCCTCCCAACTCTATTGGGTCTTTCAAGGAACTAAACAAAGCTTTCATCAATCAATTCGTTAGTGGAATAGTGCATGAGAAAAGTTCTGCATCACTCATGGGAATCCAGCAAGGAAAGAATGAAGCCCTAAGGGATTATATCAACCGATTCACCCGGGAGGCTCTGAAAGTTCCGGACTTAGAGGACAAAGTGGCTATGATAGCCCTGCAGCAAGGAACCACCGATGATCACTTCAAAAGATCATTGGAAAAACATCCAACCGAGAGCATGCTGAAGCTCCAAGATAGAGCCGGGAAGTACATCAAGGCTGAAGAAAGCATGAGAAAGTATGAACCCACTACTGGTGGTAGTGGAAATTCAAAGAAAAGAAAGGAGACACAGGAGTATGACGCCAAGGAAAAGTTTCCTAGAATATCAAAGGATTCTGATTCTCCACCTAAGAGGAGCAATTTTAGGCCAAAGTTTACGGAGTATGCAAGATTGAATACTCCCAGGAGTCAAATTCTGATGGAGATAGCAAAGGAAGAGGATATCAAATGGCCGAAGCCAATGAGGGCTGACATGTCCAAACGGAACCAAAACCAATTCTGTAGGTTCCACAAGGAAGTCGGTCACGACACCGACGATTGTAGACAACTGAAAGATGAGATCGAGTTTCTGATACGGAGAGGAAAGCTCAATAAATTCACCAAGGATGGAAATCAAGGGAGTCATAGAGGAAATTATGAAAGGAAGGACTATGACATAAGGGACAACGATCAAGATCGAAATCCCAAGCCCCGAGGGCCGGTAATCAACATGATATTCGGAGGGCCAACTGCTGCTGGGTCCTCCCAAAACTCAAGAAAGGCCTATGCCCGAGAAGTAATGACCGTGGTCGAAGAAGCACCGAAACGTGCCCGAACAGAAGTATCAATAGGTTTTGATGATTTAGACTTGGAGGGAGTTTTGGTCGACAATGGAGCTTCAGTGGACATCTTGTTCCATGATGCTTTTATCAAGATGGGCTATACTGACTCTCAGTTGACACCCTCGAATATGCCCATATATGGATTCAATGGAGTGGAGTCAAAGGTGGAAGGCACTATCCAACTCCCAATGACAATGGGGCAAGGGTCGAATACGTCTACTCAGATGTTGAACTTCATAGTTATAAAGGCAAATTCGACCTACAATGCAATCCTGGGAAGGACTGGTCTTCATGCGTTCAAGGCCGTTGCCTCATCCTATCATCTGAAAATCAAGTTCCCAACGAGGAATGGAATTGGTGAAGAACGGGGAGATCAAAAGATGGCTAGAAGTTGTTACTTATGTTGGAGCACTATTGCCTGAACCATTGGAAAGCAAGCTCATATCTTTTCTTCAAGAGAACAATGACGTTTTTGCTTGGACAGCGGCTGACATGCCAGGGATTGATCCCCAATTGATAACTCACAAATTGAATGTGGATCCTGAAAGGAAGACGGTGAAGCAGAAGAAGAGAAATTTTGCTCCGGAAAGACAAGAGGCCATTAAACAAGAAGTAGAAAAGCTTCTAGAGGCCGGGTTCATTGAAGAGATACAATTCCCGGAATGGTTGGCTAACCAGGTGATGGTCAAAAAAGCCAATGGAAAATGGAGGATGTGAGTGGACTTCACTGATTTGAATGATGCATGTCCTAAGGATTGTTTTCCCTTACCAAGGATTGATGCCCTAATAGATGCCACAACTGGGCACGAGATGCTAAGTTTCATGGATGACTTCAGTGGATACAACCAAATCAAAATTCACAAAGATGACATCTCCAAGGTATCATTCGTCACTGACTTTGGTGTTTTTTGTTATCTAGTCATGGCATTTGGACTTAAGAATGCAGGGGCAACATACCAAAGATTAGTGAACAAAATTTTTGGACACCTAATTGGAAAAACCATGGAGGTCTATGTGGATGACATGTTGGTTAAAATCCTCGATAAGGCCGATCATATAAACCATCTTCGGGAAGCGTTTGAAGTGCTGAGGCACCACAAGATGATGTTGAATCCAGCTAAGTGTGCCTTTGGTGTAGGCTCGGGAAAGTTTTTTGGCCTGATGGTTTCCAAGAGAGGAATCGAGGCCAATCCCGACAAAATCAAAGCAATTCTAGACATGGAACCACCACGGACTGTCAAGGATGTCCAGAAACTAACGGGAAGAGTGGCAGCATTGGGAAGATTCATCTCCAAGTCAAGAGAAAAGTGCTTACCTTTCTTCAAAGCACTCAAGAATGTGAAAAACTTTGAATGGACAACTAAAAGCCAAGAGGCCTTTGAGGCCCTGAAGAAATACATGGCTGAGGCACCACTATTGGCAAAGCCAAATCCAGGGAAAATTCTCTATTTGTACTTGGTTGTTTCTAACACAGCCCTTGGAGCCGTTTTGGTAAAAGAAGAATTGAAGGTTCAGAAACCCATTTACTATGTGAGCAAGATTCTACATGGGGCAGAAATAAACTACTCTACGATAGAGAAGTTTGCCTTAGCCTTAATAATGGCCTCAAGAAAGCTACGCCCATACTTCCAGGCTCACAAGATAGAGGTCTTGACCAATCAGCCTCTAAGAAACATCTTGCATAGCCCTCAAGTTAGTGGAAGGTTGATCAAATGGGCCATTGAATTGGGAGAATTTGACATCAAGTACAAGCCTCGAACGGCCATAAAAGCTCAAGCACTCGCTGACTTCATGGTTGAATGTACTATTGACAACCAGGAAGTCGGGGGGCAGGAAGTGATAGAGGAAGATAAGAAAGATGAAGAGACGGTGTTCAAAGAATTTTGGGTGCTCTATTTTGATGGGGCATCAAAAACAAAATCAAGTGGAACAGGTTTGGTGTTACAAAGTCCTGATGAATTTCTCATAGAGTACGCACTAAAACTCGACTTCCCAACGACAAACAATGAAGCTGAATACGAAGCCCTGATAGCTGGCTTAGGGCTGGCTGGAGCCTTGAGAGATAAAACTCTGAAAGTATGTGGAGATTCGAGGCTAGTGGTTTCCCAAGTAAATGGGGAGTTTGAGTCCAGAGACGAAGTCATGGCCAAGTACTTAAAACTTGTCAAGGCCATCATGACTCAATTTGATGAATGCTATGTGGAACATATTCCAAGGGAAGAGAACATGAAGGCTGATGCCCTGTCCAAGTTTGCTTCTTCTGAAATTGAGAACTACGTTGGAAGTGTATACTTCCAGGTCTTGAAGACCCCAAGCATCAATGGAAAATTGGTAGCACCTATTGATGTTGCTAGCTGTTGGATGGATCCCATCAAATCTCATCTGGAAACTGGTTGGTTACCCAACGATACCTCAGAAGCACGAAAGTTGTATGTGAGAGCACTAAGGTATACCCTGATTGAGGAAATCCTATACAAAAAGTCTTTCATTGTTCCTTATTTGAAGTGTTTGAGACCGCAAGAGGCAGAATTGGCCCTAAGGGAAGTGCATGAGGGAATTTGTGGGCAGCACTTGGGGGGCAGAGCCCTTGCTCATAAAGTCACTCATCTAGGTTTCTATTGGCCAAGCATACTTGCAGATGCTAAAAGCTACGTGAAGAAGTGTGAACGGTGCCAAAAGCATGCACTAGTGGTTAGACAACCACCAGAGATGATGACATCCATTAACTCACCTATCCCATTCGCCATGTGGGGGATGGATATACTTGGGCCATTTCCAATGGCAAGTGCTTAAAGAAAATTCTTGATAGTGGCAATCGACTACTTCACCAAGTGGATTGAGGCTAAGCCTTTAGCCAAGATAACCACCAAGCAAGTGATGCATTTCTTCTGGGAAAATGTGATATGCAGATACAGGATTCCACGTATCTTGGTCACAGATAATGGAACTCAGTTTAACAATGATGAATTCAAGAAATATTGTGATGAGAATGATATCAAGTTACGTTTTACCTCTGTTGCCCATCCTCAAGCAAATGGGCAAGCTGAGGTTGCCAATCGAATCATCCTGGATGGACTGAAGAAAAGAGTGGAACACTCTAGAAACACTTGGGTAGACGAATTGCTCCCCATACTATGGGCATATCGTACTACTTGTAAAGTCACCACTGGAGCAACCCCCTTTCTGTTGGCATATGGGGCAGAGGCAGTGGTTCCAGTGGAGATTACTCACACATCTCCAAGAATTGAAGCTTATGAGCCAGAGACAAATGAAGAAGGCTTAAGGCTAGCTTTAGATCTAATTGATGAAGTTAGAGATGAGGCAAATGCCAAGATATTTGAACATCAGAAACGAGCATCTTTCTATTACAACCTAAGGGTTAAAGAGAGATTCTTCCGTCAAGGAGACTTAGTCCTCCGAAAGATTCAGGCATCCAGAGTTGGACAAAAAGGCAAGTTGGCCCCAATTGGGAAGGACCATATCGCGTTAAGAACGTATTTTGGTCGAGGCTCCTACAAATTGAAAACCCTGGAAGGGATTGAAGTGCCAAGGACTTGGCATGCTGCAAACTTGAAAGTCTATTATGTTTAAGTCCTGATTGGACTCACTATTAGGACAAGGAGAAATAAGGTCGACGAAACCAATCCAAGTTTTTAAACTTGAGTATTATGTGAGGGTTGAACCCATTTTCAAAGTTATGAATTCCATATTCTTATGTTTTCATTATACTTTATGTGTATTGCATTCTGATAGACATGTTAACTAAGCATGCAAAATCAAGAATGTAAAAAGCTGGAAGAAAAACAAATTTAAGACTTAAATAAAAGTTAAGTTAAGCCCGTAGGCTGGAAATACTAGTACAAGCCATGAATGGCCATAAATAAAACTACAAACTATGCATCATCCCCCTTGTCGCCGGTATCAGCCTCCTCTTCTTCTAAGTCAGAACCAGAACCAGAGCGAGTAGCTGCAGAATCAGCACCGGCTATCTGACCAGGGGGAGAAGAATGCCCTAGATCAAGAATCATGTTGTCCTCCTCCATATCATCCTCTCCAGCCAAAGCCACCTCTAAAGGGGTAGGGGCATAAGGGCTCGGAAAGTCAGAAACGATGAGAGATCCAGGCATCTTCTCCAAGACTTCAGCTAGAGCGCCATCACATCCCTTAGTGAACTAAACTGGGAAAAGGAGCTCGTCATGCTTACCAATTAAGTCCTTGTACTCCTGGGAGTCAAGGTACTCATCGATAAAGTCATCCCGACCCTTCCTAAGTGTAACCAGTTCATCCTGGGAGTCGGCCAGCTCTTTCTCCCTCCTAGCCAGAGTAGGGGTGGCAAAATCAGACACGACCCGAAGAGTACGAATTCGGGTTGGAATTTTCCGTGTTCGGGTTGATTTCGGGTTGACCCAAAGCTGACCCAAAAAATTCGGGTCATTTTCGGGTTAATTTCGGGTTACCCGAAACTTACCCGAAATTACCCGAAATAATATTTATATAATATAAAATGAAATATAATATAATATGAAAATACCTATATTTTATATTATTTTTGTATTATTTGTTATTTAAATTAATATATATTCTAATTCAATAATATTAAAATTAATTTATATGATCAAAATATAATTTATTTATTATTTATAATATATAATTTATATTTATTAAATAAATAATAATTATTTCGGGTTGGGTTCGGGTTACTCATAAATTTTCGGGTTGGGTTCGGGTTGAGTATTTTGACCCATTAAAATTTCAGGTCGGGTTCGGGTTAGGTCAAATTTGTGACCCGAGTCTGTCAACTCGACCCGAACCCGACCCGCAACCCGAAATTGCCAGCCCTAAGCCAGAGTGGCCCTCAGAGAGCCCACCTCCTCCTGGGACTTCTCAAACTTGCCTTGGTTGGCCTCTGAAGATGAGCGCCAAGCCTTGGCTTGAAAGAGAGCACCTTGGAAGTTGGCATTAGCCTGCAAACAAGTTACAAGTCAAGATATGAACTTGAAATACATTGAAAACTACAAAGAAAAAAGAGAAGAAAAGAACTTACAGCAGCAACAGCCTGTGCACCTGCATGCTCCACTCCCTCAATGGTAGAGTTGGAAACAAAATCCTTGTAGTCACAAGGAGTCAAGGAGTGGTAGGACCACTCAGCAGCATGCTTAGACACTCCAACAACTGTGTCTTTCTTCCTGAGACCCAAGTTGGGGCGCCAAACTGAGCTCTTGGCTGAGGAAGGACCCTCAACCTCTTCAGTAATGTCCACATGGGGCCTTAGAAAGGATGGGACACTTGTGGCTGCCCGAGGATCCTTCCCTCCCAAACGAGCCCTCTTCATCCTAGCTGTTTCACCATCTAGGGGCTCGTTGGACTTATTTATAAAGGCCGCAGCTGCAAAAAACACAAGGAAAGAAACAGTGGGTATAAGAAAATCTTAGATAAATAAAGGAAAGAATGAAATGGGAATTACCCTTATCTGATACGCTTGAAAGTCCCAAGGATTTAAGCTGAAACTCATCCAGGAGCTCCCAGGCCATTGTAGCATAGTCGTCTTTGGTGAGCTCGGCATAAGAATGAGCCTCCTCGTCTTTCAAAATAATATCATTGGGGCTACCATCTGAGACCCTACTGAAAGATCTACGGAATAGGGTGCCCCAATCCCCTCCTTCCCAAACCAAGTACATGAATTCATTCTTCCATTTCGGGTTATTTTCAGGAATGGATTTTGGGTGGAAAATGGGAGGAGTAGAAGGGCGATGGTTAATATAAACCCAACCCAGGGAAATTGCGGAACTGTTTTTAAACTGAAAAATCTTCCTAAACAAAGCTACAGGAAGAGGAAATTTGTTCTTTAAACAAAGTACAATAAATCACATAATTATTCTCCAGCCATTTGGGGGAAGTTGGCAAGGGTTAATCCTAACGTCTGCTAAAAGCTTAGGAATAAAGTCATGAAAAGTTGGCAGAGAGCATCAGGACGCCAATGGCATGAACGATCTCCTGGGCTAGCTGGGACAAGTCTATAGGGGGCTTTAACTCTATACATTTTGTTATAATCCCTAATCATATCAATTTCATGGAATTTATTGCTACAATCGAAAGAATCTAAATGCGAAACAGAGGGATATTCATCACCACGTTCAATTATCATATCTTGTAAAGACATATGAGAAGAACGGATAGTGATACCTCTCTTAGAAGCCTGGTTCATTTTCTGAAGGCGTTGAGCAACACGATCAGACATCTTCAAATCTTTAAATTATGAACCCAGAAAAGCTTTAAAACTTCAAAGAAAATTCCCAGAAACTTCAAATCTTCAAAGAAAATTCCTAGAATCTTCAAATCTTCAAACAAAAATCCCAGAAAATCTTCAAACGATGAAGATTAAACTCAGAAAAATATGAATGCGGCTGAGGAAACTTCGCCGAAAATCGCCTTACCACGGAATGGCTAGAGAGAAAAACTAGAAATGCTAAAGAGTAATTTTTTAGAAATTGAAAGTATGAAGTGAAGAGTGAAGTGGAAATCTCACTCTTTTATAATCAAGGCAGCCGGTCACCCAACCGGTTAAGGGAAGGGCAACCGACTATGGCCAGTTAAGGCCCATAAACCCTTTACTGGATTACAAAAGTTAAATTCCAAACAATTTAAGGCCCAATAAGGCTCGAGGCTAGAAAAAAGCCCAATAAAAATTCAGGCTAGTTAAGGCCCAAAAAAGAATAAAGTCTAAAATACAATTCAAAGCCTAAATAGATTTGAGGTTGAAAAGACCTTAGATCGAAGTCGTTGTCACAAGGTCGAAAACATACGGGAAATTGAGGTCGAATTCATCGACCTCACACTCATTTGAGATCGAAAAATAATAGATTCAAGGTCGAAAAGACCCTAGATCGAATTCGATTAAATGAGATCGAAAATACACGGAAAAACGAGTTCGAATCCATCGACCTCGCACCAAAATGAGGTCGAAAATAAATGGATTCGTGGTCGAAGACTTGAAGTCGAAAATACATGAGAAAATGAGCTCGAATCCCTCGATCTCGCACCAAATCGAGGTTGAAAACAAATGGATTCGAGGTCGAAGAGTCGAGGTCGAAAATAAATGGATTCGAGGTCGAAGACTTGAAGTCGAAAATACATGAGAAAATGAGCTCGACTCCTTCGACCTCGCACCAAATCGAGGTCGAAAACAAATGGATTCGAGGTCGAAGAGTCGAGGTCGAAAAAGACTAAGAAAATGAGCTCGAATCCTTCGACCTCGCACCAAATCGAGGTCGAAAACAAAAGGATTCGAGGTCAAAGAGTCGAGGTCGAAAAAGACTTAGAAAATGAGCTCGAAACCTTCGACCTCGCTCCAATCGAGGTCGAAATCGAGGTCGAAGGCTTGAGGTCGAAAGAGACCTAGGAAATGAGGTCGAAACCTTCGACCTCACACCAAAATGAGGTTGAAATCCTGGTCGAATTTGAGGTCGAAAATGACCTGTTTCCTGGTCGAAATCGAGGTCGAAAATGACCTATTTCCTGGTCGAATTTGAGGTCGAAAATACCCTTAAAAATGAAAAAATTGGGAAAAATGTGCAATAACTTCTACGAAAACCCCAGGAAGATTTTCCCAGAAGTTGGGGGGCAAATGATATGGACAGAAAAGTAATTCTAGAAATATAATTAATGATACATTAATTATATCTAGAACGATCCAAGAACATGGCCCAATAAGCAAGGCCCAAGACCCTAATTATTTATTAATTTCATAATTAATAAATAAGGAAAAAATACAGCTCCTGAAAGGAGTCCAAAATATGGTAAATTTATCAAAGAAGAATCCAGAATCCCAATTAATGAGTCATAGCCTTTATCAACAAGAAAAGACTTATCCAGCAAGAAATACAATATTTATCCATTATCAAAAAGGAGACTTATTAGCTAAGACTCCTAAAACTACCATAAATACGAGGCTCCAGACGCCTATATAAAGGACCTGATCCTACAATCAGAACTACGTCTTTGGCTTGATTCTCATCATTGATTGAGATACGTAGGCATCTTGTGAGGATCGATTTAGTCTCAAAACGCAAGAACAGCCATTAAAGCTCGAAGCTCTCTTAAATTCCAGCAATTAATTTACAAGCACGTTTTTTAATCCATAACATCCGTGATATTTTTGGAAAATGAGGGGTTTTAGTAAGGAAAAATAGAAAAACTAACATGTTTTAGTTAAAAAAGGTAATTGCCTGTGATATGTTTGAAAAAGTAGGGGAATTTGTTAGAAAAAATAATGTATTTTAAGGGAAAAAGTTAATTGTTATAAATAGGTAATATTATTATTTAATAATATATTTCTATAAATAAGTAAGGTTAATTAAATAAAAACACGAAATACAGTTAAGGGCAATTATGTAAAATCACAACGTACCACACCGACCGACCAAACTTTTAATATTTCGTTTATTATATAACTAGTTTTATACCCGTGCAATGCACGGGATGTTTTATAATAATTTTATAAATTCTTATTAATAAATTGAAAATATTTTTCTTTCTAATTTTTGTGAAAAAAATGCAAAATAATATATGTAAATCTTGTTAAGTTAATGATATTTATTTTACTAATATCTTAATTAAATTAGCTTTTATTATAATTTTCTTAAGAAATTTCATATTTTGCCAATTTTAAAATCATTAATTTATATTTTCTATTTTTTCACTCAATAACTTTATTATATTCTATTTAATTAATATCTAATTTTTCATGAAAAATTTTAAAATAATATTTAGAAATCCTATTCATTATTTTGCAATAGTGTACAATTTGACAATTTATATTTTTTATTTAATATATAAAAATATTATATTTACTAATAACACTGAAATGACAAATTTACCACGACCAAACACGACCACGTCATACCACATTAACATCTTTACTCGAATTATATATAAAGATATAATAGTATTGGTAGTATATATATATACTAGCTTAAAACCCGTGCGATGCACGAATTGTTAATTATTATTTTATTATTATTTTTTAATTGTATTTGTTAAAAAAATAAGTAGGCATGTAAAAATAGCCAAACACTTTTAATTAATTAAAAACATTAAAACAGATTTTAAAATAAATAAGTAAGGGTTCGCTCGTTATATTTTTGAAAAAAGAGGGGTTTTAGTATGAAAAAATAAAAAATGTAACATATATTTAGTTTAAAAAGATAAATGCTCGTGATATTTTTGGAAAATGAGATTTTAAAATTTAATTATTTAAATTATTTAAATACGTTTTAAAATAAATAAGTAAAGGGTTTGTCCGTGATATTTTTCGAAAAAGAATGGATTTTAGTGAGAAAAATAGAAAAAAGTAAATTGAAAAAGACAATTTTCCGTGATATATTTAGAAAATAAGGGACTTTTTTAGAAAAAATCTATAATGTGTTTTAGCTGAAAAGGTAATTGGTTATAAATAGTTATTTGATTATTTATATTTTAATATTTTTAGTAATTACATTTGTTAAGAAAAATAAGTAGGCATGTTAAAATAGGTAAACTTTTAAAAAAATAATTATAATATTAGGTTTAAAAATAAATAACGTTCGTGATATTTTAGGAAAATTAAGGGTTTTAGTAAAGAAAAATAGAAAAATTAACATGTTTTAGTTAAAAAAGTTAATTGTCCGTGATATATTTGAAAAAGTAGGGGAATTTCTTAGAAAAAATAAAAAAAAAATGTATTTTAGGTGAAAAAGGTAATTGGTTATAAATAGGTAATATTATTATTTAATAATATATTTTTATAAATAAGTAAGGTGAATTAAGTAAAAACACGAATTTAAGAAAGGACAATGAAGTAAAATCACAACGTACCATACCGACCGACCAAACTTTTAATGTTTCGTCTATTATATAATAGTATTGATATATAATTTTATCTTATAAATATAATATTTCATATTAAAATTATAAATAAAAAAACTAATCTGAGAATTATATTTCAAAAACTTTTTTTCTTAAAAATTTCTCAAAACTTTTTCTGAAAAACTTTTTAAGGACGAGAGAATGACAGACCGGGAGTCCATATGACAGAAAAAAACCCGGAGGTGCTAGAATCTTCAGTTCACAGCTACCTAAACTTGAGAACAGAGTCTCAACCGATTCCATCATCTTCTTCTTCTTGTTTAACAAAGGTAATTCTTTACTTGAATAATAATACTTTTCATTGTTCCATTCTTTAATTCTTTCTGCCCCTCTTTCTTTCTTTACAGATTTTGCATCCCCATTTTACACAAACACAATTCTTGATTTTCAAACTCTTTATTTGTGACCCTTAGTCACATTTTAAACTCAGGCAATTCAAACCCATCAAGGGTCTTTTCAGATTGTATGTTTTGAACATAATTGGATTTTTAATGTCTGCTTTATTTGCCAATTTGAGGAAATTGGGAAATGTTTTGAGCTCAGGTTTGAATTAAGATGTGTATTTGCAGTTGTTAATTGCCATTGCCAGTATATATTCGATACAACTATGATTAATATTTGGCATGAATGTTAGCTTGTTATCGTAATTTAATATTTGTAGCTCTTTATGTTGAGGTTATATTTAACATGTTAGTAATAGGAATAATGTTTAATTGGCAGAATTTATCAACGTAAGCTGTTGTGTGTTGGGATTGCTGTGAGGCTATGGAAAAATCGTTGCTTGTTTTCGTGTAGTCATTTGTGTAAAATAATGAGTAGCTGGAGATTAGGTGCTAGGTGTAGCGCATCAGCCAGAACTTCGTGTTTGACTCTTTTGTCTGGGAATTTAAAACCCAGATATTTGGATATGTTTATTTTGAGGAGAAGTCGTTGCTTACCTGTGGCTGGCCTTCAGATGTTCCAGAAAAGGTGTTTTCGGCCTAGCTTTTCCAAACAGAGGATCAACATGAATACGCCAACTGGTAAGATTATAGTCACTTCTTCATGCCCCCTGAAGACACACCTACATAGATCACTGTGTTGTGAATATACATCGTTGAGGAAATTAGTTCCTAGACAAGGGTTAGCTCCCCAGATTACATGTAATGTGCGGTCCTCTTCCTGGATGCAAGGGTCTGTTCCTGCTAGTTTAATTGTTGGAATTTTGGTTTATTCTACTTCTGAACCAGTAAATGCTGAAGCACTTCATGCTACAAAAAACGCGGACGAAGAATGTGGTTCCTCTTCTGTGAGCCATTCACATGGGAAACAAGTCTACACTGACTATTCTATCATTGGTGAGTAAATAATTTACAATTGCTTGTAAATTCTAGGGTTGACAAATTTCCTATCATTTGTTGATTGTGTCAACATTGCTTCTAATCGATAAGATTTGAAGTCCAAGTAAGAGCATCTCCAATGGGACATAACTCTTAGCTAAAAGTCTAGGTGGCATACCAAAATTAAAAATTATACATAATAGGTAAAAGTTCTATCTCTCCAATGGGACATTCCCTTTAGCTAAAATTATAGCCAACGTAACTATGTTGGCTATATATGTTGAACCTCTGCAGACCTGTAGCATAATTCCACGTCATCTTCTTGCCATGTTTTAATTATATTAACCATTTATAACAAGTTCAAATAATAATAAATTACTATATTTAAAATATAGCTGATCATTATAGCCAATGTCATTGGAGTACAATACGTTACAGATTCAACAAATTTTAGATAATTATTATTTTATACTATTTTAGCTAATCACTTTAGCCACCACCATTGGAGATGCTCTAAGCGCTCTAGTGTTAATACCTTCTCCATTTTCAGGTATACCTGGAGATGGAAGATGCATGTTCCGCTCTGTTGCTCATGGCGCTTGTGTACGATCAGGGAAACCTGCTCCCAGTGAGAGACTTCAAAAAGAATTAGCAGATGAATTACGGACCTGTGTAAGTTCTCCTCCGCCTCAATTTTTAATACAAAGAATGAGAAGATTCTTTATTATACCACAGTTGGTATTCTTACAAAACATCGCCATCGGTATGGAACTTGGTGTTGTATTTGCCCCAATCATATTTTTCTAACAAAGATATTAGCAGTTGAAGGACAGGGGCAGCTGTTGTGTTCGTTTAACTCTGTCCAAGCTTTAGTTAATCAATGGGCATCGGCGTCTGCTTTTCTTGTGCACTATATTTTACCTTATCTGTAAGATAACTTTATTAATGAAGTTAATTGATTCAGAATCTGCTATATTTACCAGGTCGCTGATGAATTTATCAAAAGAAGAGAAGAGACGGAATGGTGAGTTCGGATAACCATAGTTATTGCATTTTGCCATCCATGAACTTGTTAACAGTGCTAAAAGTAAATTTTTCCTTCTACACGGTGTCTTGTTTTATATTGTATATTTGTGTTGAAGACTTGACGAGAGCCCAAATCAATGTGTGCATTGCAATCAGTTTTTATTAATGGATCTTGATATCACATGTTTAAAAATACCTCATTAACTGCTCTCAAAAGTTTTATGCTGTTCAACTGTTCATCAAGGAACAACTAAAACTGCCAAAAGGCAGCCTAAAGCAATGTAGGCATTTGAGGACCTGGTCCTCAAGTGAAAAGTAGATTCTTGATGGTTAAATTTTTTTGTTTTAATTATTGAACATTTAACTGATACCCAAGTCTGCTTTTGTTGGTTTTGAAAAACCGTGAATTGATTATGCTGATGGGTTCCCAATATGTGTTTAGGTTTATAGAAGGTGACTTCAACACCTATGTCTCCAATATAAGGAAGCCGCATGTATGGGGAGGTGAGCCTGAATTACTTATGGCTTCTCATGTACTTCAGTAAGTCCCTCTGTCTTCCCTTCCTATGTATTCTTTTTGAGTGGCAGTGAGTACATGGAACTCTAATTGGCTATGCCATCAATTTTCTGTCCGTTGTGATATTAGTCAAACTTCAGGATCCTTTTTTTCTTTTCAAAATTAATAAATATTCTCCACTTGCCAATTCTAAAGGGTTTCATACTGCAGAATGCCGATCACAGTCTTCATGCATGACAAGGGTTCTGGTGGCCTGATATCTATAGCCGAATATGGGCAAGAATATGGAAAGGAAAATCCTATCAATGTTCTATATCACGGCTTTGGCCACTATGATGCATTGCAGTTTCCAGGTCCAAGTGGCGCGAGATCAAAACTTTAGCATTTGGTCAAACATGTAACCTAGCTGGCTGGCACAAAAAAGAGGAAGGACCATAATTGAATTTGTATACTAGTAATTAAGTTTGCAAGTGAAATAAGAACTTTTGTTCAGTTCATATTTTACAAAAGTATTCTTTTATAGTGAACAATAAATGATATCTGTATGTCAAATACATTAAACTTCCAACTTCATTAATACATATTATTTATATCTCATTTTAATAATGATTCCCAAAAATCAACAAATGTCTATTATTATACAATTTTGTTAGAAAATAGGTTCATATCAATCACTTATAGTAATTTGTGTTGAGGTTTTGTACTTAATACTGTTTCTAGTCGAAGTAGATAAAATAGGATAAGATATAAATAATTTGGTTAAAAAATAACATCTAACCAAAGTAAACTTAAATGAAATGAACAAGACAATAAGTTATTGAATAAAATTAAGATATAATGAATAAAATACGGTATATACTATACTATTATAAGTACTTATACTATTATAAGGGAAATATTAAAAAATTGGTTGGGTGTTCAAAAAATTAAAAATCTATATTATACTATTACAAGAGAAATATAGGATAATTTGATTGGTTGGTTAACACCTTCCTAAAATGATTGTTAACACCTTTCAAAAAAGTAAAAATAAAACACATATATAAAAAAACATATAATTTAATTTAAAAAAATAAAATAAAATAAAATTACATATATTACATCTACACTATACTATTAATCTATTATAAAAGAAACATAAAATAATTTGGTGGGTTGGTGGTTGTACAAATTCTTTTAGTTATACTTTAATTAGAAGTTAGAAACTCAATTTTTTTTAGAAACACTTTTATTTATATTTATATTATTATCAAAAAATATATTGATAATTTGACGGTTAGGATAATTTGGTTGGTTGGTTGGAAGTTGGAACGTTCCTAAAAAGATTGTACAAAGTCTTTTAGTTATACTTTAATCATAATTTAAAAACCCGATTTCTTTTTCGAAACACTTTTATTTATATTTAAATTATTATCATGAAATATCTTGATAATTTGACGATTACATTAACTAACATGCTTACGGTTATAAGAAAACTAACCTCTATTTGATTGGTTATGGTTATTGTGTTCCAAAAACGTTAGTTAACTCCCAAACAAAAACAAAAAATAAAAAAATAAATTAAAACTCATATAATTTTATTAAAAAAATAAAAAAATCTTATTTAAAAAATTAAAATCTATACTATACTATTATAATAAAAACATAGTATAATTTGGTTTTTTGGTTAACACCATCGTAAAATGGTTGTTAATACATGTAACACCCCCATCTATAAATAAATGATGCACTACTTATTAAACCATAAACATGTATGTAGAGCACTAAAATACAACAAATAATAATTAAACAACCTAATAAATAATAATTGCATAATTCCTAAGCAACACATTGTAGGGTAACTCTCTATCACTCAGTCCCAGATCCCCCTAAACATCTGCCAGAAAAAGAATACGGCATGAGCCAATTGCCCAGTACGGATTTGGAATACAGTTTATAAAACAGAAAAACAGGTATTCATATTTGACAGTTTATCATAAAACATTTATTTAAAAATAAGTATGGCTGAAGCAACGATGGGTTAGGATATTTCATACCGAGATCAGAACAGAACAGATACAAATACACACATCATAGGGTACCTAATGTGTGCAACAAACCGGATAACGTGTACGGCATATACAACGTTACCGTCAAATCAAATCACAAATCACAAATCATAAACTCTGGGTGCACCCACGTATCCTGAAACAAATATCAAATGCGCAAAAGCTCGCCTCCTGAGCTATCAGAAGGATACGCCGTGACCAATCACACTGTCACGGAAGTGTCATGCCACTGGTGCCGCAATGACATGGCTGTAGTACCCCTACAGCTGGTTAGCTCGGTATACCCTATATCACTAAGGGTCCAAATAAAATATTTCGCACATGCTAAAAATATATTTTTATTATAGAGAGACAAATACTCAAAGCAGATAATTAATATTCACAATTTTCTGAAAATCACTGATACATATGTTAAGATATTTCGTAATAGAACTGAGACAAATACATAAATGTTTCGGAACAAAACTGAGAGGTATTCAAATATTCTAAACAGATACGTAATATAATTAAATTTTGGAAATTGTAGAGAAGGTTTTTTTTTAGATATTTCAAAACATTTATTCTTTTTAAAATAATCTTAAAGAGTCAAAACAGTCAAGACAGATAAGAGTAAAACCGATTTGAGAACTTATCGAAACAAATATAGGTAGTTCTAACATGAGTAACGCTGAATAAAAAGGAGGGAGAATCCGTACCTCGAAAATAGCGACCTTAAACGCTAACAAAATTCGCAAATGATCCGCTAATTTTTCGCTCCCAATCTAATCTACAAAAGTTGAATTATAATAAAAGTATATTTATTAATGTATATGCTTACTACTTAAACAGACTACTTATTTAATCCTTGTTTATTAAAAGTTCTAAAGTTTGATTATTTGGACACATTATATTATTTGTGTTTGGCAAACACTAACTGTGGTGGTTATTAACAATTAAATCTTACCAAGTTAATTTAACAAAAGTTGACTATTTGATATTATATAATTAAAACTTGCGGCACTAATCCTGACCAAATCATCTTCTCTGGTTTTGATTACTCCAAATCAATTAGCTAGTTAGTTCATTTGGATTAAGGCTAGGCTTGACCTGTACCTCATTGCTATACTAATTTTTTTTTTTTTATGGACTTATAATTCCCGGACCATGTAACATATTCTAATGACTTCCAAACTAATTAATTACTATTCAAACAATAAACACGTTTTACAAATACCTATATACCAGATTATCAGTATTAAGAACCTATTAATATTATAATGTGTTTCCATTATAACAACTGAATACTATTTATTAACATTGTTTAATAATGATCCACCTGTGTTCTAATTATCACACCCCAATTAATATAACACTGACGGCTTTCTATCAATTTATAACACTACATGTTAATTAGTGTAAAAATATATCAAGTACCCTGACCATTATCCAAAATTCATGTATTAATTCCCTCTTCTCATACTAGGTGATCTTCTCATACTAGGTGAGGTGTTAATAATCAAAACTAGGTTGTCATCTATACATGCAGGACCTGGTGAATTTATGGGCATGATAACAATGTAACTATATCAATGATTATAAATAATATTCTAACAAGAAATTGTACCGTTTAGCTTATTAAGGGGACGATCTCGCTTTTGTCCTCTCTTGCTTTTCCTCTTCGTTGCCGCCGCTCCTGCTAACCCTTCACCCATGTTTTATGTTTTATTTGTTTTTAGGGTACTTAATATATATAGGCCGAAGTTACCGATTGCTGTTAGAAGTATCAAGTATAAACATTTTTATTCTTCTCTAAATAGTAATTTAATTTAATAGCCAATTTTCTTCTAAATATGATATTATTATTATTATTATTATTATTATTATTATTATTATTATTATTATTATTATTATTATTATTATTATTATTATTATTATTATTATTATTATTATTATTATTATTATTATTATCTAAAATTAGTGTATGTTACATATATACCCCCTTAAAAAGGATTCCGTCCCCGGAATCAAACGAAAATAAAACTCGTACCCGAATCAAATAAGATCGATCATTTCTCATGAAACGATTCCACCAATTCCTGAATAGCCTCTCACTTGATGATTTTTGTTTTCCACAAAATTTTGACATAAATAATGATGTCATATCTAGTAACTAGCTCCTCACAAACTAAAATAACTTCGATTTCCTCCACAAATTAATTTAAAAAAAAAACTCATATAACAAACATTAAGAATGTGTAAAAAAAAAAAATTAATCAATTTTTAATTCCATAAAACTGAATTATAGAACATAAATGCATTTGATATAACTTTGATCGTGATTTTAATCTACAAGCAATTTTCGTCGTTCCTTCTACTAAAGTATCAACATTTATCAAGAGTACTTTTTTTTTTTTCCTTTTTTTACTATATTTTTTTTTCTTGCATTCAAGATTAATATTGCATATAAATAAAACTAGCATAAACAATTTTACATGAGCCATGTCTTCAAGACAAATCATCAAATTTTTATTTTAATCCTTTTCTATTTGTAATAGAGAAATACATGTTGACAAGTGTATATAAAAAATTGAACGCCACAACAAATACACAAATAACAAAAAAAAATAAAAAAAATAAAAAAAATAAAAAAATACATGCATACCAATTTTCTAATCTGATTGTCACATACGTTTTTTTTTATATGTATAAATGCCTTGAACCCCTACCTTTTCTTATGTGTGCAACCCCTCAATAAGCATTGTCTATAATATTAACTAGTATAACATATTTTTTTTTATCATAATCAATGACACCACTTTAACTAACACAATTAAATCAACATATATAATATACAATCTTTTAACAACTAAAAAGAAATATATATTTAATCAAATTATGCCACAACCACAACACACATTAAAAAAATAGCAAAAAGAGGAATAAAGTAAATAATTTAATCCTATTAAGTTCATTTGTAATTGACTAATAATTGTGTTGTAACCTAGCGTCCAAGTACAAGAATGACGTTGTCACATAAGTAAATCAACTAATAATGAGGTTTCTTTTTTTTCTTTTTTTTTTACGGACAAAAGTAAATATAAATTCACAATTATTGGGTAATCACATAAATTTATGCTTGTATTCACATTATAAACAATTAATAAATTATGTAAATAACATCTTCAATATTTAGATATTAGACATATAGTCATAATTCAAATAATTTTACAAAATAACTCATGCTACAAGCATACCATTTTAATTAAATTAGCCACAATTCAACTCCATACTATTCAAATGAATCAGGTAACATTGCACACATCAATGAATATAATATTCTTACCATAATATATGAAATACCAAAATAAATTGACTCACCGTAAAAGACAGAGTCATGAACTTAATATGCATGCATAAAAACTACTAATATACGGTCGGATAGAAAATAATTAAGTGACTCAGTTAAGCATAACACACTGACAAAATATAACTTTATTTGTAACTGACAAAAAATATGGAATATTTATGATTTTCTTGTTCTTTCTTATCACTGCTCGCCAAACATACAATACAACTTCTAATTCTAGGGTTTACTAATAATATATACTTATTTATAAATCTTTACTCGATTCATTGTAATTATTTCACCAAGCATGTGCACGAATTAGTTAACCCCAATCATAACAAAATATATGTCAAATACATATTTAAACTGAAACAAATTTAATTCACACGCCTTGTAAATAAAATAAAAATAATATTTAGCTCGCCTTAAAGTAATCAATACGTGTATATAATTTAAAAACACCTAAAGTAAAATAAAAAAAATATGGAATATTACATTCTCCCTCACTTATAAAAGTTTCATCCTCGAAATTAAAAATTTATTGAGATTTCAATTTCTCGAACAAGCATATACTAGCTAATTCTCCAAATTACTTTCTAGATATCGAAATTCTTAAGTAGGAATTTGGCAACAAAAATTATCTCACCATGCATAAGTTGTTCTAAAGAAATTAAGTATAATCAAGAATCAAAACATAATTTCTTTTTTCTTTTGTGCCACAAAATGTCACGTGTAAACTATATGGGTCAGATGCAGGAGCGTCTAAATCCAAGTCTCTTTGAACATGTTAAATTATAACATTCCAATATATTAGTAAATACATACAATTTAGACATTAAAGAAAACAATTGTCCAATTGCTAATTGTTAAGGCACATAAAACTAAATTAAGTCACGTTATTGATCTTTGATAATAATTCTTGATACTAGCAAATTAAAAAAAATATTTAAAATTAAAGGCATGGATGATTATTAAAACTTATTTGGGATACCAAATGATGGCTCTTAGATAGCATGTGATATAATAAATATTATACAGATAATTCCAAATACCTTGAAACTTGTCAAAAATAAATAAATAAAAATCTTAGAGTATCTAGCACTTATATTCCTTACAAAATTATTAATTTCAGGCGTCCCTAAAATTAATAATATCACTTCATTTAATTAATTATTTTGAGCGTCCCCAAAATAAAATAATTAAATAAAAAATATTGGAACATGAGTGCTTTAGGTATAATTTGCATAAGTTAGAAAAAAAAACTTTATTATTAATATTCGAAAAGAATTTAAGGCAACCAATATATAAACATGTGAATCAGTGAATGTCCGAGAAATAAACTAATAAAACATATATGAGTTTAGGAAAATAAAAAAAATAAATAAAAACAAAGCACTAAAGATATCTATTGCAGAAGACTCGAAATTTACTTAATTCAAATAAGCAAACAAAAGTGCATAATAGGCCTTTTTGTTTTTTTTTTATAATTCAAAATGTAATAATGGAACATTGACACCAAACAAGTAAAATGAAAGTTATTCAAAATTTAAAATAATATGCAAAAATAAATAAGAAGATTGATAAAATTAATATTTAATAGATAATTTATTATCAAACGTATCACAAAATACATGAGCATATCACAAATTCAAAATCAGAATGCTTAAAACTACGCATACGAAGTCAACCCACAACTCATATGTCAAGACTAGAGACGGTCTACAAAATCACATCCTAAGCTCATGTCATCTTATCATTGCGTAAAATCTAAAGTTAACACACAATCCTTATCTAAATTTTTCTCTCTTGTGAAGATAAAATTTTTTTTTAAGACTTTTATATGTTATTGATCTTATTAAATATATTCTTATATATTCGCATCTTTAAAAAAAATCATTCTCTTCTTATCGATTAACTCATCAGAATATTAACTTAACCCTTGTACTTAAATAATCCATGCCTATGATAATGTCAATTAAGGGAATGCACTAAACAAGCATATAACTTAATTTTCGTTAAGAGTACGAAGACACACAAAAAGGTTTGATCACGAAGATAGAAATCCAAAATTCTGAACAGATAATAATGAAATCACAGACTAGGTCGAATGATACACAATATCATTCACATGTTCGAATGAAGTTCACAAGAAAGAGATAAGTCAAAGTAGTTTTTTAAAAAAAATGTCATAAAAGTATAATAGGTGTCAAATAAACATGACTAAATGGAATTCTAAAGCAGGATACCCATCGTAACACCTACCCAATCTCACAGGTCAACCTAAATAGGTTTTCTACAAGAAAGAACCTATAGCTCTGATACCATCTTTGTAACACCCCCATCTATAAATAAATGATGGACTACTTATTAAACCATAAACATGTATGCAGAGCACTAAAATACAACAAATAATAATTAAACAACCTAATAAATAATAATTGCATAATTCCTAAGCAACAGATTGTAGGGTAACTCTCCATCACTCAGTCCCAGATCCCCCTAAGCACCTGCCAGAAAAAGAATACGGCATGAGCTAATTGCCCAGTACGGATTTGGAATACAGTTTATAAAACAGAAAAACAGGTATTCATATTTGACAGTTTATCATAAAACATTTATTTAAAAATAAGTATGGCTGAAGCAACGATGGGTTAGGATATTTCATACCGAGATCAGAACAGAACAGATACAAATACACACATCATAGGGTACCTAATGTGTGCAACAAACCGGATAACGTGTACGGCATATACAACGTTACCGTCAAATCAAATCACAAATCACAAATCATAAACTCTGGGTGCACCCACGTATCCTGAAACAAATATCAAATGCGCAAAAGCTCGCCTCCTGAGCTATCAGAAGGATACGCCATGACCAATCACACTGTCACGGAAGTGTCATGCCACTGGTGCCGCAATGACATGGCTGTAGTACCCCTACAGCTGGTTAGCTCGGTATACCTTATATCACTAAGGGTCCAAATAAAATATTTCGCACATGCTAAAAATATATTTTTATTATAGAGAGACAAATACTCAAAGCAGATAATTAATATTCACAATTTTCTGAAAATCACTAATACATATGTTAACATATTTCGTAATAGAACTGAGACAAATACATAAATGTTTCGGAACAAAACTGAGAGGTATTCAAATATTCTAAACAGATACGTAATATAATTAAATTTTGGAAATTGTAGAGAAGGTTTTTTTTTAGATATTTCAAAACATTTATTCTTTTTAAAATAATCTTAAAGAGTCAAAACAGTCAAGACAGATAAGAGTAAAACCGATTTGAGAACTTATCGAAACAAATATAGGTAGTTCTAACATGAGTAACGCTGAATAAAAAGGAGGGAGAATCCGTACCTCGAAAATAGCGACCTTAAACGCTAACAAAATTCGCAAATGATCCGCTAATTTTTCGCTCCCAATCTAATCTACAAAAGTTGAATTATAATAAAAGTATATTTATTAATGTATATGCTTACTACTTAAACAGACTACTTATTTAATCCTTGTTTATTAAAAGTTCTAAAGTTTGATTATTTGGACACATTATATTATTTGTGTTTGGCAAACACTAACTGTGGTGGTTATTAACAATTTAATCTTACCAAGTTAATTTAACAAAAGTTGACTATTTGATATTATATAATTAAAACTTGCGGCACTAATCCTGGCCAAATCATCTTCTCTGGTTTTGATTACTCCAAATCAATTAGCTAGTTAGTTCATTTGGATTAAGGCTAGGCTTGACCTGTACCTCATTGCTATACTAATTTTTTTTTTTTATGGACTTATAATTCCCGGACCATGTAACATATTCTAATGACTTCCAAATTAATTAATTACTATTCAAACAATAAACACGTTTTACAAATACCTATATACCAGATTATCAGTATTAAGAACCTATTAATATTATAATGTGTTTCCATTATAACAACTGAATACTATTTATTAACATTGTTTAATAATGATCCACCTGTGTTCTAATTATCACACCCCAATTAATATAACACTGACGGCTTTCTATCAATTTATAACACTACATGTTAATTAGTGTAAAAATATATCAAGTACCCTGACCATTATCCAAAATTCATGTATTAATTCCCTCTTCTCATACTAGGTGATCTTCTCATACTAGGTGAGGTGTTAATAATCAAAACTAGGTTGTCATCTATACATGCAGGACCTGGTGAATTTATGGGCATGATAACAATGTAACTATATCAATGATTATAAATAATATTCTAACAAGAAATTGTACCGTTTAGCTTATTAAGGGGACGATCTCGCTTTTGTCCTCTCTTGCTTTTCCTCTTCGTTGCCGTCGCTCCTGCTAACCCTTCACCCATGTTTTATGTTTTATTTGTTTTTAGGGTACTTAATATATATAGGCCGAAGTTACCGATTGCTGTTAGAAGTATCAAGTATAAACATTTTTATTCTTCTCTAAATAGTAATTTAATTTAATAGCCAATTTTCTTCTAAATAGGATATTATTATTATTATTATTATTATTATTATTATTATTATTATTATTATTATTATTATTATCTAAAATTAGTGTATGTTACAATACATTCCACAAAAGTAAAAATCATTTTTTTAATGGAATACAGATAATTTAATTTAAAAAATAAAATAAAATCACATATATTTATACTATACTATTATAAGAGAAACATAGGATAATTTGGTTCGTTGGTGGTTGTACAAACTCTTTTAGTTATACTTTAATCATAATTTAAAAACCCAATTTCTTTTTAGAAACACTTTTATTTATACCAAAAAATAAAAAAAATCAAAAATACATATAATTTAATTAAAAAAGTAAAATAAAATCACATATCCTTTATTATAATACCTGAGTATACCACACCATCCAGTTAACCAATCAGAAAATTTTAATTATTTTAGGACCAATTAGATGTCAATCCTAAATTTTAGACGAGTCTAAAAACTTTCATCATATAATTTTATTAACGAATGGTGGTTAGACTATCCATACAACGCGTCAATCCTAAATTTTAGACCAATCACAACAGTCTAAAATCTTTCCTCATATAATTTTAAACTAGAATTTAAATCCAATAAAACTTTTCTCCTATAATTTAATTAACCAATGATAGGTAACCAATCAGATGTCAATACTGAATTTTATACCAATCACAAAAGCTAAAAAACTTTCTCCATATAATTTTATGGTGGTTAAATTATCCATACAACGCGATTAACCAATCTAATTTCAAAAATTAATTTATTTTTAATTAGAATTTAAATCTATTAAAAAATTCTCATATAATTTTATTAACTGAAGGTGTTAGACTATCCATACAAATCAAAATTCAATAATTATTTTGATTTTAATTAATATTTAAATCTATTTATTTTTAATTTATATATTTCAAGAATTCGGTGTTTCACCTTAACGGATATTCAATCTTTCTTTCAAAAAAAAAAGAATTTGGTTATCAATTATATGCTTCCAACTTTTGATCACCAATTGTACTATCTATTTTATATAAAATAATCTATTTTATAGATAAACTTCTAATACCACCTTATGACCCAACCCAATAAGCGAGGAAGCATTACGAGTTCATGTATAAATTTTATGACTTTAAGCAATAATTTATATTTTTGATTGTTTAATTGTTAAAGGTCGTAATTTAAAGTTTTTACATAGAGATGCGAGGATAGTTATCTAATATTAATATTATTGATTGTAATTAAAAAAATCCGATATTAATTGATTATATTTTTTTTTAAAACCATTCACTATTATATTTTTATATTTAAAGAATTTGGTTATCAAATAAAATTATTTATTTTTAATAATAATTTAATCCTTTATTATATTTATAGACAAACTTCCAATACCACTCCATGATCTAACACACTTAATAAGGAAATATTATGAGTATATGTATACTTTTACAACTTTCATCTATATTTTTGATTTTTAATTATTAAAGGTCGTAATTTTAGGTTTTACATAGATATGTGAGGATAATTATCCAATATTAATATTATTTATTGTAGTTAAGAAAAATCGATGTTAATTGATTATTTTTTATAAATTAAAGAAAATGTTACTTAGTATTAATTAATACTTGAAACGGTTTTTTTTATTTTGTGTATAAAACTATTGTAATCTTTTATTTTAATGCTTGACTTTAGATGCTATATAGTTAACCAATCAGAAAATATTAATTATTTTAAGACTAATCAAAGATCACTCCCACATATGGTAGAAAAAGTTTTCCTTATTTATCTTTTGATCCGATTTTAATAATCATGATTAGTTGACAATTCTAATTTAAATGCAGTAATGACTTGATTTTAAATATACACGTATTACATATTTGTTTTAGTCACAATTATATTATCATATTTATAATTAAATTTTCATAAATATTTGTTAATCAAACAATTTGATTTATATTTTACATTTAATACGATATTAATAATTCAATTTCAAGTATACAATTAATAATACTTCCCCCGTCCCACTCATTTTGTCACCAATCAGATTTTCACCTTTTATTCAATCAAATTAAACAAACTAATAGTTACCAAAAAATTATATTATATTCCAAATAAGTTAACATAATTAGCATTTTATTTACCATATTAACTGAAAGTGGACAACATGAAAGACATATGTGTTAGTCCTTGTGTATTGCAGAAGGGGGGGGATGAA
The DNA here is from genome assembly GCA_030848705.1 of Heracleum sosnowskyi. NCBI lineage: Eukaryota > Viridiplantae > Streptophyta > Magnoliopsida > Apiales > Apiaceae > Heracleum > Heracleum sosnowskyi. The sequence goes on along the minus strand of CM061236.1, from coordinate 87,160,274 downwards.
TGCAATACTGATAAAATTCAATCTAAATTTCAACAACTAAAATCAAGATTAAACGTTATCAGCAATATATGCAATCACGAACAGTATTTAGTAAGAACAAGATTCACAAAATAAATGTTTTATTTATTTTGCAAAGTGTTGCTACAACCTCAAGAAAAAGATCTCGAGCTTCGGGTTTTTCTTCTTAGACACTTGCTTGTGTTCGTTACAGTTCTAGAATGAGTTGATAGTAGGTATATGACTAACCCTATCACTATCAGTCACGGGTTTGTAAAGCTGCTGTCACTGTCAAGTGGCAGCTTCTTACAGATTGTCTTACCCATGTGACTTTCCTAAATTGCTAACATGTCAGATAAACATTACAAAGAAAGCAACCTAGATTCATTCTATTTCCAGCTAAACCAATTCAGCAGATAAAGACTTGACCTTGCTCTTGAATTGATTCACTTTTGATTTGTAGTGCCTTGAAGCTTCTGTCGTAGTCTTGCAGACTTGGTGCAGCTTAGGGATGCTGCATCACGCCTGTTTCTTGAACATTTAAACTGTCACGGGATTTGACTGAGAAAGATACCTAGCATAAGGATCTTTATTGAGACAGTTACTTTTGCCGCAAAGCTTGCTGTCACAGGAATGATCTTTTGGTGACAGTATGAGTTCCCCGCATAGAGTGCTGTCGAGGATCCCAAACTTGCTGTCGAGGGCAATAGTTGCTGTCGCGTAGTCTTCCGCCAATGTTGCTGTCAGAGTAAATATGCTGTCGTGACTTGCAACATTCTGTCTTCTTGTAATCTTACTGTCACAGCTTTAGGACAGTAACCTTTATTCATGTTGTCATCCAAAAAGCATTCTTTGAGGCTTGAACACACAAGTGAACTTCTTTCAAATAATACAACTAGAATAACATTACATACTGATTACAAGAACATACTTTGGCTATGACAGTATGTTCTACTTAATTTAAAAAATTAAGTACAATCAAAGTTAAGTTGTTTCTATGCTATCACCCATAAATCCCAACAATCTCCCCCAATTTGTTTTTATGGAAAATAACAGCAAATTTACAATATGTGCTGACAACTTAACTAACAAGATCAGAATTCAAGAATTTTCACTTAGCTTGAGATTTCCTCTTCTGTCTTGCTGCATCCTCTCTTTTGAGAGCTTCTGCCAAGCTGCTTCTTAGACTTTCTACAAGAGAGATTTCAGCAGCAGACACTGCATCATCCTCTACTTCATCAATGATCTTCTTTATGGAAGGAGATATGAGAGAGCTAACATCCCTGAGATTCAGCCATTGCTCTATATCATATGGATAAGTTCTGAAATGAAGTTCTTCATTAATGAGCTTGAATCTTCTTCCAGGATAAGCATTGAGAGACTTCCTTCTTTGCTTGTCCACCTTTGAGTCTTCTCCTTTTCTCCCTTCCAATAACTTCTCTATCTCATAAGAACAAATCTGTTCCAAGGGGTGAACTGAACCAGCTACCATATACTGTAAATCCTTCAGAGTGGATGTTTTAAGCTTATGCAAGCTGCAAACATAGATTTCTTCTTTTAGGAACTTGACTCTTAGGGGATTTTCCAGCATATATGGTTGATAATTTGGAGCTTCACTTTCTGCCTTGTTAGAGGCCTTGTGAATTTCTAGTAATTCAGCTTCCTTCTTATCAAGTTCTGTCTGAGCTTGAGAATATGCAGAAGATTCAGGTCCTTTGCTTGGCTTGGGTTGCCCTTCCTGAGTTGGTTGGGCTTGCCCTTCTTCTGTGGGTGAGTCATCAAACTCATAGTACCAGTGGTATGGTATAGGAGAGGCTGGGAGATCAGTAAGAATATCAGCATCATCAAAATCTGCAAAGTTATAGCCAAATTTCTGATAAAATTCAGCATCCCTATCTGCCTGATATTTTAGAACATGTTCCATGACAGCCTCTGAAACATTATCATAGCTCTCCAGCAACTCTACCATTCTTTCCAGGTAGAAGAAATCAATTCTTCTTTTATCTATGGTTGATGTGCTGTTCTTGGTTGATGTGGCTACCAGATTGAAGTCCTTGTCAATCTTGGCAGACCTTGATTCTTCCCACCACAGAATATACTCAGAGGCCTCTTGATTTGCATCCAGCTTAACCTCAACACTCTTAATTTCTTTTGATTTCATTTGTTGAATCTTAAGACTGTTGGGAGGAATTGATTGAATTGGCTTTTTGAGATTCCTGCCAAATCCAGTGGCCTTTTCCTTTCCTGAGTACTTGTGCTTCCCTGTTGGTTTCTGTCTAGTAAACCATGCCTTTGCTTTAGCTTTTAGTCTCTTGGGCTTGACAGCAGCTTTGGTTTCATCCTTGACAGAACCTTCCTTGACAGTATCCTTGTCGACAGCATCTTCCAAGACAGCATCTTCTATGACAGTATCTTTGTCGATAGTACCTTTGGTGACAGCATCTTTTTCAGCATTTATGCAATCAATAGCACATCTAAGAATGCTTGCCTCCAAAGCTTCCAGTATTCTTGACTCCTCTTCATCTGTTGCACCAGCATCTTTATTTTCCTGGCTAGGAGTTTCTTCGTTGCCTTCATTCTGAGATTGAATACCAGTATTCCCAGAATTACTTCCACCAGCATTTCCAGCATTTCCAGAAGCTTCACCACCTCCATCCTTACCATCTTCATCATCATCATCATGGGGAGGAATGTTATAGAAGCAACTTCCACCTTGATCATTTCTTTTGGCATTGGCTCTAGTGATTAGCTCCTTCATTCTAGCTCCCAGTGCCTTGTCTCTCAACACCAGCATTTTGTAGATTTCTTGAACAGCATGAACTCTTCCTGGATTGGCATTTGAACTGAGTATTCCATCTAGTACCTTCAGAATTGACTTGGTTTCCATTTTGGATGGGCTACCAATATTCATGTAGCAGTTCCTTCTAATGCCATCCTTAGATTTAGATCTGTAGAAAACACATGATGGATTTGAGTAGACTTCAGGTAGCTTCTGTATGATCAGGTTCTGGATTTGCATATCCAATATTTCATTGAATGGTGTTTGAGTTGCCCTGATCTTTCCCTTCAAAGCACACAACACCTTTGCTGGTAGACTCTGCAATAGCTGCATTGTGATGAAATAAGATATGCCAGAAGTTAGATAAATACTTACAGCCCATCTTTTCTCATCATTCACCATTACACTGACACTGGTAATTTGTTCCTTTAACAGGTTTGTGGTGTTGGTTGGACGGTTGCTAGGAGCATTCATTGCTTCTTCCACCAAACTGCTAAACTCATTGTCATGGTTGTGTAATGTGCTCTCCCTGTAATCCACCATCAAGACATTGGCTTCCTCTTGATCATACTCAGTACCATTGGACCAAGTAGTTCCTTTATGGATGGATTCAGGCAGTTTCCCTTTACCTTTCCCAAGTTTGTTTTGTTCCTCCATTTCTCTCCATTTCTTGTGCAGAGCAGTTTCTTGAGTTTCTTGATTAGGTTCTCTAATCACCACAGGAGGCAAGATTGGATGTCTAGATGCAGGTCTTCTGTGCAATGCATCTTGAGTTTCCTTTGACATTAACACCCTTTCTCCATCCATTTCCATTTCAACAGGCTGTTCAGCTTTATCCTGTGGTTTTGCACTGCTTGGTTTGACTTGCTCCCCCTGAGACATTGCTTTCCTTTTAGCTCCCCCTCTGGTCTTCACAGCTACAGGCTCCCCCTGAGTTCCACCTGATTCTTGAATAGGCATTGATTCTGATCTTGCTACCTTCTCCCCCTTAGTTGAGTTGGCAGCTACCAGGTCAGTAAGGAACTGAATAGAAAGTTGAGTAGCAGCAAAACCATCAACCACCAGTTGAGAGAGGGAGTCCAGCTTGGAGTCCAAAGTAGCACACTGTCCTTCAAGAGCTGCAATCCTGTTACCAAAAGTAGCAGAGGGGCCACCAGACCTTAACCTTCTTGGAGGGGAAGGAAAAGACAGGGGCTTGGAGGCTATGGGGGTTCTCACACTCTCAGGGTGTTTTTGAGTGATCTCATCACCCCTCACAGTTCGACTCTCAAGGCCTAGTGCCTGAATAGTGTGGGCTCCCTCAATATCTCTCTGGACATGCTCAAGTCCCTCTCCTTTTGCCAGCTCATTTGGCTGCCTCTCATTTTTATGCTCACCTCTCTTTTCTTTTATCTCTCTTTTCTTTTGCACACCCTCACTCAACCTAGATGCATGGGTATGAGCAGTACTAACATGCATGGAAGGAGAAGATTTAGAATGTACCTTTAGGAGTTTGGCAAGAGGGAGGTCATCATCAGAGGCATCCTCAACAAGTACAGCATCAAAATTAGGCTGGGAGGACTTGACAGCATCTTTGGGAGGAATGTTACTGTCAGTTGTAGTCTGGACAGCAGGTTCTGGCATGACAGCATCTTTGGGAGGTGGAGTGACAGTATATTCTGGAGTGACAGCATCATTCTCTCCACCTTTGACAGTAGCTGTGCCCAGGACAGTAGCATCCCCAGTGTCTTTGACAGCAACAGAGGCTGTGACAGCATCTTCCTGAAGGTAAGATGCTCCTTGGAGGTCAGACAAAGTGTTGGCTGTTTCAGTTTCTGACAAAATACCACTTTGCCCTAGCTCAGTGTTTGGAGGAGTGGTGTCCATCTCACTTTGAGAAATGGGTTCTTGTGGACCACTAGAGGGGGGCTCATCCATGATTGGAGATGGATGATCAAAACCTGAAGGGTTGGGACTGTCCCCTTCTCTAGGTTGTGGAGAAGAAACAAAAGAATGTGTAGGGAAGGAAGAAGGTGAAAGTGTAGTAGAGAGTGGGGGCTGATTCACAGATGAAACATGTGAACCATCAATAGGAGTAGAGAAATCCTCACTGTGCCCTAACTCACTGTGTGTTTCTTCAAGTGGGGGATTCTCAGGTTGGGAACCATGAGTTTGTGCAGACTCTGTACAGGGTGCCTTGGGAGACAGGCCAAATTCAATAGAAGCACCTTGTTGAGAAGGCACATCTAGGGAGGAGTTTATTTCCCTGGTTTCCTCCACAGTCTTTTGGGAGACTGCAGGGTGGCTGACAGTGGTTTTGGTCCTCCTAGCTCTCTTCTTCTTAGGCTCAGGGGGAACCACTGTGGGTTCTGCTTGACTACCTTCCTTATTTGCTGCACTAGGTGCAGTGTCTCCCTCTTGACTAACAGAGCTACCACCAACATCAGCTTCTAAGGATCTTTTTCTGGATTCTTGCAAGGCTTCTCTTTGGGCTTTGGGAAGTCTAGAGGGCCTTGGCTGAGTGTATGGTGTTGAATGGGGGTTAACTGAATTTGGGTCTAATCCAGCTTCATCCTCAAGGGAAAAAGAATCATAACCAGTAGGTAATGGATAATCAAGGTTGGGCACTTGATCAACCATGTGCTGAGTGAAGCAAAGTGGAATATGTGCATTTAGATCCTGTGAAGATAACAGTGTGTGTGTGTTCTTTTTCAAGACAGAACAAACCTCTAGACGAGGGGCATCATTATTAAAGTCACAGAAAGTATTGATACACATCATAAGAAAGCGAGGGTAGTGTGATACCTTCTTACCTATGGCAGCTTTGAGTTGTGCCATGAGGAGAGCACCAACATTCACCTTGTATCCATGGACAAGAGAATGTGTCAGTTTCTTGATGTAAGAGGGTATCCCATTCCAGCCTGTGGACTTGGTAGAGAACACCTTGACCATTGCATCAAATATCATGCTCCACTCCTTCCTTAGATACTTCCTGTCCATTTAGAAAGGCACTTTTGACATCCATCTGAAATACTTTGAAGTTGCAGTGTGCAGCATAAGCTAGAAAGATTCTTATAGCTTCAAGTCTGGCAACAGGAGCAAATGTCTCATCATAATCTATTCCCTCCTGTTGACAGTAACCTTTAGCCACTAGCCTTGCTTTGTTCCTTGTCACCAATCCATTTTCATCAAGTTTGTTTCTGAAAACCCACTTGGTCTCAATAACTGACTTTCCCTTAGGTCTTGGAACCAATCTCCATACATTGTTTCTTTCAAACTGATTTAGCTCTTCTTGCATGGCTATCACCCAGTCAGAATCCAACAATGCTTCATCAATTGTCTTGGGTTCCATTTGTGACAGGAAGCATGAGAACATGCTGTCAGCAGAGACTTTGTTCCTTGTCCTCACACCAGAATTGGGATCACCAATTATAAGGTCATTTGTGTGGTCCTTGGTCCACCTGGTGATTCTGGGCAAGCTGCTTGATTGAACAGGAACATTTGCTTCAGCTTGTTGAGTTGAATGCTCATCAATTTCATTGTCTCCACCATGTTCTTCATTGTCTCCAGAGTCAACACTGTTCTGAATGTTAGATGTTATGGTGTGTGATTGAGCTGGAGTTTGAATGACAGTAGTGGTGTTGACAGCATCTTTGTCAACTTCAACAATTTGAGTGAAGCTAGGTTCTTCATCTACAATCTCCTCAGCTTCCAGGTATCCTTGATTCTCAAATCTAAATGTCTGCATCTTTCCTTCTTCATGCAGTCCTGGAAACTTGGTTTCATCAAATGTGACATTAACACTTTCTTCAATAATCCTGTGTTCTATGACATAAACTCTGTAGGCAGTCCTTTCTGTGCTGTAACCCATGAATAATCCTTCAAAAGCCTTGGTGTCAAATTTTCCTTTCTTCTCATGGTTGTCCTTCATCATAAAGCATTTGCTCCCAAACACATGAAAATATTTGACAGTAGGTTTCTTTCCAGTTAGCAGACAGTAAGGAGTACTTGCATGAGTTTTGTTGATCATGGTTCTGTTCTGAGTATAACAGGCTGTGTTGATGGCTTCAGCCCAGAAATATGTTGGCAACTTAGCATCATGCAACATAGTTCTAGCTGCTTCAATGAGAGTCCTGTTCTTTCTTTCTACAACTCCATTCTGCTGTGGAGTTCTTGCAGCAGAGAATTGTTGTACAATTCCTTCATCTTTACAGAAATTTCCAAGAGTGGCATTTCTGAATTCTGTACCATTGTCACTCCTCAAGATTTGAACTTTTGAGTTTGGGGTTCTATCAAGAACTCTGACTTGATCAATAATCACTTGAGCAGCTTCATCTTTGGATTCAAGAAATTTCACCCAAGTGTACCTTGAGTAATCATCCACCATTACCAAGGCATACCTCTTTCTGGCCATAGATGGTACATTGACTGGTCCAAAGAGGTCCATGTGAATCAACTTGAGTGCTTCTGTGTTGGTGTTTACTTGTTTGGACTTGTGCACAGCTCTTCTCAGTTTGCCCATTTGACAATCTTCACACAGTCCTTCTTGACAGAATTCCTGTTGGGGCAAACCTCTCACTAACTCCTTCTTCATCAGAATATTCATTGTCTTGAAGTTGAGATGTGAGAGCTTCCTGTGCCAAAGCATACTGTCACCAACAGTAGCCTTACTGTAAAAACAGTAAACTTTATCCTTCTTTGTTGAGCTTAGATCAGCAACAAACAAGCTTCCTTTTCTGACCCCTTTTAGAGAGAGGCTTCCATCCTTCTTGTGATAGATGTTGCAAACCATCATGTCAAAGTCAACCTTAAATCCTCTGTCACTGAATTGGCTGACACTGAGTAGGTTGTGCTTCAATCCATCCACAAGAGCAATATCTTCAATGACAACATTCCCAATTTCCAGACAGCCATATCCCACTGTGTAACCCTTGCTGTTGTCTCCAAAGGTTATGATTGGGCCAGCTTTCTCTACATAATGTGATAGCAGGGCTTTATCACCTGTCATGTGTCTTGAGCAACCACTGTCAATTATCCACATGACCTGATTTTTCTTCTTACCCTGCAAAACAGAATGTTTCTAAGTTGCATATGGTACCCAATCTTTGTTGGGTCCTGCAGTTTCAGTGTTCCCTGAGTTTCTTCCAGTCACAACATCACAAGCATTATCAAAGACTTCCTGTTTGACTTCTCTTTTCACCCACTTAGGTTTAGAATTGGACTTGGTCCTTTTCTTAGTGGATGAAGCCTTTTTGCTGTTGCCAGCAGGCTCAGAAGTCTCAACAGTGTTTAGGTATGAGCATTTTTCAGTAGAGAGAACAGGTAAGTTAAAGCATGTACTCATGGCAGTGATTTTGCATGGCATACAATCAATGTTATTACAGACACTCATAGTTCTATGCATAAGGGGGGTTCTGTGTAAGTTACCATTGAGTTCAGTTGCATTGATCTTATCCTCAATTGGTTTCTTACAAACATGTGTTAAGTGATGTGTAGATCCACAGTTATTGCATAGTTTCCTAGAAGCACCTCCAACATTAGTGTATCCATTTCCTTTGTTGACACCTACCTTACCATTCCTGTTCCTAGACTTGGGAGTCACTGGATTGACAGTATGTTCAGAAGTTGCTGTCGAACTATCCTTGACAGTATCTTTTAATCCTACTGTCTTGACAGAAGGTTTGAGAGTTACTGTCTTGGAATCATTCTTGACAGTATCTTTGAAAGATTCTGTCTTGCCAATCGTGACAACATCCTTTGACCTTACTGTCTGATCGCTTGGTAAGTTTACTGTCTTGGGGATTCTGACAGTATCCTTTCCTTCCTTGAATGTGCTGTCAACACCTTCATCCTCATCAAGAATTTCTTGTTTGATGAGCATGGCTTCTTCATCAAACTCAATTTCAGCAGCTTTGAAAATAGGAGTTTTAACTTTCTTGAGAATGGTGGGTTTGACAGCAGCTATTCCAGGACAATCTTGAATCACAGTTTCCTTTCCAGGTCTTCTACCATAAGAAAAACCTATACCAACAGACTGATTTTCTGTATGCTTATCATTGTAATCCTGAAGTATCTTTGATGAGTTTCTATAGGCCTTAATCTTAAATTCATTTTCAGCAATCTCATTCCTCAGGAATTCCTCAACCTCCTTAGCACATTTTAATTCATTTTTAAGTTTGGCATTCTCTTGAGCTAAAGAGCCTAGAGAACTGGTTTTGAGAAAAAGAGAATCATTTTCAGACTGAAGTGTTTCATTTAGCTTACTTAGTCTAGAGATTTCCTCATTAGCAGCAGACAAGCTAGTATAGACATTGAACATTTCAGCACTTAAGTCTTTAATGGTTTTCTTATACTCATCAGTAGACATATCAAGTAAGACAAGTGAAGGTACCTGACTTGAAGGAGTTGATGCTACCTCATCAGTGCTAGCCATGAGAGCTAGGTTAACATATTCTTCCTCTTCTTCATCATCAGAATCGTCCCAACACTTTCCTTCAGCCACATAGGCTCTACCTTGATTTTTCTTAGAGTATCCACCAGTTCCTTTCTCATATCTTTGAACCTGTTTGGGTCTTTTGCATTCAGTAGCAAAGTGACCAGGTTCTCCACAGTTGTAACATTTGAACTTTGATCTATCCACAAATCCAGTTTTGTATCCTCCTTTGGTTGAACTTCCCACAGCAGCCTTTGATGAGCTTCCTTTGCTGAACTTGGATGCTTGGCCTTGAGGCTTGTATGACCTATCCTTCTTGAACCTAAAGTTCTTGAATTTCTTGGCCATGTAAGCCATAGTAGGGTTGTCCATGCTTTCCAGTTCCTCCATTGTGTAGAAGTCTTCATCTTCCACATCTTTAATCTGTAGTACCACTTTCTCATCATCTTCAACCACCTCTTCTATCTTCAAGGTCTGTGTTGGGATTGATTGTGTGATCTGTGGTACTTCACTTGGCTGTGTGATCCTTGGCACATGTGCTACTAGGGCACTTGACATATTAGCCATCTTGTTCCTTGTTCCACTTTGTATGGCTCTCTTTTGAAAGAGTTCGAGTTCATAGGATTTCAGAATACCATAAAGTGTCTCAAAGGTTATAGTGTTGAGATCTCTTCCTTCTCGTATGGCTGTTGTCTTGTGTTCAAGGTGATCAGGCAGTGTGAGCAGGAACTTGACGTTTAATTCTTTTCTGTCATAGTACTTGCCATGTATCTGTAATTCAGTTAAGAGCTTACTGAACCTTTCGAACATGGAGGTTAAGTCTTCACCAGGCTTGGCCATGAATGCCTCATATTGAGATATTAGAATTTGCCTTTGGTTGCCCTTAACCTCTTCACTTCCTTCACAGAGTAAGGCTAACCTGATCCACATCTCCTTGGCTGATGTGCAGCTTATTACACTTCCACACATGGCTTTATCCAGTGTGAGAGAATCGAGCAAGATAAGTTGCAAATGATCATCTAGCACCATTTTCTCCTTTTCAGGTTCCAAGAATTCTGAGGGATCTTTGGGAACCCACTGTGCAGGAATAATCTCACCATTCACTGTTGTGGCTTCAATTTCCTTTCTTGGAATGAAAGGACCATTCTCGAGTATACCTGGGTATAGTGGATTTGCAGCTTTGATAAACAACAAGATTTTTCTTTTCCAAGTGCTGTAGTTCTCTTTATCAAAAGCTGGGATCTTGATACTGTTTGATTTCTGCATTTTCTCCGGGATCTCAGATATGTATGTTAATCTGAAAGCTCTGATACCAGTTGTTAGTCCTTGTGTATTGCAGAAGGGGGGGGATGAATGCAATACTGATAAAATTCAATCTAAATTTCAACAACTAAAATCAAGATTAAACGTTATCAGCAATATATGCAATCACGAACAGTATTTAGTAAGAACAAGATTCACAAAATAAATGTTTTATTTATTTTGCAAAGTGTTGCTACAACCTCAAGAAAAAGATCTCGAGCTTCGGGTTTTTCTTCTTAGACACTTGCTTGTGTTCGTTACAGTTCTAGAATGAGTTGATAGTAGGTATATGACTAACCCTATCACTATCAGTCACGGGTTTGTAAAGCTGCTGTCACTGTCAAGTGGCAGCTTCTTACAGATTGTCTTACCCATGTGACTTTCCTAAATTGCTAACATGTCAGATAAACATTACAAAGAAAGCAACCTAGATTCATTCTATTTCCAGCTAAACCAATTCAGCAGATAAAGACTTGACCTTGCTCTTGAATTGATTCGCTTTTGATTTGTAGTGCCTTGAAGCTTCTGTCGTAGTCTTGCAGACTTGGTGCAGCTTAGGGATGCTGCATCACGCCTGTTTCTTGAACATTTAAACTGTCACGGGATTTGACTGAGAAAGATACCTAGCATAAGGATCTTTATTGAGACAGTTACTTTTGCCGCAAAGCTTGCTGTCACAGGAATGATCTTTTGGTGACAGTATGAGTTCCCCGCATAGAGTGCTGTCGAGGATCCCAAACTTGCTGTCGAGGGCAATAGTTGCTGTCGCGTAGTCTTCCGCCAATGTTGCTGTCAGAGTAAATATGCTGTCGTGACTTGCAACATTCTGTCTTCTTGTAATCTTACTGTCACAGCTTTAGGACAGTAACCTTTATTCATGTTGTCATCCAAAAAGCATTCTTTGAGGCTTGAACACACAAGTGAACTTCTTTCAAATAATACAACTAGAATAACATTACATACTGATTACAAGAACATACTTTGGCTATGACAGTATGTTCTACTTAATTTAAAAAATTAAGTACAATCAAAGTTAAGTTGTTTCTATGCTATCACCCATAAATCCCAACAATATGTAAATGCCTATTTGTAAACACCGAGGATTCTACTCAACATAAAATAAGATGTAATAAGTAAATAATAAAAGTCATATGTCACAGGAATCTCAGAAGATAATATCTGTCAAAAGAAAGAAGGTTAATGTCATCTACAGACTTGAAGTAATTCTACATTGAAAGAAGTTCAATTTATTGATCAAGCCTCAGTGAAGTATTCAATCTCAGTGGATTTATTAAAGTGACAGAGATTTCAAGATGTGACAGCAAATGTGCAGGTTACAGTGTTTAAGGAAAAGGGAAAAGAAAATGAATCATTGGTTAAAGTCAAACAGATGAAGAACAGACATTGTCGTTAGTCACTCATGAACCAGACAGTACATTGAGTGTCAACGTTCTACAAGTGTTATTTCTTCATCTAAATTTTAGTGGTTTAAGAATTGATTGTGAAGACAAGGAATTGTATTTATTCTCTTCTAAATAATTATTTCGACTAAGTAAATTATTTATTAAATTAATTCTGTTAAGAATTAATTTAATACATAAATTAATTAAATGATTATTTGAATTAGAATAGAAAATGAACTAAGAAGACTTAGAAAATAAACTAAGAAGACTGTCAAGGAGAATCTTCCCGATAGTCTTCCTAGGCATTTTCTAAGTATTTTTATGTTAAAAGAGAGTTTTCCCGAATGTCTTCCCAAGCCAAAAGAGAGTCTTCCCGATTGTCTTCTTAGTACAAAACTAAGTAATGCTTTGGCGCGTGAAGATTCAACAAGGCAGTACATGCGTGTGATCAAATTAAAAAAAAAAAGACAGAAACATTCAAGACAGAAAAAGCAAAGAACATTACATTCTTCATTACTTCTGCCTTTACTTCTAAAACTGTTCGAGCTCTTAAATTTGACAGTGAATCTATTTCTTGATTTGGTTGTAACATTTAATCCATAAGAATTACTTGTACTGCTTTGACATTCTAGCAGATCATAATCCCTATAAATTATATCGAACTACTTTTTAGTATTCGATCCTTTTTATTACAAAAATAGATAAATTCATGTCGAATTTATTCTAGATTTGTTTTATCAAGAACTCTGTAATCTATACTCAAATTGTAACACCTTTCAAGTTTAATATAAGTTATATTTAACTTGAATATTGTTTCAGTTTATTCCGTAATAATTTGTTCTTAAATTGTTTAATCTTTAAACGAACAAATTCGATTAAACAATATAGTTTGTATTTGTTGGGATTTATGGGTGATAGCATAGGAACAACTTAACTTTGTATATACTTAATTTTTAATTAAGTAGAACATACTGTCACAGCCAAAGTATGTTCTTGTAATCAGTATGCAATGTTATTTTAAGTGTGTAATTTGGAAGAAGTTCACTTTCTATGTTCAAGCCTCAAAGAACGCATATTAGATGACAGCATGAATAAATGTTACTGTCATAAGCATTGACAGTAAGATTACAAGAAGACAGAATGTTGCAAGTCAAGACAGCATATTCACTCTGACAGCAACATTGGTGGAAGACTACGCGACAGCAACTTTAGCCCTTGACAGCAAGTTTGGAAACCTCGACAGCACACTATGCGGGGAACTCCTACTGTCACCAAAAGCACATTCCTGTGACAGCAAGCTTTGCGGCAAAAGTAACTGTCTCGAGAAAGATCCTTGTTCTAGGTATCTTTCTCAGTCAAACCCCGTGACAGTTTCAATGTTCAAGAAACAGGCGTGTTGCAGTATCCCTAAGCTGCACCAAGTCTGAAAGACTACGACAGAAGCTTCAAGCACTGCAAACAAAAGCGAATCAATTCAAGAGCAAGGTCAAGTCTCTATTTGCTGAATTGTTTTAGCTAGAAATAGAATGAATCTAGGTTGCTTTCTTTGTAATGTATATCTGACATTGTTAGCAATTTAGGAAAGTCACATGGGTAGACACTTTGTAAGAAGCTGCCACTTGATAATGACAGCAGCTTAACAGACCCGTGCTGATAGTGATAGGATTAGTTTTATACTTAGACTATCAATTCATTCTAAAAATGTAACGAAGACAAGCAAGTGTCTTGGAGAAGATCGAAGCTCAAGAATTCTCTCTTGAGGTTGTAGCAACACTTTGCAAAATAAATAAAACATTTATTTTGTGAATCCTGTCTTCTCTATTATACTGTTTGTGAATGCATACATATTATTGATAACATTAAATCTTAGTTTTAGTTGTTGAAACTGAGATTGAATTTTATCAGTATTGCATTCATCCCCCCCCCCCTCTGCAATACACAAGGACCAACAACTGGTATCAGAGCTTTCAGATTAACATACATATCTGAGATCCCGACGACAATGCAGAAATCAAACAGTATCAAGATCCCAGCTTTTGATAAAGAGAACTACAGCATTTGGAAAAGAAAAATCTTGTTGTTTATCAAAGCTGCGAATCCACTATACCCAGGTATACTTGAGAATGGTCCTTTCATACCAAGGAAGGAAATTGAAGCCACAACAGTAAATGGTGAAATCATTCCTGCACATTGGGTTCCCAAAGATCCCTCGGAATTTTTGGAAACTGAGAAGGAGAAAATGGTGCTAGATGATCACTTGCAACTCATCTTGCTCGATTCTCTCACGTTGGATAAAGCCATGTGTGGAAGTGTGATAAGCTGCACATCAGCCAAGGAGATGTGGATCAGGTTAGCCTTACTCTGTGAAGGAAGTGAAGAAGTTAAAGGCAACCAAAGGCAAATACCTATATCTCAATATGAGGCATTCATGGCCAAGCCTGGTGAAGACTTAACCTCCATGTTCGAAAGGTTCAGTAAGCTCTTAACTGAACTGCAGATACATGGCAAGTACTATGACAGAAAAGAATTGAATGTCAAGTTCTTGCTCACACTGCCTGATCATCTTGAACACAAGACAACAGCCATACGAGAAGGAAGAGATCTCAACAATATAACCTTTGAGACACTTTATGGCATTCTGAAATCTTATGAACTTGAACTCTTTCAAAAGAGAGCCATACAAAGTGGAACAAGGAACAAGATGGCTAACATGTCAAGTGCCCTAGTAGCACAGGTGCCAAGAATCACACAACCTAGTGAAGCACTACAAATCACTTAACCAACCCCTGTACAATCCTTGAAGATAGAAGAGGTTGTTGAAGATGATGAGAAAGTAGTACTACAGCTCAAGGATGTGGAAGATGAAGACTTCTACACTATGGAGGAACTGGAAAGCATGGACAATCCTACTATGGCTTACATGGCCAAAAAGTTTAAGAACTTTAGGTTCAATAAGGATAGGTCATTCAGGCCCCAAGGCCAAGCATCCAAGTTCACCAAGGGAAGCTCATCAAAGGCTGCTGTGGGAAGCTCATTCAAAGGAGGATACAAGACTGGATTTGTGGATAGATCTAAATTCAAGTGTTACAACTGTGGTGAACCTGGTCATTTTGCTACTGAGTGCAAAAGACCCAAACAGGTTCAGAGATTTGAGAAAGGAACTGGTGGATACTCTAAGAAGAATCAAGGTAGAGCCTATGTGGCTGAAGGAAAGTGTTGGGATGAGTCTGATGATGAAGATGAAGAAGAATATGTCAACCTAGCTCTCATGGCTAGCACTGATGAAGTAACATCAACATCTTCAAGTCAGGTACCTTCACTTGTCTTACTTGATATGTCCATTGATGAGTATAAGAAAACCATTAAAGACTTAAGTGCTGAAATGTTCAATGTCTATACTAGCTTATCTGCTGCCAATGAGGAGATCACTAGGCTGAGTAAGCTATATGAAACACTAAAGTCTGAAAATGAATCTCTTGTTCTCAAAACCAGTTCACTAGACCCTTTAGCTCAGGAGAATGCTAAACTTAAAAATGAATTGAAATGTGCTAAAGAGGTTGAGGAATTCCTGAGAAATGAGATTGCTGAAAATGAATTTAAAATCAAGGCTTATAAAAACTCATCTAAGATAGTTCAGGATTACAATGATAAGCATACAGAAAATCAGTCAGTTGGTATAGGTTTTTCATATGGTAGAAGACCTGGAAAGGAAACTGTGATTCAAGATTGTTCTGGAAATGCTGCTGTCAAACCCACCATTCTCAAGAAAGTTAAAACTCCGATTTTCAAAGCTGCAGAAATTGAGTTTGATGAAGAAGCCATGCTCATCAAACAAGAAATTCTTGATGAGGATGAAGGTGTTGACAGCACATTCAAGGATGGAAAGGATACTGTCACAATCCCCAAGACAGTAAACTTACCAAGCAATCAGACAGCAAGTTCAAAAGATGTTGTCACAATTGGCAAGACAGAATCTTCCAAAGATACTGTCAAGAACGGTTCCAAGACAGTAACTTTAAAACCTTCTGTCAAGACAGTAGGAATAAAAGATACTGTCAAGGAAAGTTCGACAGCAACTTCTGAACATATTGTCAATCCAGTAACTCCCAAGTCTAAGAATAGGAATGGAAAGGTAGGAGTCAACAAAAGAAATGGATACACTAATGTTGGAGGTGCTTCTAGGAAACTATGCAACAACTGGATCTACTCATCACTTAACACATGTTTGTAAGAAACCAATTCAGGATAAGGTCAATGCGACTGAACTCAATGGTAACTTACACAGAACCCCCCTTATGCATAGAACTATGAGTGTCTGTAATAACATTGAATGTATGCCATGCAAAATTACTGCCATGAGTACATTTAACTTACCTATTCTCACTACTGAAAAATGTTCATACTTAAACACTGTTGAGACTTCTGAGCCTGCTGGCAACAGCAAAAAGGCTCCATCCACTAAGAAAAGGACCAAGTCCAATTCTAAACCTAAGTGGGTGAAAAGAGAAGTCAAACATGAGATTACTGATAATGCTTGTGACTTTATGACTGAAAGAAACTCAGGAGACACTGAAACTGCAGGACCCAACAAGGATTGGGTACCATATGCATCTTAGACACA
Source organism: Heracleum sosnowskyi (assembly GCA_030848705.1). Lineage (NCBI taxonomy): Eukaryota > Viridiplantae > Streptophyta > Magnoliopsida > Apiales > Apiaceae > Heracleum > Heracleum sosnowskyi. The sequence continues at coordinate 87,143,760 of CM061236.1, read as the reverse complement.
TTCTGTTTTGCAGGGCAAGAAGAAAGATCAAGTCATGTGGATCATTGACAGCGGTTGCTCAAAGCACATGACAGGTGATAAAGCCCTGCTATCACATTATGTTGAGAAAGCTGGCCCAATCATAACCTTTGGAGACAACAGCAAGGGTTACACAGTGGGATATGGCTGTCTAGAAATTGGAAATGTTGTCATTGAAGATATTGCTCTTGTGGATGGATTGAAGCACAATCTACTCAGTGTCAGCCAATTCAGTGACAGGGGATTCAAGGTTGATTTTGATATGATGCTGTGTAACATCTATCACAAGAAGGATGGTAGCCTCTCTCTAAAAGGGGTTAGAAAAGGAAGCTTGTTTGTTGCTGACTTAAATTCAACAAAGAAGGATAAGGTTTACTGCTTTTACAGTAAAGCTACTGTTGGTGACAGTATGCTTTGGCACAGGAAGCTCTCACATCTCAACTTCAAGACAATGAATATTCTGATGAAGAAGGAGTTAGTGAGAGGTTTGCCCCAACAGGAATTCTGTCAAGAAGGACTGTGTGAAGATTGTCAAATGGGCAAACTAAGAAGAGCTGTGCACAAGTCCAAGCAATTGAACACTAACATTGAAGCACTCAAGTTGATACACATGGATCTCTTTGGACCAGTCAATGTACCATCAATGGCCAAGAAGAGATATGCCTTAGTAATGGTGGATGATTACTCAAGGTACACTTGGGTGAAGTTTCTTGAATCCAAAGATGAAGCTGCTCAAGTGATTATTGATCAAGTCAGAATTCTTGATAGAACTCCAAACTCAAAAGTTCAAATCTTGAGGAGTGACAATGGTACAGAATTCAGAAATGCCACTCTTGGAAATTTCTGTAAAGATGAAGGAATTGTACAACAATTCTCTGCTGCAAGAACTCCACAGCAGAATGGAGTTGTAGAGAGAAAGAACAGGACTCTCATTGAAGCAGCTAGAACAATGTTGCATGATGCCAAACTGCCAACATATTTCTGGGCTGAAGCTATCAACACAACCTGTTATACTCAGAACAGAACCATGATCAACAAGACTCATGCAAGTACACCTTACTGTCTGTTAACTGGAAAGAAACCTACTGTCAAATATTTTCATGTGTTTGGGAGCAAATGCTTTATGATGAAGGATAACCATGAGAAGAAAGGAAAATTTGACACCAAAGCTTTTGAAGGACTATTCATGGGTTACAGCACAGAAAGGACTGCCCACAGAGTTTATGTTATGGAACACAGGATTATTGAAGAAAGTGTTAATGTCACATTTGATGAAACCAACTTTCCAGGACTGCATGAAGAAGGAAAGATGCAGACATTCAGATTTGAGAATCAAGGATACTTGGAAGCTGAGGAAATTGTGGATGAAGAACCTAGCTTCACTCAAATTGTTGAAGTTGATAAAGATACTGTCAATACCACTACTGTCAACCAAACTCCAGCTCAGTCACAGACCATAACCTCTAACATTCATGACAGCGGTGACTCTGGAGACAATGAAGAACATGGTGAAGACAATGGGATTGGTGATCATTCAACTCAACAAACTGAAGCAAATGTTCCTATACAGTCAAGTAGCTTGCCCAGAATCACCATGTGGAACAAGGATCACTCAAGTGACCTCATCATTGGTGACCCTAATTCTGGAGTGAGGACAAGGAACAAAGTCTCTGCTGACAGCATGTTTTCATGCTTCCTGTCTCAAATGGAACCCAAGACAACTGATGAAGCATTGTTGGATTCTGACTGGGTGATAGCCATGCAAGAAGAGCTAAATCAGTTTGAAAGGAACAATGTATGGAAGCTAGTTCCAAGACCTAAGGGAAAGTCAGTCATTGAGACCAAATGGGTTTTCAGAAACAAGCTTGATGAAAATGGATCAGTGACAAGAAACAAATCAAGGCTAGTAGCTAAGGGTTACTGTCAACAGGAGGGAATAGACTATGATCAGACATTTGCACCTGTTGCAAGACTTGAAGCTATAAGAATCTTTCTAGCCTATGTTGCACACTGCAACTTCAAAGTATTTCAGATGGATGTCAAAAGTGCCTTCCTAAATGGAGAATTGGAAGAAGAAGTGTATGTTGAACAGCCACCAGGGTTTGAGGATGCTGAAGTGTATGATTTTGTATACAAACTTTTCAAAGCTTTGTATGGACTAAAGCAAGCACCCAGGGCTTGGTATGACACACTCTCCACTTTTCTCTTGGACAATCAGTTTACTAGAGGAGTTGTGGACAAGACACTTTTCTACAAACACCATGGCAAGGACATCATTCTGGAACAAATCTATGTGGATGATATCATTTTTGGTTCAACAAATGAGAGGCTGTGTGAGAAGTTTTCCTCTCTCATGAGTAACAAATATGAGATGAGTATGATGGGAGAATTGTCATTCTTTCTGGGATTACAAATTCTTCAACAATCTGATGGAATCTTCATTTGTCAAGCTAAATACATCAAGGAACTTCTCAGAAAGTTCAACTTGGAAGATTCATCACCTGCAAAGACACCAATGTCCACCTCAACCAGTCTGGATCTTGATCCTAAAGGGAAGAAAGTTGACTCAAGCACCTATAGAGGCATGGTAGGATCTCTCCTATACCTAACTGCTAGCAGACCTGACATCATGTTTGCTACATGTCTCTGTGCAAGGTTTCAGAGTGATCCAAAGGAGTCTCACTTAGTAGCCATCAAGAGAATCTTTAGATACCTAAAAGGCACTCCTAACCTAGGTCTTTGGTATCCCAAGAACACTGGATTTGATCTAATTGGATACTCAGACTCAGACTATGCTGGATGCAAGATTGACAGAAAGAGTACTACTGGTAGCTGTCAATTTCTTGGTGGAAGATTGGTCTCATGGTTTAGCAAGAAGCAGCATTCAGTTTCTACTTCAACTGCAGAAGCTGAGTATATTGCTGCGGGCAGTTGCTGTGCACAAATTCTATGGATGAAGAATCAACTTCTTGATTATGGTCTAGTGTTAAGAGACATTCCTATCTACTGTGACAACACTAGTGCCATAGCCATTTCAGACAATCCAGTTCAACACTCTAGGACAAAGCACATTGATATAAGACATCACTTTATCAGAGAGCATGTTGAACAAGGAACTGTGAAGCTGATCTATGTCCCAACTAACAAGAAACTTGCTGACATCTTCACTAAGCCATTGGATGAAGCAACCTTCAACAGGTTGGTAAGTGAATTGGGAATGCTGAATCTGGTATGTTGATTTACTCAGTTTTCTATATTTCCAAATTCTCTTTTGAAGCTCATGACAGCAACTTCAAACCTGCTGTCAAGAGAAGTTACTGTCTACCTGGTCTATGTCTGTTATGTGACAGCATGTGTTGATTTGACTTTTCATGTCAGTATTTTGTGCCAGTCTCATACTTTTAGACAGTGTATGACATTAATGTGGTTACTTGTTAAGTTTGAGAGATAAAAATCTGTTCCATTGGACTTTCACACCGTTTTGCATTAATCTGTAGGATTAGAGGAGGACACGACCATTAATTACTTTTGTGGTAGTTGTATGGGTACTCTAACTGTTGACCATTAGACTTTAATCCTTAGATGGTTTTGCCTATAAATTAACCTTAGGTTTCTCCAGTCTACTATCAGTTTTAAAGTAAATAATGGAAAACAAAGTAGGAATTGAAGTAGGGCTAAAACGGTGCGATAGTGAACCCGACAGTGAAGAGATTGATGAACTCTTCGAGATACTGTTGGATGGCATGGATGAGATCGAAGAGGAAAAGGAACAGGAAGAGGAGGCCAAGGCTAAGGAAGAAGAGAAGGAGCTTCAGGCACTTCTTGAAAAAGAAGGTCGCTCTGAAGAAGAGATTAAGGAAGAAGTCTTAGAACTAGTTGATAAAATCATAGAATAATGTACTCAAAGTTTTTTTTATTTTAATGATTTTATCAATAATAATAATAAAAGTTCTTGTTCTTGTGTTCATGATTTGTCTGTGTTAATTGCTTAATATCTGTGTTCAAAAGATTAAATTGCTAAATCCATAATTTGTCAATATTAAGTTAAGTGTATGAATAAAGCATTCTAATAAGTTCATGACAGAACCAATTCCCAATCAAAGTTACTGTCGTTAAGAAGGCTACTGTCGTGTGTTTCTTGACAGCAACTTTCTTGACAGCAGGAAAAGACTTTCTGTCAAGACTTGTAAAGGATACTGTCATTCATATGCTTACCGGTGACAGCAAGTTTTTGCACAATAGTTGCTGTCGCGCAAAACCTACTGTCACCACCTCTTATTACTGACAGATTGTTTCTAGCGCACAGGTTACTGTCAACAATAGTGGACCGTTGAAATTGGATATTCATCCCACGTTGGTCAGTGAATAACGGGTAGTAACTGACGTGTTATAAGAGTGGGTTAAGACACGTTCTTTAATTCCACTTTTTGTGCACAACGTTTGAGATACCTCTATTTATTCTCCAGTTACTCAGACATATCACTCTCATCGAACTCAAGGCAATATACTTTTCTTCAAGCAAAAAGCCACTTTCTTACTTTCTTCTTTTCTTGAAATCTCCATGGCATCCAAACAGACTCTCTCTCAAACAAACTTTGCTGGCATCTTTTCCCCAAATGATGCTGGTGAAGGTTTCAAAGGACTCGTGTTTTTCTTGAACAAGTCCTATCTCGGTTATGCCATCACCTCTACCCCCATTCTCGACTTAGACAGAATTGAGGCGTTTTGGCAAACTGCTGTTGCTCAAACTGAGGGTGAGAACCCGGGCATTCAATTCACAATCTCTGGGCAACAATACACTCTTACAGCTGAGGTCATCAACACTGCTCTTGGAATTACACTTGAAGCAAGACACCAATTTGCTGAACTTGCCAATGATGACACTCTAAAGAAGCTCTTCTTGAAGATTGGGTATGCATGCCCTATTCTCGAAGAGGGGACTACCAAGTGGTATCCAACTGGTGAAATGGATAGGAAGCATCTGAGAAAGGAGTGGAGCATGGTATTTGATGTGATGGTCAAGGTGTTCTCTACCAAGTCCACAGGCTGGAATGGAATACCCTCCTACATCAAGAAACTGACACATTCTCTTGTCCATGGATACAAGGTGAATGTTGGAGCTCTCCTCATGGCACACCTCCAAGATGCCATAGGTAAGAAGGTATCAACCTACCCTCGCTTTCTTATGATGTGCATTAATTCATTCTGTGATTTTAATGATGCTGCTCCTCGTTTAGAGGCTTGCTCAGTTTTGAAAAAGAACACACGCACACTATTATTATCACAAGATCTCAATGCACACATTCCACTTTGTTTCACTCAACACATGGTTGATCAAGTGTCCAACCCTGATTTACCATTACCATCTGGTTATGCCTCTTTCACCCTTGAGAATGAAACTGAATTAGACCCAAATTCAGTTAACCCACATTCAACACCATACACTCAGCCTAGGCCCTCTAGACGTTCCAAAGCCCAAAGAGAAGCCTTGCCAGAATCCAGGAAACGGCCTTTAGAAGCTGATGTTGGTGGTAGCTCTATGAGTCAAGAGGGAGACACTGCACCTAGTGCAGCAAATAAGGAAGGTAGTCAAACAGAACCCACAGTGGTTCCCCTGAGCCTAAAAAGAAGAGAGCTAGGAGGACCAAAACCACTGTTAACCAAGCTGCAGTTTCTCAACAAACTGTAGTTACTGAAAGGGACTCAAACACCTCCCTAGATGTGCCTTCTCAACAAGGTGCATCTATTGAAATTGGCCTGTCTCCCAAGGCACCCTGTACAGAGACTGCACAAACTCATGGTTCACAACCTGAGAAACCCCCACTTGAAGAAACACACAGTGAGTTAGGGCACAGCGAGGATTTCTCTACTCCTATTGATGGTTCACATGTTTCATCTGTGAATCAGCCCCCACTCTCTGCTACATTTTCACCTTCTTCCTTCCCTACACATTCTTTTGTTTCTTCTCCACAACCTAGAGAAGGGGACAGTCCCAACCCTTCAGGTTTTGATCATCCATCTCCAATCATGGATGAGCCCCCCTCTAGTGGTCCACAAGAACCCATTTCTCAAAGTGAGATGGACACCACTCCTCCAAACACTGAGCTAGGGCAAAGTGGAATTCTGTCAGAAAATGAAACAGCCAACACTTTGTCTGAACTCCAAGGAGCATCTTACCTTTAGGAAGATGCTATCACAGCCTCTGTTGCTGTCAAAGACACTGACAATGTTGTTGTCCTGGACACAGCTGCTGTTATGGGTGGAGAGAAAGATACTGTCACTACAGAACCTACTGTCACTCCACCTCCCAAAGTTGCTGTCATGCCAAAACCTGCTGTCCAGACTCCAACTGACAGTAACATTCCTGCCAAAGATACTGTCCAGTCCTCTCAGCCTAATTTTGAAGCTGTACTCCTTGAGGATGCCTCTGATGATGATCTACCTCTAGCCAAACTCTTGAAGGTACATTCTAAATCTACTCCTTCCATGCATGTTAGTACTGCTCATACTCATGCATCTAGGTTGAGTGAGGGTGTGCAAAAGAAAAGAGAGATAAAAGAAAAGAGAGGTGAGCATAGAAATGAGAGGCAGCCAAATGAGCTGGCAAAAGGAGAGGGACTTGAGCATGTCCAGAGAGATATTGAGGGAGCCCACACTATACAGGCATTAGGCCTTGAGAGTCAATCTGTGAGGGGTGATGAGATCACTCAAAAACACCCTGAGAGTGTGAGAACCCCCATAGCCTCCAAGCCCCTTTCTTTTCCTTCCCCTCCAAGAAGGTTAAGGTCTGGTGGCCCCTCTGCTACTTTTGGTAACAGGATTGCAGCTCTGGAAGGACAGTGTGCTACTTTGAACTCCAAGATGGACTCTCTCTCTCAACTGATGGTTGATGGTTTTGCTGCTACTCAGCTCTCTATCCAGTTCCTTACTGACCTAGTAGCTGCCAACTCAACTAAGGGGGAGAAGGTAGCAAGATCAGAATCAATATCCATTCAGGAATCAGGTGGAACTCAGGAGGAGCCAGTAGCTGTGAAGACCAAAGGGGGAGCTAAGGGGAAAACATTATCTAAGGGGGAGCAAGTCAATCCAAGCAGTGGACAACCAAAGGATAAAGCTGAAGAGCTTGTTGAAGTTGACTTGGATGGAGAAAGAGTACTGATGTCTAAAGCAACTCAAGATGCAATGCAAAGAAGACCTGCATCTAGACATCCAATTCTACCTCCTGTGATAATCAGAGAGCCAACTCTAGCATCTCAAGAATCTGCTCTACAAAGAAGATGGAGAGAAATGGAGGAACAGAATAAGTCTGGGAAAGGTAAAGGGAAACTGCCTGAATCCATCCATAAAGGAAATACTTGGTCCAATGGTACTGAGTATGATCAAGAAGAAGCCAATACTCTAATGGTGGATTACAGGGAGAGCACATTACACAATCATGACAGTGAATTTAGCAGTTTGGTGGAAGAATCAATGAATGCTCCAAGCAACCGTCCAACCAACACCACAAAACTGTTAAAGGATCAAATCACCAGTGTCAGTGTAATGGTTAATGATGAGAAAAGATGGGCTGTAAGTATCTATTTCACTTCTGGCATATCTTATTTCATCACAATGCAGTTATTGCAGAGTCTGCCAGCAAAGGTGTTGTGTGCTTTGAAGGGAAAGATCAGGGCAACTCAAACACCATTCAATGAAATATTGGATATGCAAATCCAGAACCTGCTCACACAAAAGCTACCTGAAGTCTACACAAATCCACCAAGTGTTTTCTATAGATCTGTAACTAAGGATGGCACAAGAAGAAGCAGCTTCATGAATTTGGTTGGCACATCCAGAATGGAAACCATGTCAATTCTGAAAGTGTTAGATGGAATACTCAGTTCAAATGCCAATCCAGGAAGAGTTTATGCTGTTCAAGAGATCTACAAAATGCTGGTGTTGAGAGACAAGGCACTGGGAGCTAGAGTGAAGGAACTAATCTCTAGAGCCAATGCTAAAAGAAATGATCAAGGTGGAAGCTGTCTTTATGACATACCTCCTCATGATGATGATGATGATGATGATGATGATGAGGTTGGAGGTGGTGAAGCTTCTGGAAATGCTGGAAATGCTGGTGGAAGTAATTCTGGGAATACTGGTATTCAATCTCAGAATGAAGGCAATGAAGAAACTCCTAGTCAGGAAAAGAAAGATGCTGGTGCAACAGATGAAGAGGAGCCAAGAATACTGGAAGCTTTGGAGGCAAGCATTCTTAGATGTGCTATTGACTACATAAATGCAGAAAAAGATGATGTCACCAAAGGTACTGTCGACAAGGAAACTGTCAAAGAAGATGCTGTCATGGAAGATACTGTCGACAAAGGTACTGTCAAGAAAGGTTCTGTCAATGATGAAGCCAAAGCTACTGTCAAGCCCATAAGACTGAAAGCCAAAGCAAGAGCATGGTTTTCTAGACAGAAACCTGAAGGAAAGCACAAGTACTCAGGAAAGGAAAAGACCACTGGATTTGGCAGGAATCTTAAGAAGCCAATTCAATCAATACCTCCCAACAGTCTTAAGATACAACAGATGCAATCTAGAGAAATCAAGAGTGTTGAGGTAAAGATGGATGCAAATCAAGAGGTCACTGGGTACATTCTGTGGTGGGAAGAATCAAGATCTACCAAGGTTGATAAGGATTTCAATCTGGTCTCCACATCAACCAGTGGTAGGACATCAACCTTAGATAAAAGAAGAATTGACTTCTTCTACCTGGAAAGAATGGTAGAGTTGCTGGAGAGCTATGAAAATGTTTCAGAGTCTGTTATGGAACATATTCTGAAATATCAAGCCGATAGGGATGCTGAATTCTATCAGAAATTTGGCTACAACTTTGAAGATTATGATGATGCTGATATTTCAACTGATTTACCAGCTTCTCCTATACCATATCACTGGTACTATGAGTTTGATGATTCACCCACAGAAGAAAGGAAAACCCAACCCACAGAGGAAGGGCAACCCAAGCCAAGCAAAAGACCTGACTCGTCTCAATATGCTCAATATCAGCCAGAACTTGATAAGAAGGAAGCTGAACTCCTGGAAAGATGCAAGACTGCCAACAAGGCAGAAAGTGAAGCTCCAAATTATCAAACATGTATGCTGGAAAATCCCTTAAGAATCAAGCATCTAAAAGAAGAAATCTATGTTTGCAGCTTGCACAAGCTAAAAACAACTATTCTGAAGGATTTACAGTATATGGTTGCTGGATCAATTCATCCCCTGGAGCAGATCTGTTTTGACAAGATAGAGGAATTATTGGAAAGGAGAAAATGAGAAGATTCGAAGCTGGACAAGCAAAGGAGGATGTCTCTCAATGCTTATCGAGGAAGTAGATTCAAGCTCATTCATGAAGAACTCCACTTCAGAAGCTATCCATTTGATCAAGAACAATGGTTGAATCTCAGGGATGCTAGTTCTCTTATTTCTCCTACTATCAAGAAGATCATTGAAGAAATAGAAGATGCTGCAATCACACCTGCTGAAATCTCTCTTGTAGAAGGTCTAAGAATCAGCTTGGTAGAAGCTCTCAGAAGAGAGGAAGTAACAAGACAGAAGAGGAAATCTCAAGCTAAGTAAAAATTCTAAATCCATTCTGATCTTGTTAGTTAAGTTGTCAGCATATATTGTAAATTTGTTGTTATTGTCCATAAAAACAAATTGGGGGAGATTGTTGGGATTTATGGGTGATAGCATAGGAACAACTTAACTTTGTATATAGTTAATTTTTAATTAAGTAGAACATACTGTCACAGCCAAAGTATGTTCTTGTAATCAGTATGCAATGTTATTTTAAGTGTGTAATTTGGAAGAAGTTCACTTTCTGTGTTCAAGCCTCAAAGAACGCATATTAGATGACAGCATGAATAAAGGTTACTGTCATAAGCATTGACAGTAAGATTACAAGAAGACAGAATGTTGCAAGTCAAGACAGCATATTCACTCTGACAGCAACATTGGCGGAAGACCACGCGACAGCAACTTTAGCCCTTGACAGCAAGTTTGGAAACCTCGACAGCACACTATGCGGGGAACTCCAACTGTCACCAAAAGCACATTCCTGTGACAGCAAGCTTTGCGGCAAAAGTAACTGTCTCGAGAAAGATCCTTGTTCTAGGTATCTTTCTCAGTCAAACCCCGTGACAGTTTCAATGTTCAAGAAACAGGCGTGTTGCAGTATCCCTAAGCTGCACCAAGTCTGCAAGACTACGACAGAAGCTTCAAGCACTGCAAACAAAAGCGAATCAATTCAAGAGCAAGGTCAAGTCTCTATCTGCTGAATTGTTTTAGATAGAAATAGAATGAATCTAGGTTGCTTTCTTTGTAATGTATATCTGACATTGTTAGCAATTTAGGAACGTCACATGGGTAGACACTTTGTAAGAAGCTGCCACTTGATAATGACAGCAGCTTCACAGACCCGTGCTGATAGTGATAGGATTAGTTTTATACTTAGACTATCAATTCATTCTAAAAATGTAAGGAAGACAAGCAAGTGTCTTGGAGAAGATCGAAGCTCAAGAATTCTCTCTTGAGGTTGTAGAAACACTTTGCAAAATAAATAAAACATTTATTTTGTGAATCCTGTCTTCTCTATTATACTGTTTGTGAATGCATACATATTATTGATAACATTAAATCTTAGTTTTAGTTGTTGAAACTGAGATTGAATTTTATCAGTATTGCATTCATCCCCCCCTTCTGCAATACACAAGGACCAACAGTATTCAACCCCCCTTCTACAAACTTATCAGGACCTAACAATTGGCATCAGAGCCTTTTGATTGATATACTAATCAAAGATCCATTTTTTGTGATTTTTTCTTAAACTCTGAAATTTTTAGTCTTCATCAAAAATCTCAAAAATGTCTACTACACAGAAGGTTGGTACAGTAAAGATTCCCATGTTCAGTAAGGAGCATTATCCTATGTGGCAAATGTTAAATATCTTGGAGTGCTAAAAAATGGTCCTAAGCTTCCTATGATTGTTGAGGAAGAACAGATAGAGAATAATGTTATTACTCAAGCTGCTATGATGTATCCCAAGGATCCCAAGGACTACACAACTGATGAGAAAGAGGATGCTTCCCTGGATGCCTGTTTACAGTTGATACTTGTTGATTGTCTTGATCCTGTCATGCATAATCATGTTCTAAATTATGTTTTTGCCAAACACATTTGGGACACAATAGAGATAATCAATGAAGGGACAAAGGAAGTCATAGAGAATAAGATGGAAATTCTCACCTCTTCATATGAACATTTCATATCAAACCCTGGTGAAGGTATCTCTGAGGTTTTTGAGAGATACAACAAATTGATAAATGATCAGAATCTCCATGGAAAGCACTATACTATCAAGGAGATTAACAAGAAGTTCCTCCTGACACTTCCATCTCATTTGGAGCACTGAATATCTGCAATTAGAGAAGCAAGAGATCTTGGAGAGATTTCTTTGGAAAGACTCTATGGTGTTCTGAAGACCTATGAGCTGGAGCAGATTCAGCAAAAGGAGATTTATGAAACTGGAAAGATAGTTAGTACTTCTACTACATTGGCAACAGAAGTCCCACAGCAACTGGAAGTGAAGGTTGTTCAACCTTCCAGTTCTGACATGGATGTTATTGTAGCTGAATATGGCTTAACATCCACTGATCAATCTGGTGGTGACTTCTATTCTTTGGAAGAACTTGAACAGCTGGAGGATGAGTCTATGGCAATGATAGTGAGGAAGTTTGGCAAATTCAGATTCAGAAGGAATCCTAATCTTTAGTTCAAGCCCAGGTTTCAGAGAGGTGGTTCTTCCTCTTCAAATAGCACAAGGGGTGGCTATAAAACTGGAACCGTGAACAGAAGCACAATCAGGTGCTACAATTGTAATGAGTTGGGTCACTTTGCTACAGAATGTAAAAAGCCAAAGCAAGTGAGAAGGAACTCATTTGATTCTAGCAAGAAGAATAAGATTGGGAAAGGTTATGTTGCCGAGGGAAAGAGTTGGGATGATACAGATAGTGATGAAGAAGCTGGTGAAATTGGAAACCTAGCTTTAATGGCTAATGAGGCAAGCACTTCATCATTCATGTTAGAGGTAAAGTTTACTGATTCTGAAATGATCTATCATCTTAGTAGTACTGTTTCTTGTGCACGTAGTGAAAATGATAGAATAATTCTTTTGAACACAGCTCTTGAAAAGGAGGTAAAAGAATTAAGACTTGTGCATGTTAATCAGGATGAACTCACTAAGAAAATAGCATTTCTTGAGAATAGGGTTAATTGTTATATTCAAGTAGAAACCATTCTTAAGGATCAGATCAGTGAACTTAAAACCAAGGTTAATGCTTACTATAATTCGTGTAAGACTGCTAAAGAGATCTTCAATAAACAAGTTATTGGTCATACTGTAGGAATATGGTATGACTATAATGAGTCTATTGGAGAATTAAGCATTAACACCCCTAATAGAGTCAGTGCTGAAGAAAGGGGTGTACCATATGTGCTTAAGGGTATTAAAACACCTTTCTTTAAAGAATCCTTGGCAGGACCTCTTGATGAATATTCCATCATTATCCAAGAGGAGATACGTGTTGAGGATCTTGCTTTTGAACTTGCTCAGTCCAACAAGTGTATGTCTGAGAAACAAGTAAAAGTTGTTTCAACAACAGAGACTAAATCAGCTATCCATAAAGTGGATCAAAACAACTATAGAACTAACATGCCTGCTATTAATCTATCTCATAAAGCATGTGGTGTGGTGAATTGCATGTCTTGTTCTTTTAATGTTATGTATGCTTATTTCAATAGTAAGCATGTATCTGATAATAAGACTGCTCAACGTCAACATGTTAATAATAAGAAGCATGTTAGAGCTAAGACTGCTAGTCCTTCCAAGACTAGAGTGGATTCATTTATCCCTAAGCCTACTCAGAAATGTGTTAAGGCTGGCTATAAATGGAAATCCTCTTTTGTCAAAGAGGTAGAAGTAGTTAAGGTTAAAAATGTTGTTTTGCCTGACAAAGGCCAGTTCTTTAAATATGTCGGACCCAATCAAGTTTGGGTTCCGAGGAAGGACTAATCAATTTGATACTGCAGGGTGAGGCACATGTAAACTGTGTTATGTGGATTCTGGACAGTGGTTGTTCAAGGCATTTGACCGGAGATAGAGCCCTGCTATCAAATGTGGTTGAGAAAGCTGGCCCAGAAGTTACCTTTAGAGATAATAGCAAGGGTATTACCAGAGGATATGGCTGTTTGGAGTTTGGAAATGTTATCATTCAAGATGTATCCATTGTGGAAGGTCTGAAGTTCAATCTTCTCAGCATCAGTCATTTCTGTGACAGAGGATATGATGTTTCCTTTGAGAAAGAGAAGTGTCAGATCCTTCTCAAGAATAATGGAAAGCCTGCTCTTCAAGGAGTAAGGAAAGGTGATTTGTTCATAGCTGATCTGTACTCTAGATCCAAAGATGAAGTTACTTGTTTTTATGCTAAAGCTTCATCAGATGAAAGTTGGCTATGGCACAAGAAGATGTCTCACCTGAACTTCAAAACCATGAACTCTCTAGTCAAGAGGGAATTGGTGAGAGGTTTGCCTCAAATGGAATTTACACAGGAAGGACTGTGTGAGGCATGTCAGAAAGGAAAGTCAAAGAAAGCTTCTCACAAGGGCACTAACACATCATCGATAACTGAACCACATCAGCTACTGCACATGGATTTGTTTGGTCCAGTAAATGTGATGTCCATGTCAAAGAAACAATATGCACTTGTGATTTTTGATGACTATTCCAAATATACATGGGTTTTAATCCTACATTCCAAGGATGAGACCCCACAGATGGTGATTGATCATATAAAGTTGATTGAGCTGGATTCTAGATTCCCTGTTAGAGCTATATGGTTAGATAATGGAACTGAATTCAAGAATGCAGTCATAAATGACTTTTGTACAGATAAAGGAATAACAAGACAATATTCAGCCCCTAGAACTCCTCAACAGAATGGAGTGGTGGAAATGAAGAATCGTACATTGATTGAAGCTGCCAGAACTATGTTAAGTGAATCAAGACTTCCAATGTACTTTTGGGCTGAAGCTGTGAATACTACTTGTTATACTCAGAATCGAACTTTAATCAACAAGGACTTAATGAAGACTCCTTATGAGATCATGAACAACAAGAAACCAACTCTCAAGTACTTTCATGTATTTGGGGCAAAATGCTTTGTGCTTAAGGATGGAGATGTTAAACGTGGCAAATTTGAGGCCAAGGCATATGAAGCTATATTTGTTGGTTATTCCATAAGATCTTACAGGGTGTACTTGATTGATAGTTACCAAGTGAAGGAAAGTGTCAATGTTACATTTGATGACACTACACTCCCTAGTCTACAAACTGAAGATTCATCTGAAGAACTGAAGTTTGATAACTTGCCAGACTCAGAATCAGATGATGAAGCTCCACCTGAGGTTGTTGCTGGTAATGAAAATAATAATGATGATAATGATGGTGGTGGTGGTGGAAACATTGGTAACAATGGAGATACCACTAACACTAGAGAAGAATCATCAAAGCAATCAAGCAACAACTCAGGGGGGAGGAAATGAAGGGTCAACTAGTCATTCACAATATCAAAATGAATTTCAAGGCGAATCATCAAGATCAAATCTTCCAAGACAGATAGTGTGGAATAGAGCTCATCCTTTTGAGCTGATCATTGGTGATCCAGATGTTGGAGTTAGAACTAGAAGTGCTACTCAGAATGAATGTCACTATTCAGGGTTTCTATCTGAGATGGAGCCAAAGAAGATTGAGGAAGCACTGACTGATCCTGATTGGGTGATTGCTATGCAAGATGAACTCAATCAATTTGAACAACAACAAGTCTGGAAGCTGGTACCCAGACCAAAGAACAAGAAAGTAGTTGGTACAAGATGGGTATACAGAAACAAGCTAGATGAGGATGGCATTGTTACCATAAACAAAGCAAGACTGGTTTCTCAAGGGTATTCACAAGCTGAAGGCATTGATTATGATGAAACCTATGCACCAGTGGCTAGGCTTGAGGCTATCAGGATGTTCTTAGTATTTGCAGCTTACTCCAATTATAAAGTCTATCAAATGGATGTTAAGAGTGCATTCCTGAATGGTGAGCTGGATGAAGAAGTGTATGTGGAACAGCCCCTGGCTTTGAAAATCAGGAGTTGCTCGACTTTGTGTACTTTCTCTTCAAGGCTATCTATGGTCTCAAACAAGCCCCAAAAAATGGTATGACACTCTCTCTGGTTTTATTTTAGAAAATGGTTTTGTTAGAGGTATCATAGACAAAACTCTTTTTTCAAAGAAACACAAAAGTGATATGATATTAGTCCAAGTCTATGTGGATGACATCATATTTGGGTCTACTAATGATAATCTCTGTAAGAGATTTACTAAGCTAATGCAGAGTAAGTTGGAAATGAGTATGATGGGTGAACTGAAGTTCTTTCTTAGATTACAAGTAAGTCAAAGGTCAAATGGTATATTTATTTGTCGATCCAAGTATCTCAAAAAACTCCTCAAGAAATATCACATGGAGGATTCAGTATCAGCAAAGACTCCATCTTCAATAGCTGTCAAACTTGGAGCTTGTGAGAACTCTATCAAGGTAGATGTTACAAGCTACATAGGTATGATTGGTTCCTTACTCTACCTTACTGCAAGTAGACCAGATATTATGTATGCTACATGCTTGTGTGCAAGGTTCCAAGGGGACCCTAGAGATTTACATCTCGTTGCCGTTAAAAGAATCTTGAGATATCTTAAGGGTACACCTAATTTAGGTATCTGGTACCCTAAAGATTCTGGTTTTAATCTTGTTGGATATACAGATTCTGATTATGCAGGTAGTGTTGTTGATAGAAATAGTACCTCTGGGAGTTGTCAATTCCTAGGAGGTAGATTGATTTCCTGGTATAGCAAGAAACAACAAACAGTTTCCAATTCAACAGCAGAAGCTGAATATATTGCTGCTGGAAGCTGCTGTGCTCAGATCCTATGGATAAGGAATCAATTGAAGGACTATGGCTTTGTATTAGACAAAATTACTATTTTATGTGACAATACAAGTGCCATAGCAATCTCCAACAACCCTGTTCAGCATTCGAGAACGAAGCACATTGATATCAGGTATCATTTTATCAGAGAGCATGTCATGAATGGAACTGTGGAGTTACACTTTGTACCCACAGAAGAACAAACTGCAGATATATTCACTAAATCTCTTGACGAATCCACATTTACCAGGTTAGTTGGTAAATTGGGTAGGTTGAACCGTCTTAGTGATTAACAATATCTCTGTTTTGTTTGTTCTTAACAAAAATCATTTTCCCTTATTGATATTAAATGATATTTATTGTCAATTCTTACTTGTTGTGAAAAGCTTGTTAATTTAAATGTTCTTAAATAATCTATTTTCTTTAAAAATATTTTTCTCATATTTTTTAAGTGGAGAAATTTATTTTTATTGAAAATTTAATTATTTAGGATTATTTAGGTTAGTTTCAGATTGTATATATTATTGTTTGAATTTTTCTGCAGGTTTATATTATTTTATTGCACTTTTACAATTTAATGCATATTTTTCTAGGATTTGTAGATTTTTCTATGAATTTTTCTGGACTTGTACATATTTTTTATGCATTTTATATATTTTCTGTGCATTTTTATTTATTTTTAGCATTTTTATGTTAAATAATTTTGTTTTTCTTAAGTTTTTCTCTAAGTCTTCCCAGTTTTTATACTGAGAAGACTACCGTGAAGATTAAGTATTTTTAGTTTTAGTTTTAGTTTTTTGTTTTTTCCTTTTTATTTTAATTCTATTTCTAAGTCTTCCCAGTCTTTTTACTCTTAGAAGACTTTCGGGAAGACTTAGCTTTTTAGTAGTTATTTCCTTTTATTTTCCTTTTATTTATTTTCGAAAAGACTACCGTTTGTACTAGGAAAACTCTCGGCAAGACTTTCTCTAAGTCTTCCCGATTGTCTTCCCAGTTCTTTTTCAATTAAAACGGTTCAGTAGTCTTTTCTTTTCAGTTTTTTTTTCTTAAGTTATATATATATATATATATATATATATATATATATATATATATATATATATACATACATAGGTTCTTCATTTTTCTTTTTCCTAATCAGTTTTCTGCCTCAAATTCTCCATAATCATTCTCTAAGCATTGCTCAAGTTTTAACTTAGAAAATCAATCAATCACTTCTTTCGAATATTAACAAACATAGTCGAATTACTGCTCATTTTTTTTACTCTTCATTTTGACTATTGGTTGTTTAAGCTTTTAAGTGTTTCAAACTTGGATTGATTTTGTTTTTGTTAAGGCAATTCTTGTGTTTGGATTGTCTGTGTGTGGATCAATTTACAAAATTTTAAGTTCATTGTTTTAAGTTCGAATTAAGGATCATTTTTTAAAAAAATTGGTTAATTTTTGGTAAAATTTTAATTTTGTGGATTTTAGTCAATTTTTTTTTAATTTTAAAATCCCTAAAATTCGAATTTTATTTCAAATTAATTAAAATTTCTTGTTTTTCAAATGGATCCTAATTTTGAACTTGTTTTAAACAATTATATTGGGTACTTTGATCCGTTGAGGTGTAAGGTTGAGCGCTTTAGACCTTGGATTCAATTTTTGAATAGTCAGACATGTGTCGGTCATGCTATTTGTGCATCTGCTGTTTTGAAAATTGATCCATTACGCCTTCTTTGCTCTAGTGCTGTTATTGCTGAGGACTCTAAATCTTTTACTTTCACTATTTTAAACCAGCAATATACAGTCACTTTTGATATTTTTGTGATGTCTTACAGTTTCCAAAGGACAGATTTGATCATTTGCCCTCTGATGATGAGTTATCTCAGTTCTTCTTGAACATTCATTATCAAGGCCCCCTACAGATGATTAAATTTTCTAAAAGTTTTCTAGTTAGGGAATGGGATCTGTTCTTTGATACAATAACTAGAGTGTTTGGTAATTGCACTAAAACAAATTTTCATGGCATTACCATTTTAAATCAATATATTGATTATGCTATTGTATTTGGTCGTAGACTTAACTTTGCAGAGTTGCTTTGGAATTTAATGGTCAATAGACTTGCTCACTCTATGAGAGATTTTGATAATCATGTGAAAGTGAAGTGTTGGTACCCTCGCTTTCTCACTCTTATCATAAATCATCTACTTACTGCTGAGCATGTAGAGTTATTTAGAAATGCAAGATTTGAAACCTCTCAAACCACTGATTCTAAATTCTACACCAGATTGGATTGCTCACTCAAATATCTTTCCACACCTGTTCTTGTTTCACCTTTGATGATTCAATTCATTTATCTTCCTACCTTTGGTGAACAAGTTCCTCTGCAACCACATCCAATTCCATTATATGTAGTAATTTCTAACCCTGGATCTTCTTCTGGTACAATTGTTGAAACCCAAGTGGTTGCTAGGGCTGACCAAGAGGTTGTAGAACCACAACCTCTAACACAGGTCATAGAGCCAAACATAGAGTCAAATTATTCAAACCCACAACCTGAACTTACTTTATGTACTAGACAGAGAAGTGTTAGTGAAGAAACTACAATGAGTGTTACCACAGCTCTGTCTCCACCTCCAAAGAAAAGAAAAACATATAGGGACTGTAAGCCCATCCTTATCCTCTCAACAGGATATGGACATTGATATTGCCACTGAACAGTCTCTGGAGACTTCCTCTCAACAGGATGAATCTATTGAAATTCGCCATCGGGCCCTGGCAACTTGTAATGAGTCAACCACACTCCCATTACTCACAATGGGAGAAGACATACATATAGATGAAACTCAGGACACGTTGTCAGGAGAGCACTTTGATTTTGAAACAGTACCTACCATAGTTACGGTAGAAGTGCCTTCACAGGCATATGAGGGAAAATCTGATTCTTTGTCACTTTTAATAGAATCATTTTCTCCCCTCCCAGAGGGAACATCTCTGGCTCCCTTAAGGGATTTTTCACTCGCAGTTTATACTGGTGAAAGTGAAAGGTAACCGGGTGAGTCTGTCACTAAAGCAATTCAATTTACAATGTCAAATATTTTGACAGACTCAACCAAGAATTGGGATTTGCGAACTCCCATTGCACCACCACTGACCTCTCTTGAAGGGGCTAGGGTGATTTCTATTTCAGGTACGTCATCCGAGAACATAGAGAGACAGCTAGTAATTAGAGATGAGAGTCAAATACGGAGTGATACACAAGCACGTGAGTTGAGTGAAACACCACTGAGAGAAATTGAGGTGAGTGCACACACTGACACAAACACTACTTTGCTGTTAGCTCAAATAGCTGCTCTACAGAAACAATTACAAGAAACCCAGGCTGAAAAGGACATTCTCAAAGCACAAGTGGTTGAACGGTCTTCTTCTTCCACCTCTGTAAAAAATCAGTTGGGTATGATTAAAGATGGCATTGAAGGTTTGAAGACTTCTCTCCTACCAAAGATTAATGCGGTTCAACAATCTCAAGTACTTATGGCTTCAGACGTCTCTGATCTTTCAACTTCACATGCTGAGCAGTTTGCTTCCATTACAACTCAAGCGGACTTCATTCAGCAAACTGTTGATGAAAATCAATGGTTTAATGAACAAATGTTCTCAAAGATTGAAGGTGGAAGGGATGAAGCATATGTACTTTATGATAAAGAATTCACATCAACCCACGGCTGAACAGAAAACATTCTTTGAGGGAGATGGTGAAGATGATGCTGATCAAGGAGGAGATGGGGAAGATAGAAGAGAAGGAGGAGATATAAGGAGATCAAGTGAGGTGAATCCTGAAGCTGCTAATGTTAAATCTGTAGAGGATTCCTCAACTAAGGGGAGAAGAAAAGAGGAGATAGAGAAGCTGGAGGAGCTTCTGAAGGGAAGGGTAAGCAGAAACAATCAATGGATGAGTCTACTTTTGATGATGCTTTCTACTATCATGGTGAACATGATGATTTTCAATTTGATACGTCTGGTGATCTGGAGAAGACTATCCCTGAAGAACCTATTGGTGAGGAGGAAGTTGAAGAAGTGGCCAACTTTGATGATTGGGAAGATGAAGCTGATCTGTATACTCCTGACCCTTTATTTCAGAAAGAGTTGAAGAAACAACAAGCAGATCTCAAGAGAAAGGAAGATGAGAATGCCAATATCTCCGACATCATATCTCAGAAGCTGGAGATTCAAAAAGCTGAACATGAAGACAAACAACGTCTTCATAGTATTCATGTTAAGGAAAGGAGATTGGATGTCAGGATGAAGGAAGGAAGCAAATGGGATAAGGCAAGGGAGATGTTTGATATCCCTCAGAGAGGCACAAACAATGATGGTACCTTTCTAAAGTTGCTTGAGAAGATCAGAACTGTTAATCTATGAAGGCTTTGAAGGAGGACATCTTAAGGATTACATCTGTATTTGATCAAGTAAGACATGAATTGTACATCTATGTTTCAAGTGTTCTTGAAGGGTCATTCACAGTTTCTCTTGAACTCCTACAAAGAAGATCTCTCTCAGAGCTTTGGATTCTAATGAGTAAGGTGAAGAGATCTTCCTGCTTGAATGAACTTCTTTATGACCGGCTGAGAGATTCTGCAATGAAGGCC
Source organism: Heracleum sosnowskyi (assembly GCA_030848705.1). Lineage (NCBI taxonomy): Eukaryota > Viridiplantae > Streptophyta > Magnoliopsida > Apiales > Apiaceae > Heracleum > Heracleum sosnowskyi. The sequence goes on along the minus strand of CM061236.1, from coordinate 87,123,043 downwards.
AGCCCTCAAGTTGTACACTTCCCATATGAAGTCAAAATCTATAGAGGTACAACTTTGGAGACAGTAAGGCTGGATCCTGATTCTTTGAAGCTACAAACTGCTATGCAACTGGTGAAGTTGGAGAATCTTCTTAAAACTTCTAGGTTTACCACCGAAGAAAAGTCTGAGGTTGCTGATATGATTTCAGACTACTGCACTGAAAAAGTTCCAAGGTATTCTCAAATGAAGAACAGATTGAAGAAGATCACTTCTCAACCAGTCAAGCCAAGTGGTGTTGTTTCAGAAAGTGATCGTGTCCTTGATAAAGATCTTCTAGACACCTTGCAAGATGCTGAAGAATGTGAGATTAGAGATTAAGGCATGATGAAGAGAGCTCAGTTTTTATTGTAATATGTTTAGAGCATAGGTGAATCAAGATAGGAAAATGTAATCATTTGTTCAGTCTAGAGGGACATCTATCTTGTATTTATCTTTATTGTTTGAATCTGGAAATTGTTAAATATAATCCAGAACCTTTTAATTATTTGTTTGGCTCTTAAAAGTCTTATCTTTTCTTGTTTTAGTTGAGTTATCCTCCAGAGGTATTTGATTGTTATTGTTTAACAAAGAAATATGGGGAGATTGAAAGGCATATGTAAAGGCCTATTTGTAAACACCGAGGATTCTACTCAACATAAAATAAGATGTAATAAGTAAATAATGAAAGTCATATGTCACAAGAATCTCAGAAGATAATATCTGTCAAAAGAAAGATGGTTAATGTCATCTACAGACTTGAAATAATTCTACATTGAAAGAAGTTCAATTTATTGATCAAGCCTCAGTGAAGTATTCAATCTCAGTGGATTTATTAAAGTGACTGAGATTTCAAGATGTGACAGCAAATGTGCAGGTTACAGTGTTTAAGGAAATGGGAAAAGAAAATGAATCATTGGTTAAAGTCAAACATATGAAGAACATACATTGCCGTTAGTCACTCATGAACCAGACAGTACATTGAGTGTCAACGTTCTACAAGTGTTATTTCTTCATCTAAATTTTAGTGGTTTAAGAATTGATTGTGAAGACAAGGAATTGTATTTATTCTCTTCTAAATAATTATTTCTACTAAGTAAATTATTTATTAAATTAATCCTGTTAAGAATTAATTTAATACATAAATTAATTCTGTTAAGAATTAATTTAATACATAAATTAATTAAATGATTATTTGAATTAGAATAGAAAATGAACTAAGAAGACTTAGAAAATAAACTAAGAAGACTGTCAAGGAGAATCTTCCCGATAGTCTTCCTAGGCATTTTCTAAGTATTTTTATGTTAAAAGAGAGTTTTCCCGAATGTCTTCTCAAGCCAAAAGAGAGTCTTCCCGATTGTCTTCTTAGTACAAAACTAAGTAATGCTTTGGCTGATCAGCCTCAGAGGTGATAGGACGATCCTCAGGAGTTTGATTATCCCGAGCCGTTCTTCGTGTGTTTGCCATGGTTGATGTTGTCTTCCCACAGACGGCGCCAAATGTTATGGATTAAAAAACGTGCTTGTGAATTTAATGCTAGGATTAATGAGCTTCGAGCTTTAATGGTTGCACTCGTGTTTCCGGACTAAATCGATCCTCACAAGATGCCTACGTATCTCAAATCGTTATTGAGAATCAAGCCAAAGACGTAGTTCCGATTGTAAGGATCAGAGACCTTATATAGGCGTCTGGAGCCTAGTATTTATGGTATGTTTAGGAGTATTAGCGAATAAGTCTCCTTTTTGATATTGGATAAGCATTGTATTGCTTGCAGGATAAGTCTTTTCCTTGTCGATAAAGGCTATGACTCATTAATTGCCATAATTCGGACTCTTTTTATGAGCTGTATATTTTCCCTATTCATTAATTACGAAATTAATGAATAATTAGGGTGTCGGGCCTTAAATATTGGCCTTTTGTTTGACTAGTCAATTATATTTCTATAATTACTTTTCTGACCATATCATTTGCCCCCCAACTTCTGGGAAAATCTCCTTGGGGTTTTTGTAGAAGTTATAGCGTGTTTTTCCCCAAAATTTTCCATTTTAGGGCATTTTGACCTCAAATTAGGTCATTTTCGACCAGGAACCAAGTCATTTTCGACCATGATTTCGACCAGGAACCAAGTCATTTTCGACCAGGATTTCGACCAGGAATGGTCCCAGGTCGAAGGATACGACCTCAGATTCTCGGTCATTTTCGACCAGGATCGTTCGACCTCAAGCATCCTTTTTTCGACCTCGATTCTGGTCCCAGGTCGAGGGGCTCGACCTCATTTTCCCAGCCATTTTCGACTAAGATCATTCGACCTCGATTTCGACTTAAAACAGTTGTGAGGTCGAAGCTATCGACCAGGATTTCCAAGTCTTTTTCGACCTCAACTGTTCGACCTCGTTTGCCATATATCTTCGACCTTGATTTTAGTTCCAGGTCTTTTGTTTCGACCTCGATTCTAGTATATCTTCGACCTCGATTGATTGTAAGGTCGAAGTTGATGACTTCACTTCGTAGGCTATTTTCGACCTTGACTTGTCGACTTCATTTCTATGTGTTTTCGACCAGGATTTTCCTAGGTCAAAATAGACTTTATTCTCTGAGTCATTTTCGACCTCGTTTCCTTATGCTTTTCGACCTCGTTTTAGTGTGAGGTCGGGGGATATGAACTCGATTTATCATTTATTTTCGATCTCAGTCAATCGACTTCATTCTAGGGTCTTTTCGACCTCATTTTTTCAATTTTTTTTTACTTGCTTTTGGTGCGAAGTCGATGGATACGACCTCAGTTTCGTGTGTCTTTTCGACTTGGGTCGTTCAACCTTGATTTAGGGTCTTTTCGACCTTAAATCTTTAATTTTTCCGCTTAGTTTGGGAGTGAGGTCGATGAATATGGCCTCGATTTCCCTTGTATATTCGACCTTGGACGAACGACTTTGTCTTAGGGTCATTTCGACCTCGGTCTTTTGTTTTTGCCTTGGTTTTATTCCAGGGTTTATTATTTTTGGGCTTTAAATAGTCCAATTTTAATTTGGACTTAAATCTTTCCAGCCTTGGGCCTTAACGGGCCTTATTTGATTTGGGCTTCGATTTTGCCTGAGATTTAATTTATTTGGGCTTTTGCCTTTGTAATCCATAAATGGATTTTATGGGCCTTACTGGCTATAGACGGTTGCCCTTCCTTAACCGGTAGGGTTTCCAGTCATTTCTATTATAAAAGAGTGAGATTTCTATTCATTTCTCACTTCTTACTTCCAACTTTCTAAAATTTCTCTCTAGTATCTTTAGTTTTTCTCTCTTCTTACTCCGTGGTAAGGCGATTCCCGGCGAGCTTTTGTACGGTGGTGTTCTTGTTTTTCTGGGATCAATCTTCATCCCTTGAAGATTTCTGGGTTTTCACCTTCATCCCTTGAAGATTTCTGGGTTTCTTTGAAGATTTCCTAGGAATTTCTTTGAAGTTTTGAAGATTTGAAGATTTTTCTGGGATTTCTCTTGAACGTTTGAAGATTTGAAGATTTTGAAGATGTCTGACAAAGCTGCTCAACGCCTTCAAATAATGAACAAAGCTTCTAAGAGAGGTATCATCATTCATTCTTCTCATATGTCACTTCAAGATATGATTTTAGAACGTAGTGATGAATACCCTTCTGTTTCGCATTTAGATTCATTCGACTGTAGTAATAAATTCCATGAAATCGATTTAATTAGGGACTATAACAAAATGTATAGGATTAAGTCCCCCTATAGATTAGTCCCTGCTGGCCCAGGGGACCGTTCTTGCCATTGGCGTCCTAATGCACTCTGCATTTACAAGGATGCCATTGTCGCGGGACTCAGGTTCCCTTTCCATGAGTTTATTCCCAGGCTTTTGGCTGATGTTGGGATTCACCCTTGCCAACTTCCTCCAAACGCCTGGAGAATTATTATGTGTTTTCTTGTTCTTTTCTTGAAGAACAAATTTCCATTGTCAGTAGCTTTGTTTAGAAGAATCTTTCAGTTTAAGAATAGCTCAGCCCTTTCTTTGGGTTGGGTTTATATCAACCATCGACCTTCCACTCCTCCAATTTTTCACCCCAAATCCATTCCTGACAATAACCTCAAATGGAAGGAAGAGTTTATGTACTTGATTTGGGAAGGAGGGGATTGGGGCTCCCTTTTCCGTAGCTCGTTTAGTAGGGTTTCAGATGGTAGCCCTAGTGACATCATCCTGAATGATGAAGAGGCCCATGCATATGCTGAGCTTACAAAGGACAACTACGCCACAATGGCTTGGGTGCTCCTGGATGAGTTCCAGCTTAAGTCCTTGGGACTTTCAAATGTTTCTGATAAGGGTAATTCTCACCTCATATTTTCCTTTGTTTATTTGAGATTGTCTTATACCAATTGTTTCTTTCCTTGTGTTTCTTTACAACTGCGGTCTTTATTAATAAGACCAACGAGCCCGAAGATGGGGAGACAGCAAGGATGAAGAGGGCACGCTTGGCAGGGAAGGACCATCGTGCCTCCAGTGCTACTGCTTTCATAAGGCCCCATGTGGACATTACTGAGGATGCTGAGGGTCCTGCCTCGGCTAAAAGCTCAGTTTGGCGCCCCAACTGGGGTCTCAGGAAGAAGGACACTGTGGTGGGAGTGTCCAAGCACGCTATGGAGTGGTCTTATCACTCTCTGACTCCTTGTGATTACAAGGATTTCGTCTCCAACTCCACCATTGAGGGGGTGGAGCGTGCTGGATCCCAAGCTATGGCTGCTGTAAGTATTTCTCCTCTTCTTTTTTCTTTGCAGTTAATAATGTATTTCAAGTTTAAGTATTTGACTTGTAACTTGCTTGTAGGTCAATGCCAACTACCAAGGGGCTCTCTTTCAAGCCAAGGCTTGGCGCTCATCTTCTGAGGCCAACCAAGGCAAGTTTGAGAAAGCCCTTGGGGAGGTGGGCACACTGAAGGCCACCTTGGCCAGGAAGGAGAAGGAGTTGGCTGACTCCCAGGCTGAGCTGGTGTCTTTGAGGAAAGGCAAGGATGACTTTATCGACGAGTACCTTGACTCCACGGAGTACGAGGACTTGATTGATTAGCATGACGAGCTCCTCTTCCCAGTTCAGTATACTAAGGGATGGGATGACGCTCTTTCCGCTGTTTTGGAGAAGATGCTTGGATCTCTCCTTATTTATGATTTTCCCAGCCCTCGCCTTCCTACTCCTTTGGAGTTGGCTTTGGCTGGAAAGGACGAGATGGAGGAGGATGACAGGATCTTAGACCTGGATCACACTTCTCCACCTGGTCAGACTGCCGGGGCTGATGATGCTGCCCTTCACTCTAGAGAGGAAGAGGAGGAGGAGGAGGAGGAGGAGGAGGAGGCCGTAGACAAGGCTGCTTAGATGTAGTTTTACTTATGGCCATTCATGGCTTGTACTTTTGTTTATGTACTTTCAGCCTACGGGCTTAACTTAACTTTTCTATTTAAGTTTTTATCCAGCCTTATTTATATCTTGTGGCCATTTATGGCTTGTGTTGTTTTTCTTGCTTCTTGAATGTTTGTGAACACTCATAGTAGATAAGCTTTAAAACATGAAAATGCTGAATTTATTCATAACTTGAAAATGGGATCAACCCTTACATAGTACCCCAGTTTAAAACTTGGGTTGGTTTCATTGAACCTTATTTCTAGTAGTGAGTCCTCTTAGGAAACACCTTAAACATAATAAATTTTCAGATTGGAGGCATGCCAAGTCCTTGGTACCTCCCTTCAAGGGTTTCTAGTTTGTACGAGCCTCGACCAAATACGTTCTTGACGCGATATGGTCCTTCCCAATTTGGGGCCAACTTCCCTTTTTGTCCAACTCCGGATGCTTCAATCTTTCGAAGAACCAAGTCTCCTTGTCGAAAGAACCTTTCTTTAACCCTTAGGTTGTAATAGAAAGATGCTCGTTTCTGATGCCGAACTATCTTGGCGTTTGCCTCATCTCTAACTTCGTCAATTAGATCTAAAGCTAGCCTCAAGCCTTCTTCATTTGTTTCTGGCTCATAAGCCTCAACTCTTGGAGATGTGTGAGTAATCTCCACTGGAACCACTGCCTCTGCGCCATATGCCAACAGGAAGGGGGTAGCTCCAGTGGTGACTTTACAAGTAGTACGATATGCCCATAGTATAGGGAGCAATTCGTCTACCCAAGTGTTTCTGGAGCGTTCAACTCTTTTCTTCAGTCCATCTAGGATAATTCGATTTGCAACCTCAGCTTGCCCATTTGCTTGAGGATGGGCGACAGAAGTGAAGCGCAACTTGATATCGTTCTCATCACAATATTTCTTGAACTCATCATTGTTAAACTGAGTTCCATTGTCCGTAACCAGGACTCGTGGAATTCCGTATCTGCATATCACATTTTCCCATAAGAAATGCATCACTTGCTTGGTGGTTATCTTGGCTAATGGCTTAGCCTCAATCCACTTGGTGAAGTAGTCGATCGCTACTATCAAGAACTTTCTTTGAGCACTTGCCATTGGAAATGGCCCGAGTATATCCATTCCCCACATAGAAAAGGAGATAGGTGAGTTAATGGATGTCATCATCTCTGGTGGTTGCCTAACCACTGGTGCATGCTTCTGGCACCGTTCACATTTCTTTACATAGCTTTTAGCATCAGCAAGTATGCTTGGCCAATAGAAATCTAGACGAGTGATTTTATGGGCAAGGGCTCTGCCCCCCAAGTGCTGCCCACAAATTCCTTCATGTACTTCCTTCAGGGCCAATTCTGCCTCTTGAGGTCTCAAACATTTCAGATATGGAATGATGAAAGACTTCTTGTATAGGATTCCCTCAATCAGGGTATACCTTAGTGCTCTGACGTATAGCTTTCGTGCTTCTGAAGTGTCATTGGGTAACCACCCAGTTTCCAGATGAGCCTTGATGGGATCTATCCAACAACTAGCAACATCAATGGGTGCTACCAACTTTCCGTTGATGCTTGGGGTCCTCAGGACTTGGAAGTATACACTCCCTGCATAGTTTTCAATTTCGGAAGAAGCAAATTTAGACAAGGCATCAGCCTTCACGTTTTCTTCCCTTGGAATGTGCTCTACATAGCATTCGTCGAACTGAGTCATGATGGCTTTGACAAGTTTCAAGTACTTGGCCATGACTTCATCTCTGGCCTCAAATTCCCCATTCACTTGGGAAACCACTAGCCTCGAATCTCCACATACTTTCAGAGTTTTGACCCTCAGGGCTCCAGCCAGCCCTAAACCAGCTATTAGAGCTTCATACTCAGCCTCATTGTTTGTCGTTGGGAAGTCAAGTTTTAGTGCATACTCTATGAGGAATCCATCCGGACTTTGTAGCACTAAACCGGCTCCACTTGATTTTGTTTTTGATGCTCCATCAAAAGAGAGAACCCAACATTCTTTGGAGATTATGTCTTCAGCTTCCTTGTCTTCCATTATTGCTTCCTGCCCCCCGACTTTTTGGTTGTCAATGGTACATTCAACCATGAAGTCAGCAAGTGCTTGAGCTTTTATGGCCGTTCGAGGCTTATACTTGATGGCGAACTCGCCCAATTCAATGGCCCATTTGATCAATATTCCACTAACTTGAGGGCTATGCAAGATGTTTCTTAGAGGTTGATCAGTCAAGACCTCTATCTTGTGAGCCTGGAAGTACGGGCGTAGCTTTCTTGAGACCATTATCAAGGCTAAGGCAAACTTCTCTATGGTAGAGTAGTTTATTTCTGCCCCGTGTAGGATCTTGCTCACGTAGTAGATGGGTTTCTGAACCTTTAACTCTTCTTTTACCAAAACAGCTCCCAGGGCAGTGTTGGATACTGCCAAGTATAGATAAAGAACCTCTCCATTCAAAAAATTTCACTTTCTTGAGTGCTTTAAAGGAGGGTAAACACTTCTCTCCTGACTTGGAGATGAATCTTCCCAATGCTGCCACTCTTCCCGTTAATTTCTGGACATCTTTGACAGTCCGTGGTGGCTCCATGTCTAGAATTGCTTTGATTTTGTCGGGATTGGCCTCGATTCCTCTTTTGGAAACCATTAGGCCTAAAAACTTTCCCGAGCCTACACCAAAGGCACTCTTAGCTGGATTCAACATCATCTTGTGTTGCCTTAGCACTTCAAATGCCTCTCGGAGGTGCTTAATGTGATCGGCCTTATCGAGGCTCTTGACTAACATGTCATCTACATAGAACTCCATGGTTTTCCCAATTAGGTGTCCAAAAATTTTGTTCACCAATCTTTGGTATGTTGCTCCTGCATTCTTAAGTCCAAATGCCATAACTAAGAAGCAGAAAACACCAAAGTCACTGATGAATGATGCTTTGGCGATGTCATCCTCATGCATCTTGATTTGATTGTATCCACTGAAGCCATCCATGAAGCTAAGCATCTCGTGTCCAGCTGTAGCATCTATTAGTGCATCAATCCTTGGTAAGGGAAAACAATCCTTAGGACATGCATCATTCAAGTCAGTGAAGTCGACGCACATCCTCCATTTTCCGTTAGCCTTTTTGACCATCACGGGGTTAGCCAACCATTCTGGGAATTGAATTTCCTCAATGAACCCAACTTCCAAAAGTTTATTAACTTCCTGTTTAATGGCTTCAAGCCTCTCTGGAGAAAAATCCCTCTTTTTCTGTTTCACCGTCTTCCTTTCAGGATCCACATTCAGTTTGTGAGTTATCAATTGGGGATCAATCCCTGGCATGTCGGCCGCTGTCCAAGCAAAAACGTCATTGTTTTCTTGAAGAAAAGACGTGAGTTTGCTCTTCAATGGTTCGGGCAGTAGTGCCCCAATATAAGTCACCTTGTCTGGTTCTCCTGGGACTAAAGGAATTGGGACCAAGTCCTCAAATGGTTTCCCCTTCTGTCCTCGTTGTCGCTGATATTCATGTCTTCAATTGGGAGAACTTGCCCCCCGGTTCCATCAGGCCTTAACGCGGCTACATAACAACTTCTAGCCATCTTTTGGTCTCCTCGTTGGGAATTTGATTTTTAGATAATAAGATGAGGCAACATCCTTGAACACATGAAGACCAGTCCTTCCCAGGATTGCATTGTAGGTTGAAGTCGCTTTTATAACTATGAAGTTCAACATCTGAGTAGACGTATTCATCCCTTGCCCCATAGTCATTGGGAGTTGGATAGTGCCTTCCACTTTTGATTCCACCCCGTTGAATCCGTATATAGGCATATTTGAGGGCGTTAGCTGAGAATCAGTGTAACTCATCTTGATAAAAGCATCGTGGAACAGGATATCCACTAAAGCTCCATTGTCAACCAGGACTCTCTTTGTTTCGGAGTTGCCTATCACAGGTATTATGACAAGAGGATCATCATGGGGGAACTTCACCCCTTCCAAGTCTGAATCGTCAAAACCTATTGACACTTCTGTTCTGGCACGCTTCGGTGCTTCTCCAACCACAGTCATTACCTCTCGGGCATAAGCCTTTCTTGAGTTTCGGGAGGACCCAACAACAGTTGGTCCTCCGAATATCATGTTGATAACTGGCCCTCGGGGCTTAGGGTTACGATCTTAGTCGTTGTCCCTTCTGTCGTAATCCTTCCTTTCATAATTTCCTCTTTAACTCCCTTGATTTCCATCCTTGGTGAATTTGCTGAGTTTTCCTCTTCGTATCAGAAACTCAATCTCATCTTTCAATTGCCTGCAATCATCGGTGTCATGACCGACTTCTTTGTGGAACCGACAGAACTGATTTTGGTTCCGTTTGGACAAATCAGCCCTCATTGGCTTTGGCCATTTGATATCTTCTTCCTTGGCTATCTCCATCAGAATTTGACTCCTGGGAGTATGCAATCTTGCATATTCTGTGAATTTTGGCCCAAAATTGTTTCTCTTGGGGGGAGAATCGGAGTTCTTTGATGTTCTGGGGAACTTTTCCTTGACGTCGTACTCCTGAGTTTCTTTTCTTTGAGTTTCCACTACCGCTAGCAGTGGGTTCATACTTTCTCATGCTTTCTTCAGCCTTGATATACTTTCCGGCTCTATCTTGGAGCTTCAGCATGCTCTCGGGTGGATGTTTAGCTAACGACCTTTTGAAGTGGTCATCAGTAGTTCCTTGTTGCAGGGCGATAGCCACTCTGTCCTCTAAGTCCGGGACTTTCAAAGCCTCCCGAGTGAATCGATTGATGTAGTCCCTTAGGGCTTCATTCTTTCCTTGCTGGATTGCCATGAGTGATGCAGAGCTTTTCTCATGCACCCTTCCACTAATGAACTGATTGATAAAAGCTTTGCTTAGTTCCTTGAAAGACCCAATTGAGTTGGGAGGAAGACGGCTATACCAGCGTTGGGCCATGCCTACCAAGGTTTGTGGAAACGCCCTACACTTGACCGCATCGTTGGTTGACTGCAACAGCAGTGCATTGGAGAAGGTCCTTACATGATTTGCGGGATCTCCCGTTCCATCGTAGGCTTTGATCGAAGGCATCTTGAATTTTCTGGATATAGCCGTTTTCATGATGTCTTGAGTAAACGGTGGTGTAGAATCATCAGGATCTCCGAGGGGCAACAGAATACTAGGATCACCCCTTGGGGCTTCGGCCCTCTTGGTTCTCCTTGCCGGCGGATCCAAGTTGATTATCGGGATCCCTTCAGTCGTTCGGCCCCGAGATTGGGCGGCCTCTTCCTCAGCAAGGAGTTTTTTGAGCCTTGCAGTCTCTGCCTCATGGGCTACAAGTTTCTCCCTAGTAGTTTGGGGTTGTTCCCGATTGGTCTAGGAAGAACGTCTCCTTCTTGGGGCGACATCCTCCCCAGTTGTATAACCCTCATCCTCGCTGTATGGGCCCGAGTAATCTTGAACAAAAGGGGTCTGACGAGTTTGGGGTCCCAGACCTTGAATATAAGGGGGCACGTATGCCTCATGGTAGATTGGATTAGTTCCACTATCGCCCGCCATGGGTCGAGGGGGCATGCCGTAGATTGGCATCCCCAAAGTCTGATTTGCGTATTGAGGGAGATCAGTAGTATGGAACTGAAGGCTCCTTGGTGCACTCATGAGCAGCGGGGAGGTCGTGATCGGTAGCTGGTGAACGGTCTCTTGTGGATTAGATCCATGAATGACCATCTGCAGGGGATTCGTCCCTTCAACCGAAATCGGGATTTCCGGTCCTTGTGTGTTGGTGGGGATATTCGCCCTTTGTGTGCCAGTAGTCGGCGGTGGCTGATCAGCCTCAGAGGTGATAGGACGATCCTCAGGAGTTTGATTATCCCGAGCCGTTCTTCGTGTGTTTGCCATGGTTGATGTTGTCTTCCCACAGAAGGCGCCAAATGTTATGGATTAAAAAACGTGCTTGTGAATTTAATGCTAGGATTAATGAGCTTCGAGCTTTAATGGCTGCACTCGTGTTTCCGGACTAAATCGGTCCTCACAAGATGCCTACGTATCTCAAATCGTTATTGAGAATCAAGCCAAAGACGTAGTTCTGATTGTAGGATCAGGGACCTTATATAGGCGTCTGGAGCCTAGTATTTATGGTATGTTTAGGAGTCTTAGCGAATAAGTCTCCTTTTTGATATTGGATAAGCATTGTATTGCTTGCAGGATAAGTCTTTTCCTTGTCGATAAAGGCTATGACTCATTAATTGCCTTTAATTGGGATTCTGGATCCTTCTTTGACCAATTTGCCATAATTCGGACTCTTTTTATGAGCTGTATATTTTCCCTATTCATTAATTACGAAATTAATGAATAATTAGGGTGTCGGGCCTTAAATATCGGCCTTTTGTTTGACTAGTCAATTATATTTCTATAATTACTTTTCTGACCATATCATATATATATATATTATATCCCGTGCGATGCACGGTATTTTTTAATATTTTATTATTTTTATTTAGATTTTTGTAATTATATCTTTTTGATGAAATTTTAATATATATTTATATGTGTATATAATAAATTGGATTTATATATCTAACAATATAAGTATTTTAATTTAATAAATTGTTGACGTAATCTTTAGTAGTATTTTAGATATTAAAATAGAAAAATATTTTTAAATAATAGATCTAACGGTTCGTATTTATTTTAACATATGTCTTTACTTTTATTTTTTATTAATTATCTTATTTAAATTGAATATTATAAAAAAAAAATATTAAACATGGATTTTATAAGTCTAGTATAATAATATTTTCATTATTTCTATATTTTTCCTGTGTTTTTTTAATTCGAATATGAGTTGTTTCAATTAAAAAATATAAAATAAACAATGTCCTTAAAAAGACAATTAGTTACTTATTAATAATTATATAAAATTATATTAAACACACAAACACACAGATATATATATATATATATATATACAGAGGAAAGTTCTATGGAGACCACCTTTTTTGGGGAGACCTGAAGACCACATATGTTCTGCAATCTAAATTTGACAAAATAGATCATATTTTGTAATAAAAAATTTTCAAACCGTACTGTTTTGCAAAGTATATTTTATGAAAACCACTATTTCATTGAAAATCTTGAAAATCATGTAAGTTCTGCAAACGAAACATGAATGTTCTGCAAACCGAACATGTTTTGCAGAACAATATGTTTTGCTATGTTTTACTTGCAAAACATATATAATTTTAAAGATTTTAAATGAAAATGGTTATTTTCATAGAACATAATTTATAAAATATTATATTTTACTAAATTCAAATTGCAGAACCTATGTGGTCTCCGGATCTCCACAAAAAAAGGTGGTCTCCATAGAACTTAACTCACAAACTCTATATATATATGTTATCCGTGTTACTTTTAGAAAATTAGTTGTTTAAATTAGAAAATAGAAATTATATTACCTTTCTATATATATGTTGTTTGTGTTACTTTTAGAAAAATTAGTTGTTTAAGTTAGAAAAAATTAAAAAGGTTATGTGTTTAGCTGAAAAGGTTAAATGGTTATTTATTAATAATTATATATAACAATATTACCATTACATATATATTTTGTATGTGTTATGTTTAGAACATGAGTTGTTTTAGTTAGAAAATGTAAAACATATAATGTGTTTTAGCTGAAAAGGGTAATTAGTTATAAATATGTAATAATATTACCATTTTATATATGTGTTACTTATTTTATTTTTATAAGATGAGTTGTTTTAGTTAGAAAAATAGATAAAATAGGTAATGCATTTTAATTGAAAAAAGCAATTGGTTATAAATAAATTGGTTATATATATGCCCGACCCAAATTATAGATAGGTCCGGCCCAAATACCGACTTACCGACCGACCAAAACTTTTAATGTTTCGTCTTTAATAATATAGTATATATATATATATATATATATATATATATATATTCATGCATGTTACATTAATTATAGAGATTAATAGTGACATTATCGTGTGATTTAAAGAAATTTTAAAACTGTAAAAACCATTTTAAAACAATGTTCGCCTCGATTGTCTCATTCAGATTACATGTTGTTTGGTATCTAAACCATCATTTACGCTGATTTAAAATAATAGACTGTTTAAATTAAATTAAAATTTTGAATTGTTTTAATTCACATATAATTTAATTTTAGTACAAAATATGTTGACGAAGTATTAAAAATTTAATTTACTTATGTAAAAATAATTTAAACCTATCTTACACAAATTACATATGGGTTGAACTAAACTGTTTTTCAGGCCATTTTAAAAATAATATTAAAAATATAAATTCGATTAATAACATAAAAATTTAAATTATTAAAATTGTACGTGAACGAATACATCATATTTTAAGTACTTTTAATTTGTTAATAAGACATGTCTTCACATTAGCTTGATAATATATTTTATATAAGCATATTACATATCTCTAAAGTTTAGATAGTAAACCGACACATTACTTCTTCTTTATTTCATAATCAATTAGGTGTTGTCATTAGACTCATCAATTTTTCATTGTTAAACTTTTAAAATCTTAATGCAGATGGAGACGATATATCATTTATGAGTTTGTAGTGTCGAAGATGTAACCTGTTGAACTATGTATCATTAACCATACATACAAATGCAAATGTGGTAAAATCGTCTCAAACCCAAATATGAGGCATCATGTTCAATAAATTAAATACTTCAAAAATATTTTTCTTCTTATTCTCTTTACTATAATTATATACTCATTCTGTCCCTCTTATTTATTTACGTATGAGTTGGGCATAGAGGTTATGAAAAAGTGTAAAATAGTGAAGAAAAGTAAGAAAAAAGAGTAAAGTGGTGGGATCCATCAATATTTAATGTATAAAGGAAGTGTAATGGAGAAAAGTAGCGGATGTAGTTAATTTTTATATTGT